>WUAM01000143.1:33316177-33332241 GCA_024336885.1 Actenoides hombroni
CGCCCGCCGTCCCCGTCCCCTTCTCTTCCCCCCCCCCCCTCCCCCCCCTTTTTTTTTTTTCCTCCCTCGCCCTGGGGTTGGAAGAGCTGGCCCAGCGCGGAGCTGAGTCCCGTTGCTATAACCCCCCCCCAAGCTTCCTTCTCCCATCCCGTCTTTCCGTCTTCCTCCCCTCCGTCGGGGTACGGGCCCAGGGCTCTGGTGCTGCGTGTTCGCCTCCATCCTGCTAGCGCAGGGCTTTCCTTTAAGAACAGGGCTTAGAGCGCTGCTGTAGCCCCATGTTTCTCCCAGCTTCTCTCTTTTGTTTTTTCTTCTCTTGATCGCGAGCCGTCTTCTTGTCCAGCCCTCTGTTGCCTGGCGGGTCTAGGCTTAGAGGTCGTTGCCTTTCCCCATCCTCGCTCGGCCTGCCGGCAATGCCGGCCTCCCGACCGTGGCTGGGGGAGCGCGGTCCCGCGCAGTGTAGCCGAGGCCTCCGCCCGAATAAAAGAGGAGGGACTGGGTCCTTTTGTGAGAGGTGCACTGACTCTCTTGGCTGCTGGCCCGCGAACAGGATCTTCATCGGGCCAGGCTTCCTGAAGCCATCGGGGAGGTATGGCCTTTGTTATTAAACCGTTGAAACTATTGATCACATAGCTGAAGACTTTCTCTCAGCAAGCTGTTGTGCCTTTGTAACCTTGTTTGGTCTGTTTCTTCTCTCTTCCCTCCGACTGCTGCGGTTTTTTGTGTACACGTATGACTAGTCCCTTCCATTTTCAATGTGTTTTTTTTTGTAGTGATGGTCAGAACAAGCAGAAATTAGAAGCTCTGTGACAGAGGAATGAAATATGTGCTTTGTCCTCACTCCATCACTATATACTTTTTTTTTTAAATAATTTGCAGAGATTTTTTATTTATTTTTTTTGTTCAGCCTTTAAAAGATCCTTTAGAGGAACACCTGAGCATCCTTTTGGTGACTGATGAACCAGTGACAGCAACATTGCAGTTATGTAGGGTTACTGCCTGGGGAAACAGACAGTGAAATTTTGGAAGAGTGGTGTCACATTCCAGTGATTATTTTTACACGATTATTATTACCTTTTTGTAATGTTAGTTAAAAAAAAAAAAAAAAGAAACAACAAAAACAACAACAAACAAACATTTCCTAGGCTGAGAGTGCTGTACCTGGCTGTGCAGTGACTGCTGCTACTTCCTCGGGTGAGGTAAACAAAACCTATTCGTGTGTTGTTTGCTTGGACAAAGATGGCTATATAGCTAACCTCTTCTCAGCTAAAATAAGATAATCTCTGGGGGTAAAACCAAATAAGTCTGAGAAAGTTTAGCGACAATTATGTTTTGCTATTTAAAAAAAAATACTGAAGTGTCCCATTTTACAGTAAGGTTTATATCTTAAAAAGTTATTTTATTGTCTGTATTCCCGTTGCGGTTTATTGTTAGGAAATATTTCTGTTAGGTTCATCCACAGATTATTTGTATTAGGTTCCTTGATGGATCTGTTGTTTGTGTTACAGAGCGGATAGAACTGTGTGGTTTCAGTATTTCTGCATGCCTCCTTCTGCCAAACGTAGAAATAAAATAATGTTTTTGAGAGTATGTGAAGTCTGAAAAGTCTTAACGTAGCAGTTTCTGTGACTGCTGCTTCTTAGTTGGCTTTTTTTTGTTTTTTTCTTGTGGAAAATTTACGAGTTGGAAAGAGCTGCTGACTGTGTTGTCTTCGTTTGGCAAAGCTCAATTCTTTTCTCTCTCTAACACTGGAATTTCTCAATCATGCTGGCATGTGGCAGTGTTTTGTTTCTGGTATTTTTTTTATAACTGAACATAATGGCAGGTACTTGGTTATGGTTTGTTTTTTTGTTGTTTTTCTACTAATGAACATTTTCTTCAGTAATACTTTTTTTTTGTTGATGATGCTACTAAAATACTTGAAATAAGAAATTACATTTCAGGCTGTAACATTTATATTTCATTTTCACTGAAAGTAAGATTAAGCATTTAGAGCTTCGGGGCTTTAGTGTTTCGTTTGCTCTTCCCAATTGGATAGGACTCTGTTATACACTGAATGTCTTGGTGTTCAGTTTGCTGTGTGCAGGCACGTGTAACTGAGAGTATGGCAGAAGTTTTCAATGGGAGAAAGAACTGCAGAAACGGGGAAAAAAGTTTGTAAAGAACCTGTTTTCCTGGAAATTGCCACACATAAGAATTCTGAGTACCCATTCAGTTCACCACACACACCTCCTTCAGTTTAAATGCTAAATAGTTTGGTTTGCTTTTACAGTCTTAAGTGCCAGAGGGGTAAGGGAATTTTAAGTCCCTTTATATACTAACCATTTAGGTGCATATTGTCCCAGAATCACTTTATTGAAAGTTTTTCCAAGTAGTGGTGAAGTCTGATAAAGAGATGAATATGCTTACTGATATTATGAAGTTTTTTTCTTAAAAGAGAGATTAATTAGTGTTTTTCTGCTTTGCTACTTTGTGAAGAAAAAAAAATCATATATAAATACTGAAAATTAAGTTACTATTTTTAAAATTTTCCCACAAAACGATCAGGAATTTTATTTTTTTAAAAAAGCTTATTTTTACCAGCATTAAGATACTGTCCATGTATATGCTTTGCCTCTAATTTATGATTTAAAATCATAGTGTTAATTAATCTAAACAGGAAATTTAGAATAATCATGGGAATGTCTTTCCAATGAGACATTCAATAGTGCAGATTGTGCACTCAAATCATTGTAAACATTGTAGAGGGGTTTTTTTTTATTATTATTATTATTCCTGAGCTCACTCATATTATTGACTTTTTTTAATGCAAAGGTTAATCAGGTATGCTCAGATTAATAAACTCTGCTCTGTTTTTGTGTCATTTTGTTTCAACTTAAGCAAGCTGTGTATTAATAATGTGGCTGGTTGAAAGAAATCCCCTCCCTCGAGGAAACATGGTGATTTAATGGGAAGAATGACAGGAGAACTAGAAATAGAGTGGATGTACTAGAGCTAAGTTTATGGACATAAAGAAGAAGGAAAAAAAAAAAAAAAGTCATGTTTCTTATCCAGTGACTTGACTTTTGGAAAAGTCATAGGATTTTATCTCCATTGAGTGTTCTTTGTGAGCAGGTTAGACAAATAAGGTTTGTTTTTTTTTTCTTTTTTCTTGCTGTCAGATGTCAGGCAGCTCTTATTTCCTTTCATATTTGTTATTATTTTTAATAACACACTGCATCACAGAATGCACACCAAATTAACAACTTTATTAAAATCTTACCTGTTTCCCAGTGCAGTGAACAAGTTGGAGTCTGAACAAACCTGCACTTCAGAAGCTCCGCTTAGAACCGATTGGTTACCTTTTTGAACTTCCGATAATGTTTGATTTCTGTAATCTTAAAAGTTTAGTTTTTTTACTGATGTGTTGCTTGTCTAAGTAGAGAAAACCTTTTATCAGAACAAAGATAGAACTCTGTTTTAGAGATCCACATTGGTTGTCTTCATTCTAATGAGATGCCTCTTCCTGCTCTGTGTGGAATCTCACAGTGATCTCAGTCTAATAGAGCACATGAAATACATGATTTTGCATATGAGCCACCTTGTTGAGGAAGTATGCATAGTTCGTGTATATGCAAGCAGCTTTTGGATTAGTTCACGGGAATGTGTCTTGTATTTGCTTTGTGAAGTTTGTATGCAAAATACTTGGTTTCATATGTGTTCTAATGTTAGTTACCTGAAATTGATAAATGTTGAGATCATTTCTTTGCGGGTCAGGGAAATAAATGTGTGTAGGAAGTCTGTTTAGCTGTTTATTCAACCTCTCCTGTAGTGGCAGTCGGCCACCTCTGTGGAAAGGAAGGCACGTTGCTTTCCATACCTTTTGAATACAGGCATGGTGGGTTGCCCATGTTCAGGAGTTCTGCATTTGCTTGGAGAGTGCTGTGGTTTCTAGTGACCAGTGTGGGAAAGGAGACTTTTTCTGCAAGTCAATGTTTTTATTCTGGAATTTTTCTCTCCCTCCCCCCCCTTTTTTTTCCCCTTTTCAGGTTTGGTTGTTGTGTTTTTTTTTTTTGATCAAGCTTAATAACTTCTAGATTGTTCCGGACCATGTCAGCTGGGAAGATTGCTCTTTTTGAAAACAAATTCTGTTTCCTATCTGCCACAGGCAATAAAAGAGTAACTACAGAAGCCTTCTTGAAGAGACATGTTTTCAAACATCAATGAGAAGATTAACTTGCAATTTAAAAAAAGTTTATTGGTGAAGCTTTCTCTTCCCTTTTTTTTTTTTGTTTTGTTTTAATCAGCGCAATATTATTCAGAAATACATAAAGTTTGCTGATGTTGGTAACTTTTAAAATATACATGTCTTCAAGATAGCACAGCCTATGAGTTCCTTTCTATACATAAGGTTATGTATACTATTGAAATATTTATGGAAGAACAGCTAATTAAGGGGTCAGTCTTATTTTTTAGTATAGAGTGGCAAGACAATAGTATGGAGCAAAAATTATTTCCCTTCTCTAGTGATTTTCAGGGAAAGTTGGTATATTTCTGTCAAAACAGTGCTTAATGTAATCTTGGCCTTTCTCATTGATGAGATGTCAGTAATTTGATGGTTTTATCCAGTGAATGTAGGCTGCTGATAAATTGCTGTTTCTTTTTTGACTGCTTACATTTTTCTGCCCCTTGTAAAGTTTGGCCTCATTTATTTTTTGAGTTTGGGCAGGAGTTTTTGGCAGTATTTTTGTGAAGTTTGAACTGTCATTTTCCTGCCTTAATGGTATTGCTAAACTACTTGTAGTGTCTTTTTTTCACCCCATGTGTATTTCTTAAATGAATTTCAACTGAAACTTCTGTGTAATTTAATGATTTTTTTTTTTCTTCTCATTTCACTTCCCATGCTTTGCTATAGAATGCCTCATTTAAACTTATTAAGTTCTTTTTATTTAATGTCTCACTTTAAATTTTGATAGCTTTTCTGATGTAATCTGAAATGGTAAGGTGTGGTGTGAGGTGAGGTAAGGCAGGACAGAAGAGTGGTGTAAAAGAAAAAACAGTTGTCTGTCTTTTTTGTTTTGGTGTTTTTGTTTTCTGAGGAAGATAAACAGTAGATATAACTTGCATCAGTTATACGGTTTAAACAGTTGTCAGTGCATTTCCTCCATACCGGTACATGATTGGTGTCTTGCTCAGCTGGATGATCTAAAGTTGTTGACAGTTGTTCAATGACTGCGTTTATATGACTGTGAGGTAATGGGG
Source organism: Actenoides hombroni (assembly GCA_024336885.1). Lineage (NCBI taxonomy): Eukaryota > Metazoa > Chordata > Aves > Coraciiformes > Alcedinidae > Actenoides > Actenoides hombroni. The sequence continues at coordinate 33,321,416 of WUAM01000143.1, forward strand.
TGGGGGGAGATACTCTTTCCATACTGCTTTTTTGTGTTCTTTCTTGTAAGAGAGAAGGTAGAAAGGACAAATACTTTCTAGCACTCTCTTTAAATGCTTCTAGCTGTGCGTCATCTTATCCAGAGAAATCAGTAACTGAAGCTGCAGTCTTTAGATTCTATGTTTACCTACAACAATTTCTTTGGCTCCAAGTTCAACTTCTTGGTGAATCATTAATCTCATTTCCTGCTATGTATTTGAGGAATCCACCACATCTTACTCTGAGTAAGCATGTTGCAATGATTTAGGGTTTTTTAATTATTATTTTAGATAGTGGCTTTCTTTTTTTTTTTTTTCTTTTGTTTTGTTTTTGTTTGTTTGGGGTTTTTTTTTATTTGTTTTGGTGGGATGGGTTTTGTGTTTGTTACTGACAGATATGCATGACATTTGTTTTGAAAGGGAAGTCAGATCTGAAGAATATTAGGAAGTTATCTGACTGTCTCATCCCTCAGCCTGTAGTGACAGGTAGATTGACATGGTCACAGTGAGTATCTGTCTATAAGTTTGTAAGGGTGAAAGTAGTGACTGGGCAGTACCATAATAAAACCCAAGGCATTATAATACATATTGTTTTGTAAGATAGTTGTAGGATGAGAAGCTGAGTTTAAGAAATGCAGTCCTATCTCTGATCCTTAAATGGCTGAAAATCTTCAAGACAGAAAGATGATAAAATGTTCAGGATCCAGAGAAGAATTTTAATCTTTCTTAAGCAGTATTTAAATTGATTTCTGTGCTAATAGTGGCGCTAAGATCAGAATATACAGATTGCTTAAACGCTAGTACAGAATTGAGAGATATTAATGCTTTGGATAATAGAGGTGTCTGTTTTCTTTAAAGATGACATACTAAGGAATAATGTTAACTACTTAATTTTCTCATTCATATTGCAGAGTGGATATAAATTGTTTATGCAGAACGATTGGATCCACCTGTGATACACACTAAGAGCTTGCTTATTATTTCCTAATAGTAGGAAGTAGGGGAGGAAGATTCTTTAAAATTTCCCTTTGTGACTCGTTGAAGTTCCGAATCTCTTAATCCCTGCCTTGCTGATACAAATCTTATTAGGTACTTTTTCATCGTCATCCTTAAGTCCTTAAACTCTTGCAGCTTATTGTGATTGCCTTAGTCTCTCCTTTTGAAGCACTGTAGGAGATATAACTAGGTGATCTATGTTGCATCAGAAGATGAGATGTAATTGCCTGCCAGTGACAGACACAGTATGCAGCTGCTAACAGGTAATCTCTCTTTAGCTGCAGTTTACATTCAGTTACTTTGTTTGAGGAAGTTTGAGTTTGTAAGAACTTACACTGTCACCTCGGTCACTTTAAAATTAAAGTTATATATTTATGAGTGCAGCACCTAAAGGGTTTAAACAGATAGTTCCAAAATTACTTTACCTGCATGAAATGATGTAACATTTGCTTTTGGCAACTTAAGACAGATTTGTTGTCATAGCTGTTATAATTAGAAACTCTGTGGATGGTGTCGTAAGATGCTTCAGTTGAATAGATAAGGACACTAAGCTAACTTTTACGTTGTATGGGTGTGATGAGGTCCTTGGGTATTTTTGGCACCTCCCAACACTTCTAGGTTGCACATAATTATTTCGTTTGTTTGCTTGTTTTGTTCTGGTTTTGTTTTTCATTTTGTTTTGTTCAAGTTTCCAAAGTTCTTGTTACAAGAATTGATCTTTCAAATGTAACAAATATGGACAACACAGTATCCTCATAAAGGAGTGACTGAGGAGGGTGAATGTTTTTGGGGTTTTTTATTCAAGGATGTTTTCTGAATCTGAATAAAGTCACATTAAATGTTTTTCTGTGTTGCTGAGCACTTTTACTAGGGAGGGAAGTGGAAGTAGTTATCAGAGAAACTGGTATTTGTTGCAGGGGATGAAATGTAAAGGAAGGAATTAAAGAGGCTCTCAAACAACAAATAGTACAAAGAATAGAGTTGAGATGGAAAAGAATGTTAATGGTGCTACAAGGAAATGTATTTTTCTATACCGAACAGTGGATTGCAAGTGTAAAAACAAAGCCACCAAATAAAATTTGGTAATGTTTAAGTGTGCACACACCCTTTTATTTCAGAGAAAGTCACGTAGCTAGACCAGCAGATAGCCAGCTTAATAAGGGTAAATCGTAATGCATACCTGATTCTGTGGTCTACCTGCCACAGCCAAGCTTCAAATTTGGTTCATTGATAAGTTTGGCAGGCCTATCATCCTAACAGGTGACATTCCCTCTGCATCCCTTGTCCTTTTTATTGAGGTAAAGGGGAAAGGTGGTGTAGCTGTAATACTTGTTAGTAAGGAGTCTTTCGGGTTCCATTTCTGGTGGATTTGTTGTCTTGAAATGCAGCATCCTCTGAAAAGAACTTCAGCCTAAAGTATGGAAGAATTTAACTGCAAAAGAAAATGCAAATCTAGATATAGGCAGAGTAAGAAATAAACTGAGAAAAACATTTTGAGGACAGGCAGGAGGACAAGTGATGGAAATAAGCATGAAACAACAGTTATGGGAGGGGAACTTGCTATGCATTTTTTCTATTAAGAATCTTGCACATTTTTTGTCAAGTAACATGTAGTATATAGCATACTGTTCTATAAGGTGTGGTTTTTTTCATAGCTGAGCTCCCTAGAAATGCTGTACACTATAAAATGAGAGGGAATCCTAACCAGCTCTTTGTTTGCTTGTTTTCCTGGTTTTTCTCTTGTGTGCATTATCATGCAAGAAAAAAACCTTCCTGTCTTTACTTTTATTGGATTCTTTGAACTGTACTATTACACATCTTGTTTTATATGGACTAAGTTGTATGCAAGGAAAACAGGAGAACAACGAGGAAGAAAAATTAGGAAGAATCATCGTTTATGTTGCATATATCTATGTGCATGTATTATGTGAGTAAGTATGTGCATAGATAGATTTTTAACTGGAAATTTTTGGCCGTTCTTTTGAACTGAGAGTGTCTTAGTAATAATATGTAGGAGTAGAATTTGGGATATTTGATACCAAGAAGTACATAGTTACTATTTCAGGGGGGGAATAACAGTTATTGCTATCAATACTTCAATATATTTGTGCTAATTAGTTTTTAGTGTATCTATGTATCTTACCAAAAAAATCTGAAAGGGGAGGAGGGAAGCTTTGAAAATACAGTAGAACACTGAGAACTCAGTAAGCTCATTGTTAGAACGTAGACACTTATGTAGTTTTAAAGATATTTTTTTTTAAAAAGTTGTTTTATAAAATAGTTTCTTGCACTTTACCTGCTGGCTTTTCAATTTGGTAGATAACATCTGAACTCCAGCAGAGTTTTATAATCCCCACGTGCTTAAATATACTAAATGTTCTTTTTCCATTAAGGTTAATGTTCGTGAAGAAATTGAAGAGTTTTTTCCAAGAATGTGGAAGATAAATCAAGATAAAAGAAGGCTAATGAAAAGTATTAAAGATCAGAAAATTAAAATTGAATGGGGGAAAAAATTGAACAGAAGATTGGTCAGATAGAAGCACTTGAATATTTTTTTAAGGCTATAAGGAATTGTTTGAATTGGGGAAGAATACACGAAGTATGAAAAATGAAAAACTCAATGAAGAATGAAGAAAAGTAGAAAGCAAGAGTGAAGTAGAATTAAAAGAATCTGGAAGAATGAATGGGTCCTAGGTTAAGTAAATGTATGGTTTATGTTCCAGTGTCTGTATGATCAAGTTGTAGATGAATTTGCATGATTACTTAGTTAATAGAGAATTGGTGATCTGGTTCAAGCAGGGATCTATTTGAGGAAAGCATACAATATTAACAGTGGGTTAGCAAAATGAAATTTGTTTTGGAGGGTATTGCCTAACCATTTGTTTTTCAGGAGCAATCAATATAATAGAATTACTGTACTTTAAATGGTAGGAGTTAGGCATTTATACAACCAATACCATTTTTAATACTGTCTTTTTTGTTAGGAGTCTCGCTCCCAGTCAAAATCTCCAGCTGGGAGTCCTGCTCGTGTAAAATCGGAGAGCAGGTCAGGATCTCGCAGTCCATCGAGGGCTTCCAAACATTCTGAATCACACTCTAGGTCAAGATCAAAATCAAGGTATGTCCAGGAAGTTATTCATGTTAATTCAGTGTTAACTGCTTATACTTGTTCTTTTGGTACATTGATGAGATGTCTTTTCCCCTTGTTGTAAAATTACAAATCTTCTGGGGTCTATTAACAGGGTTATGTAACGTGCATGTTAGTGGTTATATAGGCAGACAAAGTTGTGGGAAGATTCCCTGAGTAATAAATCATGGGTTCGAACAGAGAAAGTAGTAAAAGTTGTAATGTAGAAATCACAACTAAAATTCATAGTTTTATCTCTTCCGGAAGGTAGAGAAGGGATTATATCTCAGTGCTGTAAAAGCTCCTGCCTCCTTCCTCAAACATCTTACAGAGCTGAACTCTTGTGTGGACATGTGCTTTAGGGGAAAAAAGAAAAGTCAAGTGAGAACTGAAGCAAAGGTAGTTTGGGTTAGATAAAAGGAGTAAGCTCTGTAACTGTTGGAAATGTTAGAAGATGCTGCTTGGGGAAGTTCTTGGCATTCCTTCAGTGGAGGCTTCGAAAACAAAATCTAGGCTTTAAAAACAAAATCTGAAAACTGCAGCTTAAATTGGGCATGAATAGCTTCTTGATTTATGGGAGCTTTAATATTTCAATTCATTTTTTGGTGCTGCACGTGTCCTTCTCTGTCCTTTTCTACATCAAGTGTGTGTGCAGAGGCAAAGTTTTATTTTCCAGTTCTGAGAGAGCTTGCTCAGAACAGAGGAGGAATATCTGTCTTTTTCTCTAAATATGTCATAAATATTACCTGGCTTATAGTACCTGTCTTCTCTCTTTTGTTGTACCATTGTACTGGTGAAGATGGGGAGAAGTACTGAATCCTCCTTTCATCAATGGAGAGAGAAAGCAGAGAACAGTATTTGTAGCTCTGGAGGGGGAAGAGGAATTGCATAGTATTATGTTGTTCTTCCTCCCCAGTTCTTGGGAGAGATCAGTAATCTATCTTTCCTATTTATACATTTCATAGCAGGGCAGCTGAAAGAGTTACTGTGCTCTGAGTGCCTAAAGTTCAGTCTAATGTTATAGCGTGTATTCCTGGAATGTTTAGCCAGATAACTAACTACCTGTTGTTAGGATATAATGCCCATATGAAATCATGCAGCTTTGATGAGGAGATGCTTGTTTAAAATGAAATTACCATTGGGTAGATGTCTGCAAAGAAATGCTTGAATTAAGTCACTGGAGTTTTCTGACTTGAATAATTTTCAAGCCAAGGTGGACTTCATTTGTCAGTGCTAGCACTGTAGTGCTGTTAGGTCTTTCAGCTTTTCAGCCAAGACAGTATTATACAGTGTGGCCTATCTGGTTTCTGTATGATTGTGCAAGTATTAGTTACATGTGCAGCCAAGCTGATACAAGCTTAAACTTTGAACTTTCAAAAACTGTCAGGAATATAACCCTCGCTATATGCCAGAAGCACTCTCACAATGTTAAAAATTATGCTACCGAGCAGGTTATTAGAGATCAATGCAATCTTTAGATGTGAAAAGTAGAAGAAACTTAAATATTTTAATTGTAGAGAGCCTGCAGTTCGAGACATTATGTGCATATGACCTAACTAAAAGCTTTCTCTTTGTTGAAGATCCAGGTCCAGAAGACATTCGCACAGACGTTACACTCGTTCCAGATCCCATTCCCATTCTCATTCCCATAGGAGACGTTCTCGAAGCAGATCATACACGCCAGAATACCGCCGTCGAAGAAGCCGTAGTCATTCTCCAATGTCCAACAGGAGAAGGCACACTGGCAGCAGAGTATGTCATGTTCATCAAGGCTGAGTATCAGCAAAACAGTTGCTGCTTACATCAGTGTAGTCCAGGTTACCTGCAGGCTGAATTAGACCTTCTGTCTTGTCGCTGCAGGATATGGAAATTGGAGGAAGGTTGGGGGGCAGGGAAGCAGCCTCTGTTCTTGCAGCTGGACACTTGTTTCTTGGGCCTACAACTGGCAGTGCAGTTGTAGAAATTAATTGAAAAGCATACCATGGCAAGTCAGTATGTGCAGATGAGGTGACATCTGCTTCCATCTGCTCTAGAAGTTGAACCCTTCTGATTCTATTATATTTCCAAGTATATGTACCCTTCACATAACTGAGACCTTTTCTCTGCATGCTTGGAACCTGACAACATTGGTAACGTTGACTAGAGGAGCCAAAGTAGAAAACTCTCAAGTCTTTATTTGCTTATAACATACAGCATATTATGTTGAAGGTTGCTTGTGATTTTATACCTCTGAGCAATTGATATGCTTTAATTTGAAGAAATAAACCTACATGTTATTAGCTAATAACGTGTAAATCTAAATAAACTAGAAAAAATTACAGTTATGAAAAGGTTCAGTAAGCTGCTCAAAATGTAAATGAGAAGTATCTGTGTGGACAGGAGGAAGTATAGGTACATGAACCAACATCTAAGATACTAATCTCATGTCATTCTGAGTGGTTTCTCCCAGTGGTCTTTATAATCCATTTCAGTGCTGTAGCTTCTGATTCCATATTATTTCAGGCAGATCTAAGTGAGTGCTCTTACACACAGGTCTGCCTCTTCCTTAATGAGGGCCGTGGTACTTCTCTGATTATTTTGTTTTAATCTGGTTTAGTTTCTCCAAATTTTTTACTAAGCCTGTCAAAAAGAGTAAAGATTTTTTGCAGTCTTACCTTGAAGTAGCTCACCAGGACCGGTTAATAGCAATGTGAGAGAGAAGACAAGAGTGGGGAAAAGGGTAGGACTACAGCATTGCTAACGGGACTTAAGCTGTTGTGAAGCAGCCTTCATAGTTACACTTGTTGTGGATTGCTGCCAGCGTGTAATCATGATGTAGTAAATATGAATCTAATGTCTTGAAAAATTGGCAGGAATAGCGGAACTTCAAAAGGGTTAGCAGATTTCCTTGTGAAAGATGAATGAATCTGCTTTGCTGCTTTAGGAAATATTAGAATATTTTGCTCTGTGAAGAAGTCTTTGCCTTTGAAATGACTTTGTGAAACATAAAACTTGTTTTCACAGTGAATTTCACATTAATTCTTGTCGTTGTTTAACCCCAGATGGCAATTAAACACCACACAGCTACTTGTTCACTTCCTGTCCCACTGCACAGTGGGTTTGGAGAGAGAATGGGAGGGGGGTAAAAAGTAAAATTCATGGGTTGCAATAAAGACAGTTTAATAGAACAGAAAAAGAAGGGAAGATAATAATTACAGAATATACAAAACAGGTGATGCATGATACAGTTGCTCACCACTTGCTGACTGTCCAGCCAATCCTGGAGCTGTGGTGACCCTTGCCAGCTCCCCACAGTTTACATACTGGACACAAGGTCATATGTTACAGCATATCCCTTTAGCTTGTTTGGGTCAACTGTTCTTGCTGTGTTCCCTCCCAGCTTCTTGTGCACCCCCAGCCTCCTCGCTGCTAGGGCAGTATGGGAAGCTGAGAATTGTAAATACTGCTTAGTAACAACTAAAACATTAGTGTATTATCAACATTGTCATGCTAAATCCAAAACGTAGCACTGTATCAGCTGCTAGAAGGAAAAAATTTATTCCAGCCAAAACCAGGACAATTCTAAGGAGTAGTTCTAGTAGTGTGAAAACAAAGCTCAAATGAAACAGATTTCAATCCTCTCAATAGCAAGGTACTAAGGACACTGGGAAAATTGGTAGCAATTTTGCCACTTGTGATCTTGTGGAGAGAGCTTGCATACTGTGTTGATGGGAGACAGGACAAAAACCTAATCTAAAAGCTGTCTTTTAGTCCTCCGCAGTCAGTTTGGTTCTTCCAGTGGTGATGTAACTCACTTGTCGCTTAGATTGTGCAGACTGTTTCTCAGTACTTCTCTTGCCTCAGAAAAGGTTACAGGGTTTAAGTGTAAGAGGAGTGTAAAAAAAATGACAATACTACTGATATGTAATGGGTAGAGAAACTTTTCCAAACAATGATTTTAAAAAACGGAGAGATTTCATTAGACTCAAAAGAGTTTCACTGATAAAAGTATAGCTGTTAATGCCGCTGAATTAATCAGACAGATTGAAATATGAAGTAAAAAATAATCTTAAACCTGTGTAATTAAAACTTCAAAATGACAGACTTACAGTTTTTGTTGTGCTCTTCAACTGTTATAAAGAATTATAGAAGCTGCATGTCTTAAAACAGAAGTTTGAACTTAGACAAATGGAGACAAACTTCAAATACATGAATCGTTTGGGCATCTTAGTTTCACGATGGATTCCTGAACAAAAGCTCTGTAAAGAACACGACAGAAGATCTAAACTTGTTCATTCTTTGACTCAGGCTGAAAGGCAGGCTCTGAGGCATAAATTACTGTGCATCAGCAGCTTTGAAAATCTGAAACTGAAATACAAATTTCATCTCTGTCAACTTCCAATTATTAATTTAGCAGAAACATTAAATCTCTATGCCTGTTGTTGTCGTTTTATATTATTGTATCTAGTATAACAGGTGCTGGAAGCTGAAATGAAAAAAATGTTTTGATCAAAATAATTCTTACAGTGATATTTGCATTAGATAAACTCTCAGGCATGTAGAGAAACTTTGAACCTAATAAAGAAATTGTACTTTGTACGATTTCATCTTTGACTTGCATTTCACTTCAACGAAAGGATTAAGTAGATCTGTATCCCATGTCATGTTAAAGGATCAAGAGCCTTGCTCTAGAAAAGTGTGCATGCTGGATTACAGTTTCACAGAACTGGCCCTCAACACTTTTTACGGTCTGGGTAAAAAACAGATAATTTTCATCCTGTCTACAAGTGGAAAGAGATAAACTTGCAAATGTAAATACTGACTTTCAGTATAGTTGAATAGGAAGTGTTGAAGGGGAAGGTGTGTTCAGTGCATGCAGCTGGAGGTACCATGTGCTCATTAGCACCAGTGGTGAACACACAGAAAGGCTGGAGGTGGGAGTTCAGGCTGGCTGACCTGTTCTTAGCACGGACTAGCATGTTGTGTCTGCAGCTTGTTCATGATTTGAATATGAAATACTGATACATAGGTTCCTGTTATTCTATAGCTTCTCTGTAGTCAGAGTTCTAATTTTTTACTGAGTTTTTCACCAGCATGAGAAATTCATCTTTGTCTTTTTTATAAAATATAATTAAAATGATTGCTTTTTGAGAATTTCATACAATTGAAATTATAACTGAAGCTTTGAAAAACTAGAAAACCAAATTTAATTTTCCTCAGATTTAATTTTTTTTAATAATTGAGAAATTTTGATATGAGAATTTATAACTTTGTTTTTTATAAACTTAATTGGAGCTGAATATTTGTTTTAACAGGCTAATCCAGATCCTAATACGTGTCTCGGAGTGTTTGGTCTCAGTTTGTATACTACTGAGAGAGATTTGCGTGAAGTCTTCTCCCGTTACGGACCTTTGACTGGTGTCAATGTGGTTTATGATCAACGGACTGGAAGATCAAGAGGATTTGCTTTCGTTTATTTTGAGAGAATTGATGATTCTAAGGAGGTAAATTCATACTTCACTACTTTTAATAGGTGTGCTCTTTGTGGATTGTCTTCGTTAATATCTCTGTTAAAAAAAACCCAACCAGATGTTTCTGAGTATGTATTTGCTAGCAAGTTCTCACAATGAGATTAATTTAAAATATTTTATCAAATAACATGGCATTTTGAAAGAGATGGAAGCATTTTAGTTCAATGTTTAGATGCTTGGGCAAATTTCAAGCATGAGCTGTCTATATTGAACCACTATCAAGCATTGTGGTTTGATTTTTAGTCTGTTACTTCAAAATAAACCAAATCTTCAGACAGATATAGAAGCCTCCTACTGTTGCTGAAATCTTTTGAAAATTAACTTTTCAAAGGACATTTCTGTATAAAAATTCTGCAGATTCTCTTTACTTTCCATTTTCTTCTCTAAAAGCATGTCATTGTGCATTTGTAAAATAGCAGGGTTTGTCTTGATTTGTGCCTTGGCAGTGACTTTGCTAGTTATGTGGAGAAGTGTTGACAGCTGGACTGAGTTGTTATTAGTATAATTCACCTGTAAAGAAAGAATCAAAAATACATCAACAGCAGCCTGTGTTACGGTTCACCACAATAAGCAGTGCTTTTTTAACCTGTGTAAGAATACTGTGAGCTTTCTTCCATGTACTGGAATTTGTAGGTTAAATTGTTATTAAAAGTAAAGACTTTGGTTTTGGGGTTTTTTTTCCCCTTTAAGTCTTTACTGTGGGATTATCTTTTTTCAACAAACTGAGTCACAGACTTCAAGCTCTTGTTTGTGGATTAATAGTCTTGGGTAGATGTTGCAGATTTGCTGTTTGATTCTGTTTACATCTGGTAAGTATATACATAATGCTTGGATATGACTCTTCTCACTTAGCATTAAAGGAAGGAAGGGTACCAGCGGTGGAACCTACTATAAGTAGCTGAAAAATGAAAATGGGTGCTAATTGATATTTTCATGAAAAAAATATTTTGTGGATGACTTGGTTGAAGTAGACTCAGTTCTGATCTTCGACTCAGTTCTGGTATGACCCAGAGAATCAGTTTATAGGAAGAGCAGGGTGTCACGGTTTAGGGTCAGGGCAGCCCCTTAGACCTGTAACAGACGCTCTCTGTTAACCCCCCCCCCTCCCTCCCCAAAGGGGAAGAGAAAAGGAATAAGGGAGAGAGACTTAGCGATTAGAAAAGGAAACTAGAACA
>WUAM01000143.1:33332341-33342346 GCA_024336885.1 Actenoides hombroni
AATGTGGTACACAAGATCCAGCAGTGGCCTTGGTCTGCATACCAAGCCTTGGTAGTAACTCTAAACATGAGGTGTTACCACTGCTAGAAGCAGACACTGTCTGTGAAAACAGGCTGCTAACTTCAGAAAGTGCAGTTAGTTAAAAGAGCTGAGCTGAAAAGTAAAATTACTGAACAGAATTAGTTCTGTTCTCACTCAAACCAGGACACAGGGTTTGTAGATGTATATATGTGTGGTTGTTGCAGGTTATAGGGGTAAGTAAAAGGAAGCAAAACTTCATTCAGTATTCCTTCTGTATTTTCACACTATCACTTGGACAGGTTGAGAGAGAAGTAAATGAGGTGAATAACTCTATATCCATCTTTAGTTGCCTACTGTCTTGTAATATTTAGCCTTGTATTTCTTTGCACGGTGAGATTTTTAAAATGTAACTGTTTTTTAGAATATTTAACATCCAAAACACTTGCACAGTATTTCTTGTCAACATTCATGTGGCAGTCTTCTCTATTTTACAACTTTAGAAGTAGGTTTTTTTCCTAGTTGTTACGGGGAATGGTCATGCATGACACCACACATTTTTTTTAAAATGTTCCATGTAAATAGCATGAAGTAATTTGTTTAGTATAGAGATGTTTTGGCAGATACTACAAAACTGGAATGCAAAGAAGAAATAGAGGCTATTACTTGCAGTCAGAAGTATAGAAATAAAGATGGGCACCTTAAGCAGGAACTGAAATAATTGGGTATTTAATTAAACCCATTTTTTTTCACCTCAGTGGGATAGTGCATGAAGAGTGGAAAAGGATGCAGATCCTCCCAACGCTTAAAATTTACATAGCTGGAATACTTTGGCAATTCATTTTACGTATTTAATTGAGGACAGATTTGAAGATGGCAGTAAGTGGCATCTAGTGTAGAAAAAGGGGCTATAGCTATAAGCATAAAACCCTTGACAGGCCCTGTAGGGGAACAGTGAAGGATATGAAGTAATTTGCTGTGTAGTAGATAGATCAAATGTGAAAAGTTGAGTATGCATAAAAGCAATGATACTTGAATTACTTTTGTTCTGAGTAAATACCTTTCCTCTTAAACCCAAAAAACCCCAAAACAATCAAACAAACAAAAAAAATCCCAAACAAAACCCCAAACCCTCCAACACCCTAAGCATCCAAATGAAGGGAATATGAAACTCTAGATGAGATGTTTAACTAAATTCCAGCCCTCTTAAAGCAGTCATAGGTGGATTAAATGTCTAGAACTCTACAGAAAAATGAGGATTACTGTTGTCCTTCCAAGAGAGGTAACATAGGGAGGACTCCCTGTTGACACGCTCTCAAACACTTAATATAAAATTCAACACCAAATGAACTGTAAGTAGTTAATGTTTGAACTTTTGTGACTTGGTTTAAGATAGGTCAGTGTCAGTATTGTGTGGGTTCTGGTACAGCTGAAATGCCTCGGGATCTTTGTCATTACTGGTTGGCTCTTACAAATTGTATCATTTATTGAGGTGGTTAAAATGTTGCTATGTGTCAAGATTCTGAAACCAAGTGATACAGTGTTTCTAGTTCCATATAGTGGTAAAGACTGAATTGTCAACTCAGTGTTTTGGAAATGGATAGACAATGTGAAATAGGATTTCTTAAAGGTGGTATTTTGCAAAGGGGCAGTAGTAAAGTTTATTTTCAGTTTAGCTGTTTTAGACTTTCACAACTTGATTATGGCACCTTAGCAGCCTTGTTGTTAGATGTTTATAATCATCTTGGTTATAAAGAGGAACAAATATTTAGCTTCCACTAACTGCTAGGTAGAGCAGCTGTCAAAGCACAGTAGCTTTAGTCATTCCACATTAATAGGACTGGGAAAGAAATGTTGGATGCATGCATCCATTCTAAAGATTTCTTGTGGAATCTCATTTACTCTGTTTGAAACTCTACTGGTAGAGATGAAACTTTCTGGTGTGAAAGAAGGTTCATTTTCCATCAGATGTCCTTTATTGCAATGGCCTAGTGTCTACAAGATAGCACTTGACTAGAATGTTACATTCTGACCCATATTGAAGGTGCTTGCGGACACTGTCTTTAGTTCAAAGTGTGATAGCTGGCAGTAAATGTTGAGGACTGATGGTTGGTTGTCCAGAAAACCTGACACTTTGCTGTGTTAATGTCCTTTTTTGGTGTGCTTGTTCAAAGCCTATTTGGAAAGCTTATGTTATCTCCCTTTTTCTAGAAGGAGTAATCTCTTTTATGGGTGTAGTGGTTTTCACCTGCTCATCACATCAGAATTTTCTTCCTGTGTTTCAAGGAACACAAACTTCAATATAATAAGATGAGGAAAAGGGGGGGGAGGGATTGATGATCTCAGGGTTAACAGTAAATTGGGAGGATTATGAATAAAAAGTGCTGACTGTTCTGAAGGAGATGATTCTTACTACAGTTACCAAGGATTTCATATGCCACTATCCAACTTTTCAGTAACTCGGAATATGAAGTATTAGTATTAAGCTGAGGCTACTGTGAAAGTATTACTTGTCTGTAGTAAGAACTCACTTGAGAAGCATTAGCTACAGCAGTTGTTGGTAATATGGAATTTTCTGTTTTCTAATGCTAGTTACATGCTTTCTGCAGTTTTTTGCCATCTTTCAGAACCGTTTTCTGAAGCAGTGTTCATTCGCAATCAAGAGAAGCTTTGTAGAGATAAACAACTATTAACATAATGCAATTGCCAAAGACTGGAATAATAACATGGTTTATAATTTCTTTTTTTTTAAGGCATTTAATCTGTGGTGCAAGCAGACCAGCTTAGAAGCATCATTATTAACCAAAACATTTCCCATAGCTTGTTGAAGAAATGCTTTAAATATTGTTTGTGGTATCAAAAGAGGGACGCTTGATAGGTGAGAAAACACTAGAAGGTCTCAGATGTTTGGAATTGCAAGTGACCGGCTTCTGGAGGCTCTGAAATACCATGAAATTGCTAATACTTGCAGAAACTTACCCAGTTACTCATTCTGGTTCTCTGAAGTCCTGCATTTCTTGACTCTCAGACCTTTTAAATTATGCTTTAAATAGAATACATTTAATCAATAGATGTTTAAGATAAGAAAATTGCATATTAAGAAATTATAATTTACACTATTCTAATAATTTAAAAATCCCAACCCTCAAACTAGAGAATATAAGTTGACGCTTGTTCAAAGGTGAAATGGAAGCTTGAACTCAACATCACAGTAAGTGTAAAACACTGGGTTTCTTCATTGCTTTTTTTCATTCCATCAGACTTTATTTTTTTCTGGAATGTCTTTTCAGATGTCCTTGTTAAGTCCAGACCTGAGCTGTTGATGTCAATATGATTGGGGAGGGAGAAAAGCTAATCTGTCTGTTCATCCCATGCTGTACCTGTGTTACAGTGGAGATGAAGGATTTCAGGGTAAAAAAAACCCCAAACCCACCAAGTATCCCCACCCCCCAAAGAAAACCAGCCCACAGTGAAGGAAAAAAAAGCCAGTATCCAATAGAGTTATTTTTAAATTATGAAAATACATTTTCTGAATGAGTCCCAACTTAAATTGCTTGTGTTTGACTATTCAAGCGTATGCAGTCTGTATGCCACTAGCTTCTTAGTAATATCTCATTACTTAAGTAATTCAGAGCAGTTAGATACAGTTGCAGTGAAGGCTTGATGATCTTTTGTACAGTACAAATGGTACCTTGAACTCGGTAGTAGAAATATAAAGTGACTGTGACATCAGCTCTGCCAAGTCAAGTTCACTCCCTCCGTTCTCCACCCTTCCTTCCCCCAGTGACCATAGTGCAGGTTGCACAAATTGCCCACCTCATTTCCTTGTCTGAACTGCTCTTTGTGGCATTATCCAGGCTGAAAGATTATTTTTTTCAGTGAATTATTTATTGCTTAACTAATACCAGTCACTTGTGTAAGTTTTTGCATATAATTAAAAGATCATTGTTTCTGAACTTGTTTTGCTCTACCTGAATGCTAATACAGGTAGAAAGCACCACATGCCGTAACAAATATCAAATGAAATTGAAATCTGTTAAATTGAGTGCTTGCTTTCTAACTGTTTTGAGCCACTGGAGTCCATGATCCTTTATTTTGGGAACTGCTCATTTTGTCAAACTAACACCTTACAGGTAATAATTGGAAGGAGTTTTCTTATTGTGGATGGACTGCTGTAGGTTTAGAACTGTAATCTAAGATTGAATTATTACCTGTGCCATTCCCAACCCTCATTCTGCATTTTCCAACTGCAAACACACAGATGTGTATTCTGCCCTTCAAAGTCACTTTTTCCTTAGAATTTGCAACCAAAACCAATAGTACCTGTTTATAGGAATCGCTTGCTGACTGTTGTCTTGCAAAAGCAATGCAAATCTTTTAACAGAATTCAGATATTTGGAAGAAAAGCCAGACTGAAGTAAAAATGGATTGTTGACAGTTAAAGGCTCCTGAGAGGGTATTGCATGTCTGAAGCCTCAGTATAATTTGATTTTTCTCTTCAAAATGTTTTATTTGATGGTCTGGAAAATACAGTTCTAGCTCTTAAACAGTATTTGAGAATATCTTCCACATTGTTAGAGCAAATATGCAAATTCCCCCCCCCTGCCCCCCGCTTTGACATTTAAATATTCTTAACAGAGCATTCATGCATAGTCAGAAACAGCAAGAGAAGCAAACTGACATTTGTTTGGAATATGACCCGCTAGTCTAATAACATTGTAAAATCCAAAATTTTATTATAAACTGTTTTAATTTTCAAGAAAACACAAACATGTCAGTAATTAGAATGACTAATATGTTTTTACAGCCTTTGTACAAAAGAAATACCGTTACGTCACCTGTCTGAAACCAGGTTTCCATATAGGGCTTTTAGCCATGGATTGTAGCGGTCATTAGCTAATAGTGTCAACTTAGGTGCTTTTTTCCAAAGACTTGAGATGTGCACATTAAGAATGATGCAGAGAATCTGAAAACGTCTTTAAAAGGAATTTCCAGTTCCTAATGACTGAACATAAGTGATACATACTATAAATTATTGTTGGATTCATAATGGCTTATTGTAGGTTTTGGCTTTTCTGCATTTGGGGAGATGCAGTTAGAACTGCAAAAGCGT
Source organism: Actenoides hombroni (assembly GCA_024336885.1). Classification (NCBI taxonomy): domain Eukaryota; kingdom Metazoa; phylum Chordata; class Aves; order Coraciiformes; family Alcedinidae; genus Actenoides; species Actenoides hombroni. Next base: position 33,337,473 of record WUAM01000143.1, read on the forward strand.
TTGTTCTGTCTGTATATCTATTAAAGATTATTTTATTATTTTTATTTTTTTTTTAGTTGGCACTTAGTTCTGACAGCTGTTGAAAGCAAAGTTTTAATATTGGGTAGGTCAGTACACATTGTGACCAGGGTGTCCAATTTTTTGCAGACTGGTAACTGTGAACAAATCTTTATCCACTGAAATATAACACATTTCTTGGTACCTCCAAAACAAACAGCCAAGTCTCAAAATTAACTCTTCATCTGTTGTGCTGACATGCTGCTCTTCTCTGTACTACTCCTTATGTCAAAGAACTCTTCCTCTTAAAGAGGTGTTGTTCTTTTAACTAAATAAGACATGTGCCAGATGTTCTGGATTTGAGGTGGCTTCTTGTCAGCTAAGCTTATTACTCTGCAAGTTGTTGATAGGAGATAAAAATGCCATGAAGCAGAAAATTCCCTACCTTTCAAAATAACTTGCATATTGCTGCTTTTTCGGAAAGATGCTTTTTATCATGAAACTAATTTTTCAGCCAGCTATTTGCAGTCTTTGTTTTTAGGTTTTTGCGCACACGTGTTGCTAGGATGTGTGCACGGTTTTATTTTAATTTACATCATCCTTGTGGAACACGATTTCACAAAGTCTCAGGGCTAGGAATCTAAAGCTAAAGATCGTCTTTTATTCACAAAACATATTTTAGCATATGTTGAAAGACTTGAAATGTTCTTTGTCTCTGTCGTGCAGTTAGCTAAATGTAGTTCTGGTTTTGTATGGGAACAGAACTCACTAGGTGGCGATATAGTATAGGTCTGAACAGCATTATTAAAACACGAAGTAAGTGTACTTAATTAGGTTAGTGATAACTCAGTCACTTCCAGTTTGTGGACAGCACAGTTAAATCATGCGAGTGCCAGTTTTTTGTTCCCTCCTCCATAACTTCTGTGTTAGTTCAACGAGGTCCTCCTTAGCTGCAAAAAGTTACTTTCCTGAGTAGTTTTGTTTAATTATTTTAAAAAAAATTTTTAAAGGGTGTGGGGGGAGAACAAACAACCTCTGCTTAGAGGCTCCCTGATGTTTTGAGTTGTCTGTTGTTCCTTACAGTTAAATAATAGCAAAGTGGCTGGATTCTTTAACTCAATATTGTAAGAGTGCCACGTCACATATGAAGAATAATGTATATTGGGCTAAGTGTTGTACCGTAGTGTCACAAACTGTTGTGTACTAGTGTTTCAGAGATCTTAGAGCAGCTGATGAAATGATTAAAATTTTCAAAGCCATTTTTTAAAAATAGTTTTAAGTCCAGCATTAACTGTTTGTTAAATTCTTAAGGTTGTGGGTTTGTGTTTTGGAGTTTTCATTAGGTTACTTTTGCATTAATACAATTCTCAACAGTGCACTTTGGGGGGGAAGAAAAATAAAAAAATAAATTCTTGATTTTGAGTTTGTGAAAGGCCATTGTACTGATTCTCAAAAACTAGAGAAGCAGGGGCTAGAACACCCAGTGAGCGTGTGCCCAGGCTGCGAGCGGGTCTGAAGCGCAGACCCTTCTGTGTTTCGCTTTAGCGAGCTGCTATTGTGAGAGCGAGTGGGGAGGAAGGTTGTAATTAGGTATCCATGTAGGCTGAACCCGCCATTTTACTAAGCGCTGCTGGAGTAGGTCCTTGTAAGGGAGATGGCAGGAGGCTGGGAGAGCATGAAATGGCAGCCGACTAGCAGTAATCCGGCCATATGCACCCTACAGGAAGCCACTGTTTTGCACAGCTTTTGAATCCGCCCGTCCCCTCTGGGTCAGAGACGGCTGTAGGAAAGATGCAGTTTTCAGAAAAAGCTGGTTTGACTTTCAGTTTACCTTTCTGGTGGGTAGAAGACAAAGTCTAGGGAAAGGGATTGTGTTAGTGGTTAACACCGTGCTCTCTTAAGAAGAGATTGCGTGTCACATTACTCCGGCACCCCAGTGCGGTCCTGTAACAGTGCCGGCAGATGGGCCAGGGAACAGAGGTGAGCCATTCGCCACAGTGGGGCACTAGTAACCAGCCTAAATAAAACAAGTTCGGGGGTTGTTCTTCTGATGGAAAATAATGTATTTTGTACTTAGCCTTCCATAATTGCCAGCAGGTTGCGGGTCTCACGTCCCTGTTCCTTGTCTCTCCGGCAGGCAATGGAGCATGCAAATGGTATGGAGCTGGATGGCAGGAGGATTCGGGTGGATTACTCAATCACCAAGAGAGCACATACACCCACTCCAGGCATCTACATGGGCAGGCCAACACAGTAAGGAGTTTGCCCATTTCCTGTAATGGGGCTAAAATGGATTTAAACTGAATGCTTGGAGTCTGGTTGAAGAAATAGAGCAACAGATAATTTATTAAAATTTTAGAATTATGCCAATTGTATTTTATGACAAAGCTATTAATATAAAATGTGTTACTGTAGTTCACATATGCTACTAAATCCTACTGTAATTTACTGTCTATTCATAAAAAAAAATACTGAAGGAGTTAGTTTAAAAAAAACCCAACACTTATCTAGCATAGTCAGTCAATGTGGTCTTACCTTACTGAAATACTAAGGTGCCTCTTTGCCTTTGATTTTGATGGGAATTAAGCTTAAATCCCTGGTGGGTTTTCTGCATATTTTTTTAAGGTGTTTTTCTTAAAATGTTTCACTGTTAGGTTGCTTTATGTCATAGTTTTAAGTGTCTGATTTACAAGAACACTTAAAAAAAAAAAAAAGCTTTTAAGTCATTTAAATCAAGATAAAGAGTAGATAAATAAAGTTGGGTGTTTTTTCTTTTTCCACAATAGCAGTGGAGGAGGTGGTGGCGGTGGAGCAGGTCGTCGCCGTGACTCCTACTATGATAGGGGGTATGACAGAGGGTATGACAGATATGAAGAATATGACTACAGATACAGGTATCTAATTTTTATTTTATTTCTGTAGGAACAGTGGATTTCGGGGGGGTGGGGAGGGGAGTGACAAAAACTGTTAAATCAATTTGTAGCAAGATTCTACATACATGCTTACTATGTTGTAGAGCCTCATTAGGTCACATTTTGTGGAATTAAAGTAGCAGTAATCTTCAGTGTTTATGCATTTTGGTTAAACAGTAAACAGTTGGGCAAGGGGTTAATTTTGGTACCTGAAGTAGGTAGAGTGTGTGCCCTACAAATCTCATGGGCAGATAGAAAGGTAACTCATTTTTCCATGCTTTAGATAGAATAAGGAACAGCTGATGCGTAGTGCTGTTTAAAAAACAGGTTATTTGTAGATAGGATTTTTAATGCTTGACATTTCATAACCTTCTCACTGTTTTGAAAGTTAGCTAGTTTCAGCGAACGTAGGCATCTGAAAAGATACTTTGTGAGTTTGCAAGGATAGTGAAAGTTTATTAAATTCTTTGTCTGGGAATATCTTAGAGTTTTAAACACATCAAATTAAGAAATATAAAGGATTTGTTGGATAACTGTAAACCACAGCCAAATAAAGCTGAAATGATTCATGCAGGCCAAGTCTTTCAGTGCTAAGGAAATGGTTCTGTTCTGTAGAAGTGATGTAAATAAAGCTTCTTTCATAATGGATGTTGTTGGGTTTCTTTTTTAATTTCCTTTAAAGGAGACGATCACCATCGCCTTACTATAGTCGATACCGGTCGCGATCAAGATCCCGTTCCTATAGTCCAAGTAAGTAAATACAAGTGAATAAATAGAATCTGGGGGCCTTAAACCTTGTTGTTTACTACTGTTAACTGATCAATTGAAATTCCCGATTTGAAATCATAAAAGCTGGGAACAGTAAAGCTGAGATGATGTGTGTACGGTTAATTTATAGTAATTGTCATCTGTTTGGTTTTTTCCCAGGGCGCTACTGAAGATCAGAAGAGTTACAGTTGAGGACACGATTTTTAAATAGAACGTTCAGATCTTAGCTTCCCTAGTGCTTCCCTTCCCACCCTCCCTTCCTTGTCCTCCATCCAGCTCTTTTACAAAACTTTGGTTCATTTAGATTATACATATTTTCAGTTAAAGTATTCCTGTTTTCCATCCCTCCTTATTGTAATACTCTTAAATATTGTAATTGTTGTAGTTTTTGTGTAGTAAAAGCAAAATGAAATAGAGAACCCAAAGTGCTGATACATTTTGGACATCATTCCTATTTTGTTTTTTAAAACAATTGGACTCCTGACTAATCAGAAGAGAGCATCGATATTTTTAAAGTTTGCATGTCATATGTAGTATACACACTCAGATACTTTAATATAAACCTGCATTTCCAAGTAACTCGTTAATCTTTCTGTTAAAATGTTTACCTGTTACTTTGAGAAACAAGTAATGACTTTGAGCCTTTTCTGTAATGACAAATTTACTTAAAATAGTCATGAACCAGAGGAACTTTTTTTATTTTTATTTGTTTGTTTGGTCAGGTAGTTGCTTTGAGTGTAGACTATTTTGAGCTAGAGCAAAATTTGTTATTTGACTGACTGGGAGAACATCCTTGTACACTCAAAATCAAGGCTGTGTTTTATAGATAAAGTTTCTGGATTGCTACACAGTGGATAGCATTCAAAGTTAAAGCTGTAGAACTGGGGGGTTTATTGTACTCGGTTGAACATTTCCCCTTAATTGGTGCAGGAGAAAAAATATTTATTGAACACAGCAATTAGTTATATAATTTGCTGTTCATTTAAAAAAAAAAAACCACAAAAAAACCAAAACCAAACCAACCCACCAACTTTTTGGTATTCCAGGAATGATTAAGCAAGTTTTGTTTCCGGTCCTTTTTGGAGTTTTGAAAGTATGGATGGAAAAACTTACAACTAGCTGTAAGCACTTCCCCGCGCGCCAACCCCCCCCACCGAAACGCGAGTAAAAAAGAGACTGTTTCGTTTGTTCTTCTTC
>WUAM01000143.1:33342356-33363877 GCA_024336885.1 Actenoides hombroni
GTGTTTTTGAAAGAGCGAAGAAAAAAAACTTACAAACTAGGCGCCCCCCCCCCCCCCCCCCCCCCCAATAAAAGTTAATTCCACTGAGATGTGTTTTCTTGTCTTTCCTTCTCCGTTTTGTGTCACTTTGGAATAGAGATGAAAGAAGACTCGATATTGCGTACAGCAACAGTAATAACGAAGTCAGCATTATCTGTCTTGTCAGGAGCCTTGTCTTCCCTGAGAATCAGCATGCGGTTATTTGGGATGGCTGAGCAGAGTGGGTACTCCAGCTTTCTCTTGTGCCATCTTTGGCACTTGCACGACTCCTGGTGAGACAGTTTAAGGAGGGAAACACTATTGACTTTGTTTAGATTTCTGGCAAGTTTTGCTCTCTGAAATAACTCACCGTGTGGCTGGTTGAATGTTGATGTTGGCACGGCAAAAGGAGTAGGACCACAAAGCCCTCACAACAACATTCATTGCATCCTCATTGTCAGGGTATGCCACTGAAAGCATCCGTCATGATTTTAAGAGGATAAGTTTATGAAATGTAATTTTGTTACCTATTCCTGAATGCCAGTGCCAGGAACTATTAACACGTAATTAAAAGAAACACCGACAGGCATCCAACTATTTTACAAGCTTGATACAATATACTCGGAGAAATTGGTGACAAAACAAATTCTAACTTTCTGATTATTGCTCAATACTTTTTATCCACTGTGTTTTATCCATAAATTGCATTTCAAAACTCTTAGTAAAACGAAACAAATGATCTGAAACACTAGATTTAAATAACCTTTCAGCTCTGGTAATTTTACTGGTATTTGTTGGTGATCCAGACAAATTTGGAAATGTTAATAAAATTGTTGTCTTAAAAAAAAACAAGTGCCAAAGTCTCAACATGGAGAATTGTTGGTATTTTTCATTTTGTTCTTTCAAAATTAAGTAGAGTAGCGGGCAGAAATACCAAGGCAGCTGGGTGCAAAAGCATGGGGAATAGCTGCAGGGCTGGTTGGGGAAGGCATCCAGGCTTGGTGAGTTAGCACAGTAGGAAGCATGGGAGAGTCCTGGCTGCTTCATGCCAGGTGATGGTATTTGTGGCCTGTAGTTGTCACGGGTTGAGAAGTGCTCAGCAGCTGGGGAGCAGTTCAACAGATCCTGCCTGGATGCTAAAGCTGGAAAGGAGTGTTTCGGTCCTTAGCTTGGAGGTTGTTTCTCCCAACAGTTAGACCTAACGGTCCGATTTGTCACAAGTCCATATGAAGTTATAAGTGGCAACGTTGTCGTATTTCTTGGTGTAATTCATGCCTTGTGTTGACTGCTGCAATACAGTCCATTTGAAGAACGGAGGAAAGAGGTAATTCTTACTGTACTGGACATAGTTGTACATATATGTAATGTATAAATAACTCTTAGACTTAAGTTACCATTTCTAAAACCATCAATCTTGAGAAGGGAAAGATATTTTGTAGCCCTTTCTTCATCTGTGTGGGGATAATTATTATTAATAACTGAGGTCGGTTGGGCAGAGATCTTGGCGTTAGCAGTTTTGTGTAACTGCTGTGCCTTGAGTTCCCCACAAGGATGGGAGCCTTGTCTCTGCTTTCTTGTGAATGGATTTAGAAACACTGTTTATATAAGGTCCCGATGCTGTTTATAAAATAAAATAGCCTGGGTCAAACTCATACCGTGTCTCTAAACACAGTTAGTTAAACAGATAACTAACTACTTCTCTAATTTTTTTTATTTTCTTTAGTACAAGATAAGTAATTCTAAGCCTAGTCAGAATTCTGATCATACTCTGAAATTATCAAACAGTAGAAGTAAGTCAGCCCAAGTAACGTAGTGCAGCATACAATAAGCTTAAATACACAACTGAATTGCGGGCAACATTTAAATGCTGACTTCAGACAAACGTGACAGTTCCTCTAGGTTTTTGTATAGCCTCAATTCTAGGCTTAGAATATAGAATGCAAGGTAATACCCACTCTTAAACATACTGTGTTCCCAAATGCTTCAAAGAAGTGGCCACAAGAAGTTTGCAAGAGCCGCTACACAGGCTAGCCTGAGACTCTAAGGGGAAATTTGTACCCAGTGCCAACAGGTGGAGGCACACTGGTTTACATGCTGGGTCAAAATAACTTCTGAGTGTGTGTGTGTGTGTGTGTTTATGTATAAAGATTGTGTTTGAAAGTTTATTAAAGCTATTGTCATTTGTGCGATGCAACTATACTTCAGATCTGTAGTGACACTAAGCCTTCAGTCTAGAAGTGTTCACCAAAGACACGAGATGTGTGTGACCCAGTCAGCTGAAGGAAGACTTTATGGAGAAGCCCCTTCTGCTGCAGGCCTCCACAACGGAGGAACAGGTAGGTGTACTTGCACCACTGCTGCCCCTTACTATGTGGTCTGCTCTGTTTAGCTGCTCTAGTCCCCTAGAACTAATCTGAATCCTCTGGACCAGAGAAGGAAAACAACTACAGGGAAGTACTTTCCATTGTTTCCTCCAGAAGCAACATTTTTTGATTGGGCAAACGATGTGACCAAATTTTCCTCGGGTACACAGTCAGCACCCTTCACTTTTAAAGGGGTGGAAAGGAGAACATGGAGTGCAGACTCAGGCCATGCCTTCTGCAGTACTTGTAGATGTAATTTCTTGTGTTGCTCACATTTTACTACTGCGTAAAGTATTTCAGGTAGGACAACCTCTGTCTGCAGATAGGTAAGGACTGTCAGGTTCAGCAGAGGGATGTTTTTCTGTATTTCATACAGACCTGTAAATACAACACTTGAAGTTCAGGTAAAAAACAGTTTCCCTTAAATAGGTCAGTAGTATGCCCAGCCAGTGCAAAAAATACCATCATCAGTTTCAGTTAAACTTTTTATTAAACTGGAGCAAATAAGCTTTAATACTTCTACTTCTTTAGACACACAAGATGAAACACTTGTTAGAAAAACTGGAAGATAACTTGGCCTAGAAAAGGCTTTGAGCCACTTCAGTGGCTTTGTTGAATTTCATGAGGAAGTGAGAGATGATTTCTTAACCCTTGTGGTAGCAACTGAGGTCCCATTTTTGGTACCTAGTAGCAGTACTTTCCACATTCAAATTAATAACCAGATTTATTTGGAAAAACAATAAAGAAGATCTTTGTTAACTGAGATCTGCAAACCTTTCTTTAAGTCAGTTCTTGAACAAGTGGCTATGGTGGTAATAAGTGGCCCACTGTGGAAAAGGCTAGTGTGGCTTCTTGTGTAAGATTACTTTTTAAGTTTAAATAGTAATCTCTCCATTGCTCCCTTTTAATTTTTTTTCTATTGTTTTTGGTGGAACCTTCCAACTGTGAATGTGTCAGATGCATTAGGAACCAAGAATGAAGAACTGTCACCAAAAAACAATATTGATACTCATATTCCACCAGCCCCATCTGTGATTCCACTTTCATCCTCCTCTGCATTAGGACCAGGATGCACATTCTCTGCACAGCATCTCCATTTCAGTAATTCATGATCTTCCAAAACTTTCAGGCTGAATTTTCTCATTCCAACCCAGACCCACAATACATGGAATACAGCATCAGCAGTAAGCAGCACAGGCATGAGATAAGCTTCCAACATGCTTCAGTTTCTTTCAAGATTTACTCCAAAGGAAAGTAGCGACAGAGTTCCTCAAGTTGTGTACAAATGTACCAGAGGATCTTGCATAGGTCTTTATTTGCTTTAAATGACTGAAAAAAAAACAAAACAAAAAAAAAACCAAAACCAAACAAATCCCCACATATATAAATGCATTGGAGTAGAACAATGGATTAGTGCTGTGTAGAGAGAGGTCTTGCAAATCTCTAGGTGGAGGAACCATGGGCTGTTTGGACCCCTCCTTTTCACTGCTCCATTTTTGCTGCTGTTCTCAGCATGGTGATAACTAGCCAGTCATTTGCTGGTTTGGTTTGTGGATCCAAGGTTATGCCAGTGATGCTTATTTACAGTACTTTTTCAATAACTGTAAGCTGCCCCCCTCTGTCTCATAGTGGAAACCTTATAAACTCATGGAGATAAAATTAACCTGAAGGATGGCTAAAGGTAGCTGATGTTTATAAGTTTATATGATGTTAGGCTTTAGCAATTTGCAGTGGTTCTGTTATCTTTTATAGGTTCTGTGGGAGCAGACACCCAACTCTAGGAGCAGTGCGGGAAAGAAGACCCACCGAATGCTGATTACTAAATCACTGCTGAGGATCCGTGATCCTGCTACATGGGCAATGCAGATTTTTACAAATACTGTGTAGTATTTGGTCTCACAACAAACACACAAAATGTCTTCATCAGGAAACATTCAACTGGTTGATGGCTCTTGTGTGCTGCTGGGATATTTTGGCATGATCTGGACTGTGGCAGGATGTCAACAGAAGGGAGGCCTTTGTCAGCAGCTGTTGGCTTCTGCTTGTCAACTTTCACAGTCTGACATGCTTTCCTAATGTTCCTGTTTCTCTTCTCATCCTTGCTGTAGTTGTCAGTTTTTCCCTTTCTCCAGGCTACTGGATTCAGCACAGGATTGAAAGCAACATCTAGGGAACAAAAAGGTGATCTGTTTGACACTGAAAAACCCCAGCTGCCAAATCCCACGGTTACTTCACAGCTAAATTCCTCCTGGTTGAGGATCCTCACTTCCATAGGAAGATGCCAACTCAAATTTCTATGTTGTGGCTTTAACAATATTGCGTAGTAAGTGCTTAGAAGCTAGTCTCTTAAACAGAAAAAAGCCAACCATAAAAAAACCAAACCCACAAATGCCCAAGATTTTAACAGCACATGAAATATAACTTCAGTATGGCTGAATTTTTTGTATAGTTCCACAGGACATGGACACCTATAACAGTTTTTCTTCCTTCTGAGCATTTCACTTTTGAGGAAGGTTGAATACAGGTAGTAAAGCTTCCCATTAGCAGAACACTGACTTCTCTGGCTGCCGCCCCTTGCCAGGTGTGGGGTTGCTGCTCAGCACCCCTTGTTCTCACTGGCTTTCTTCTTCCCATGCTGCATGGTGTGGTGCACAGGATAGTACACTGAATGATCTGTTCTCCTTGGCCAGAAGAGAGAGTAAAAAAAGCAGAGATAACAAGTCCTAACCTGCATTTCACATTCCAAAGACTTTCTTCCTTGTGTATCAGTGGACATCTGAACAGTGAAGATGCCAACCTCATCCCAGCCAACCCTGTCCAAAGGACTATCTAGAGGACCTGCTGCCTCTTTAGAATGGGTAAGGAGGAGTTATTTGCCAAGCTCGAGACTAGCTTCTTGCCTGTGTCAAGGTGTCCTTCATAAGTTTACAACAAATATAAGTAATAATTAGACGTGGCTGATGCCAGATGTTCTGCTTGAGCAGCAATGGCAGCACGAGTAACAGCAGCTCTCACTGCACGGCTGGGGTGGCCCTGGCCCTCCCTCCAGTGCAGCTGGCTCTTCCAGGGAGTGTTTGATACCATGACATTAGCTGATAGGGCTAGAGGGAAAAGGTATGAAGAGCAATGCTTCACTTAAAAAAAAAATAAATTAAAAGTCAAGTGCTGGACTCACACCATGAAACTTAAAGTGTAGGGATTTTTTCTTGTTTTAAAATAAAACATCATTTAAAAGTTATATTTCCAGACAGTCTTATGTATACAGTCTGTTTAATTTCCATCTGCTAGAGACTAGAAAGGAACCCATGCAGCACTCCATCTGAGGATTTCATAGAAAGAAGACAAGGACAATGGGTCTTCAAAATGTAAAAAGACAAAACCTTATGGAAGCTAACAACTGGCCTAGTACTGCTATAGCTGAGAATATTCTCTGGAAAGGGAAGGAAGTTCAGTCCGCGATTGTCATCTGATGGGGTGGGAATTTAGGAGTCTGGATTTAGTTCCTATCTCCGCCTGCGTGGGTAACCTTAGACAGAATATTTCATCTCAGTTTTCCATGTATGAAGATGAGGTTAATAAATAGTCTTCTTCCACTTTTTTTTTTTTTTTTAAGTTTGATCTCTTCCACCTCGGAAAGAGAGTGGATGATTTGCAAGAGGATCTGTGAAGTATGATTAACAATTCTATATAAATCTATAAATAAGTTTAAAAAGTCTATACCAGTACCGATAGACACAGAACATATAAAAGTGGCCACACAGGGACAGGGATATCCTTGAGGACTGGTTTATCTGGTCCCAAGCAGACACTGCAGGAAAGGATGTGTTTTCAGAGAATTCCATTCTGGAACTGAGAGACTAAGGTTTCAGACAAAACTTGAACAGCTTGAACAGCTCTAAACCTGAAGCACCCATGCAGCTGAAATGTCAGCCAGGAGTACCCCAGGGACCCCCACCCTTTTTCCTGCCACTCACAGGGGAAAGGGAAGCAAGACCTGCAGCCCTGGGCTCACTGGGAATTCCTTCACCTGCTCTGGAGCAGTTCCCAAACACACCGACCTGGCTGTGCTTTGAGCCCAGCGGCTCCAGTGGCTGCCTGGGCAGGTGGGACTGGGAGTGACTGGTATCGGTGTTTGGGTTGTGGGGAGGGGAAGCATTCAGAAAGCTTGAATTGTGGCCATCGTATTTTGTTCTCTGAGTTCTGTGGGAAGATGGTGCTACTTACGCTCCTGATTTTTATCTCTTTTTAAATGTCCAGAGGTGTCCAGAGATAAATGCATAAAAGAATTCATTTGCTTCTCATGAGAGTTCTGGTGACCACCTCTGACAGGGGAACACAGAGGAAGAGCCACCCCAGCAACTGTGATTGTTTCTGCCTCCTGCCAGCCAGCCCCCTTCCCTCTGAGCTTAACCTGCACCTTGCTATGCACCACCTATCCATGCCTTCTAGCCTGCTACCTTTTTCTTTTCCGTTTGAGAAAGATTGTGTTGCATCCTTGAGGAAGAGCTGGTGGAGGCTTGTTCCGACGCAGAGCCGTGCTGCAGCACAGCGCTGGCTCCAGACGAGCCTGTGCAGGGGTCAGCGGACATGGAGAGAGAGTTTAGGGGGGCTCAGACCCCACACTCAGGCACTCCCCAGCCTATGATGCCAGCCACTCTGGGCCGTGTCCAGGTAAAAATACCAAGTCATAGTTTGGCATCTACTATGTATACTTCCAGATGAGCAAGAGATAAAAATGTCACTGTCTCTCTGTGCCCATGTTCGTCTCAGTTGTCTCCAGAAGCAGAGAAGCAGAGAAGCAGAGGTTTTCACTCAGATCCTGGTGTGGTGACAAACCTGCTCAGAGAGGACATGTGAAATCTTCAGCCCTGGCTGAGGAAGAGATGAGAACAGTGAAACCAGGAGGCTGATACTCAACTAAGATGTATCAAAACTTCGAAGTGGTAAAGCTTTGGATGAAATCATTCTACCCAAGTTCCCAAACTGCAAAAAGAAACAACTTCTTTGGCAATAGTGGGTTTCCAGCTCTTCTCACAGAGGAGATCATCACCTGTTGGAACAGCACAACAAGAGATGCAAAGGCTAGCAACTGCCTGCACCTGCATCTTTTTCTCTCTGATTGTTGCAACTCTTCTTTGACTAAGAATATAATTAATTAATTTAATTAACTAATGGAGGCAGGTAGCTGGGAAATTGCTAGACCTATGAAGGACTTGCTTATATTTTAAATGAGCTCCCCACAGCAGGCAGATTCTTGCCTAATTATTTCCTCCTTTTTCTTCTTCAAAATATTTTTCCACTGTGGGCATTGTACAGTTGTCCATTGTTATGGTCCTTGCTGTGGCTACTAGTGTCCCACTTGCTAGGGTATTGTAAGCTGTGTAGGAAATGGGAAAGGGTGAGGCATCTCTAATGCATAGGAGGAGTAAGTAAGCAAAAATAATGAGAATTAGCTGATCAGACTGGAGTATACAGGGTGGGGGAAAGTGTGGAAGAACTAGCTAAATGAACACTTAGCTAAAATTACAAAACAGGCAGGTCAAAACTTATCTAAAAGCAAAACCTTTGTTTTCTAGCTGTGGACCTAACCCTCTGCAAGGGACCCTGAGCCCAAACCCCATGGAAGAATTAACCGAAGAGATGATGGTTTTATGCTAACCTGACTCAGAACATGGAAAGTCTCATACAGAAACATACCTTGGAGGAGGTGGAGAGCATTAACATCAGCTTTGGAGCTTAGTGGGGAAAGAAAGAAAAGGTGAGAGAAAGTTTTTTAATGAGATGGGCACCACAGAGATTTGGAGGAGGCAGATCTTCAGGCATTCTTCAGGTGTTGTCATGCAGTAGTGTCCTGCAGTAAGGCTGGAGATGAGGGGTAGGTTATTGACAGACAAATAGGAACTGTCATGTCCTGCCCTTAGTGACATATGTCACTCAAACATATTTCTTATTGCTTCACTGTGACATGAGGAATGAAACAGTGGCTCCTTCCCCCTACACTGTAGCCAGAAACTTGCTGATGCTCTATAGGAACTGGGACTCATCCTTCCAGACAGGAGACAGCAAGAATGAATGGGGTAGAATGGCTGTGATTTGAGTTACTGCCTGGCACTGAGGGGGAAACCCCAGTTTTTGCCGTAGGACCAAACTCTGCTTCAGCCTGGATTCAACCTCTCTCGTTTTAAAACGTATCTTTGTCTTTTTCTTGACCAGACCTTTTAAGGACATATTATGGTAACTCCTGTTCTCCAGGGATAGGTGCAGCTTCTGTAAATCCCTGTGACAACTGCCAGTTTGCTGAAACAGAGGTGTTGTGAAGGGAAAGGAGGAGGTTGATGATGATGGTAGCAGGAATGCATCCCACCACTCACTTCCTGGAGACAACTTCAGCTTCTTCTGGCTCACTAGCGTGATAGACTGGGAAGTGGCAAAACAGAGCATAGTATCTATTTATGTTCATATTTTTAAACAAAACTGGTGAGGTTCAGCCATCCTCAGCAGAGGGGTTTTATTTGTATGAAATGTAGTAACCCTCTGAATGACAATGCTCAGTTTCAAGTCCACATTGCCTGCAGTAATCACTCTTAGACTAAGAGTCATCTCACCTCTGTCTGTTCCTCCCTTCCCCTCTAAAAAGCACTATTCAGTGTTTTCAAACAGCAAGCTTCCAAGGTGTCATAGATGTTACCCTCTTTAAAAAAGCCAGACCAAGTTACCAAATAACCCCTCTGAGACAGTGTCACTCTCTCTCCACACAGTTTGTGTTGCCCTGAGGATTAGCTGGGCTGAGTTAGCAGAGGATGAGCAGAACAGATCTGATGGCTTCCCACCTCTGCACTTTGTCTCCTGTGTGGAGACTTTTGGTCTATGACTTCTGCACCTTGTACAGCCACTGTGTTATGTGATGCTACTGACACTCTAAGCATTTAAGATATCCCCTTTGTAAGAGATGTATTTTTACATGAATAAACCCCATTTTCTATGTTGACTTTTTTGGCAGAAGGATGGAGAAGCAGAAAAGTGTCTCAGGAGTGCATAGCATGTGGTTTGAGTGCTGTGAAGGTGCCATTGCTACCTTTATAAGTTTGGAAATGTATTTGTTGCTTGCAGGTGATTTGAGTACAGGAGTTCCCCCTTAGTAACATCATGGCAAAGTCTGCACACTCTTTTAGTGACAGTGTGGTTCCAGAGATGTAACTGGGATGTCCTTTGAGCAATAGATTTACTCAGGTGTTTGATGGACAGGAAAATTATGCATACCACAAGGACAGTACAAAAATCCTGTCCAGCTTTTGTAAGAGCTTGTTCACGTTTGGGGATTGGTCTGGTTGGATTTCCCTACAACACTTTCTGCTTTCTTACCCCTTCTCTCTTTGTCCTGTAAAGCACATACAGGGAGGGAGCTCAAGAGAAGTGTCCCTGGAAGTGCAGCAGATAGCTCATGCCTTCTGCCTTGCTGGGCTCTTCTTTGCCTGGGACAGACCTTCAGTTGCAACCCTCCAACACCTGTCATATGTGTCTCAGCAGTCCCTGTCCCACTCAGGAGGAGCATCTGGCTTCAGCCCCCTGCTCCCCAAGCTCATCTGGCTTCACAGTGCTGAGGGCAGAGCTGTGCTCCCCACCAGCACAACCTTCTGAGCCCCCTCCACATGTCACCCCGTGAGCTATAGGTGATAATATTATGTCTGTCTTCAGCAAAGTCTTTGACCCAGAGATGAAACCCACTCCCTTCTACAGCTTCTGGAGGAAAAAGAATTCCTGGCCACCCTTATCTTTGCAGCGCACCTCACAGGGAAGCTTAGCAAAACAGAGGGAGAGAGCTGTTGTTACCTCTGGTTAAACCGAGAGCAACTGCTGATGGATCCAGCTCTGGGCTTCACCACACACCTACCCCATTAGAACTGGTGAAATGGATATGGAGAGGTAAGCAGGGTCTATGAGCAGTATCTCTGCAAGTCTCCTGTTGAGCCTGGTGAGCAGCAGAGAGGATTTCTACTCGAATACCTACCTGAAAAACTGAAATCATCCTCTGCAGCAGGTGGAAGTACAAACCTTCATTTTCCCACCTGCTAAAGCCACCTGCTGTTGTGTCTTCCTGTTTTATACTTTTAGCTCTACACTGTGCTGTCTGGTTGCCTTTTACCAAAGCCACGTTGGAGGCAACTAAATGCATCTGAGCAGCTGTTTGACCTGTTTGCTACTGAAAAGCAGCATTGAGTGCTTACTGAGTAACAGCCCCAGGGAAGAAGCACCTCCAAAACCTTGACAGCTTCAAATTCTACCAAGGTCTTTTTGTTACAGTCTCCTCTCTAGCTGGTTCTGGGTGAGAAAGATGAGTCTGTGGCTATAGCAATAATTTTATGAGTTGGCTTCTTAAATATTAACACAACAACAGTTCATTAAAGGGTCCTGCCAGCTTACTTTCTTGATGGTGATATGCATGCAAAAACTTCCCATAACTTTCTACTAATTACGAAGAATGTGTCAGACTCTGAAGAGCTACCCAAGAATTTCCAAAATTTCACCTGAGAATTAAATTAATTTAATAATATTTTAATTACTTTAATAATTTAATTAATTTAATTTAATTAAATAAGGCTGTTTTATTTCCCTTCCTTTGCTGAGAAGGTGGTCTTCTGCTCTAACAAGATAGAGTGTTATCTAAATCACCTAAAATCATCATTATCTAAATCATCATCACCTTTATATTCAAAAAACAATTTCTCCTTGACAAAGATGGAAGAGCAAAAATGTTATGTAGAAGGGGTAGAGTTAGAAAGGCAGGATTTGCTGGTTGTCTAGTTGTGTGACAAAAGCTGAATGGCATTCACAAGCTTCAGCAATAGGAAGAAGTGAATGCACTGGAAGCAAAGAGAGAAGGGAGGTGTAAGGAAGAAGTTTCTTGTTGCTTTATTTAACCATACTGGAACATAGGCAAGGAGGGGGAGAAACAAGCTGCAAGGCTGAAGATGGCAGGGCAAACTGGAAAAATCAGAAGTAGCTCAGGAAGCTACTGAAGAAGCTGGAAGGAAAAAAGAAAGGTATTCAGGGGACACAGGCAAGAGAAGAATCTGGAGAACAACAGTTTGTGGAGAGATGAAATTCTGGGACGCACCAGGGGATTATCACACTGAGGTGAGAGCAGGTGACTGTGGACATTTTGTGACTGCTGTTTGTAGAGGAAAGTGGGACTTATCAGGATGAAGATACAGAAGATGTTATTCTTCTCCAAGAAGTCACCTCTGACAGTGGATGAAAATTCCTGGAGCTTTCTGCTTAATCCACTTTCCATGACTTTCCCTACCTGCCAAGCCCTCTCAGTGTTCCCTTGTCTCTCTGCAGCACTGAGAACTAAGTCACCTCCTCGCCTCTGGCTACATTGAAGTTTCTTATTACAGAAAGTTGCTTTGTGATGAATCCATTTGTATGGTATTTTGCTGAATACACACTACTAACATTTGAATCAATAGCCATGGAACTTGTCAAATTTCAAAACAGCAGAGAGATTTTCAGGGACAAGAAGGTGATGTTTATAGTCTTAAAGGATCAGCAATAATAAAGAAGCAAAACTTCAGTTTCAGAGAGCCCTACAGAAATAGTCTTATTTTTATTCTTGCAATGAATACATTGTTTTTCTTCTGGAGTCAGACAACTCTTCAGTTACTCAGTGTACAACATGGATTTTTCACTACTGCCTTCCTCCTTTTTTTCTTCCCTTTATACTGACATGAATTTGCTCTTCCTGTCAGACATCAGTTACTGCAAACCCACAAAGATCTCATCTGCATTTAACTTCCTCCTCTCAGCTCAGGATCCACACTTCTTCTTCTCCAGCATAGTGCCAATTTCCTGCCAGTAACTCTCTCTGCTGTAGTTGGCATCTGCCTGAGCTTGAGAGCACGCTGACCCCAGCTTTTCCATCGGCAGCAGCTCCCCAAGCCCACAGCTGCTCCACCCTAACCTCTCATGAGACGTTGCCACCACTGGAGTCCTACTCACAGGAGATCAGTCATCAAAACAGAGCTATAAAGTATCCAAGTGCTGGTTTTGAAGAACAATGCCCCGAAGGGACTGCTCGAGCATGTTATACTGAACCACTCTTTCACCTCCTCTCTGTGCTGCTGCTTCTCTGCCCCCTTCAAAACCCGATGTGAACACACAGGGTTTCACTACAGCGGCAGTAAAGCTCCAGCAAACCCTGACTTTCACCAGATTTGCTCTTAGAGGCAAACGAAGGAATCTGTAGAGGCATGAGGAGTGCTTTTCCCCATAGTTCATTTTCTAAAGCTCAATCATATTTGTGCTGATGGGAGCAAGAGTTTCACCCACCACTGTGCAGGAAAGTCTAAAAGCAGGGTACAGGTAGAAGGCAGTGCCCTACACAGGGCTCCCCAGGCTTGAATGGTCTATAGAAATCCTGACAAAAGACTTCACTTTCTGACCTCAGCCTTCTAGCATGGATCAGGATGGCTACAGGGCAAACCTCCTGCCACAGGACATGGGTGTCGATGCACAACAAGACTGAAGCAAACTTCCCTTAAGGGGCAGAGAGGTGGAGGCACAAAATACTGTTCAGTAGGAGGAGAGGGGAGGGTGGTAGCTAGAGAGACCAGGAGACAGTGGATAACAGCTGGTACAGAAAATCAAATGAGAACTTAAGGTAAGTAGTTGAAAAGGGAAGCAGGGTGGGAAAAACCCAGATGAAACAGAAAAGACGTGGTTACGAGTTGGGCGAAGGAGAATAGAGTCTGGGTATGAAAGTAAGCAGCACCAGAGGTTTGTCGTGCTTTGTCTGTGTAAATACACATCAAACTTTGTAACAAGCCACCCATCTTGAACAGCAAGGATCCTATTGCCCTGAAAACATGCATGTGAAGGCATAAGAGAGAACAGGACCGTATTTCAGGAAAGAAAGAGATGCTGAACAGGTCTGCAGTGACTGTGCCAGTACCTCGAGCGTATTGAATTCAGTCTCTTTGTGGTGTACAGCTCCCCCAAGGTGACTTGCTCTCTCTTTTAGCACTTGCTACCCTTTTCCCTTTGGTTTTTGGAAACGCTCTGAAAATCATCGCCTAGGACATCAGTCTTTCTAAGATCAGATTTACCTATGGAACTTGGGAAGGATCATGTGTTTTATCTATGCAGGGATGTACAAATCATTTTCTTGGGAACCACACGTGGACACACTCTTCCTCTGGAGTTGCTATCTTCTCTTCAAGACCACAGCCAAAGAAAATAAGAGAAGCTAGCACCCCTGCTAGGGGCGTATGTCTGAATAGGCACAAGCTTAATAATGTCCCTATTTAAATATGTATAGAACCAATTGTGACTAGTTAATGTAAAGCACGCACACACTCTAACATTTCGGGGCGGTTTGGCTTTCCCTTTATGAGGTTAGGGCACCTTCTGTGAGGTCAATGCAAAGGAAAACATTGGTGTCTTCCCTTCTCCCGATGCTTTGAAACCAGAATCTCTGTTGTTTTAATTCCTGGTCTTTTGCGGCTAGTGCAAAGGAGCTTCGTCCAGAAGGCACCGTGTGTTCGTCCTCCAGTGGCTGCTGCCCTCCCGGCCCTTTTCCAGCCGCGGGCCCCCCGCCGCAATCTGCCGGCCCTCCCCGGCCCCGGCGCGGGCAGCCAGCGTAGGAAGGGGCTGGGGGCAGGGGGCAGGATCTCGGTGGGGTGTGAAGGGACACCGGGCGGGCGCGGGGGGATGGGAGAGCAGCAGGCAGCTGGGGAAGGAGGGGCGGCGGGGGGCCCCGGGAGACGGGGCTCGGGGGGCCCCGCTGGCGCGTCCCGGGGGCCTCCCCGTGCCGGCGCTCCCGCCGCCGCCCCTCGGGCAGGGCCGGCCGGCCAACAGCCACCCCCGGGCCGCCGGCAGCCCGCACGAAGCCCCACCGGCCATTTTCGGAAGGGAGGGCTCCATCGGCTTTGTCTGGGTGGCCGGCGCGAGGGTGGCGCGCCCCGCGCTCTCAGGCCATGTGGGGTTTGAGGCTCCGAGGGACCCAGCGCTCCGGGGGCGGGGGGCGTCGGGGGGGCTTCCCTACCTCCCCCGACTCTTCCGCACACCCGTGCCTGTGGGCTGAGCCTCCCACGCTATGTCAGTGCACGAACCCCGCCCCCCATAAAGCGTTTGACTGTTGCTGGAGGGGAAGAGAAACCAGAGGTGACACCACGAAGTGTCCGACAACTCTAAAGCCTCCTTTGTCCCCAGTAGCCGGCTCTCCGTGCCCGCTTGCCCACCGCTCCTTCTTTCCCAAGGAGTCCAGAGCAGCATCAATCCCCAGCCGCTGCTGGTTCAGCTCTGCCTCACCAAGCCCAGCCTTTCCCAACACAGAAAGATGTCCTCGCTGCTCAACTTCCCCAAGCTAGCCAGTCCCCCTAAAGCTTTGGCAGGTTCCTTAATTAATCATTAGGCATCAACTGGTGCTCTCAAAGAAGAAAAAAAATAGGGGAAAGTATAACCTATTAATTTTAAAAGACTACTCACTCATTGTTTGGAAACATTGTAGGGTCCTTGCAGTCAACACCTCACTTACTCAACTGGATGGAGGTGAACTCAATTGACACCCAAGAATTTTCTGTTCAAATGCCTGGCTGCAGGGGGGTGGTGCCTGCATATCCAAATTCCACTGCTGCCCTAAATTATCTGTTAGATTGGCCATGTGTCTGTGGAACCTGTTTTATGGGCTTGTAAATGCCATTAAATCTGTTGTGCTTTAGCAGGTTTCTATCCAGGTGCACGTTTCTATCCAACCTCTGTTCAGCGACTTCCATAGTAAAACAAGAATATAGAAAATTTACATTTTGGAGTCAAAATGGTGTCTTTGGAGCCACCTACCACCTGCAGTACCCATGTGGATTTGACTCCATCCATAGGACATGGCTGTTCTTTTTGAAAAAGTACTACATGAGGAGTGGATAAAGGATAATTTCCCCCCTTCCCAAAGGACAGTTCTCTGTGCCCACAGGCAGGTGTTTTGGGATGTGTCAAAGGAAAGGCAGCATTTCATCTGTGATGCTAATGAGTTGCACTGGCCCCTATTGCTCTATTTTTCTTCTAGGACTTGGTAGCTCCAGCCAAAGGCAGCCCCGCCATGGCTACCCAGGATATTTCTTACTGCTCAGCTTTTGCTCAAAAGTTGTTGAGGTTTGTTTTTTTTTTTTCCCCTGAGAATTGTTAACTTCTTCAAAAAAGAAATTTGCTAGAGAGGAACCCATTCCTATTTCAGGACAACTCCTTCCTGTTAAGAAAGAACACTGGCTACAGCTGAAAGGGATTTAAGATTTTGTGTTAATATATTCTCTCTTAGTGCTGTTTTCTGTTTAGTTACATACAGATCAGAACTTTAAATAGCAACTAACCCTAATGCAGGTTCTCACTCCAAGTCAAGGCAAGGCAAGGTTTTAATCTGTCACTTGATTAGTCATTGATGGGGATTACTAATGTAGTCAGGAGTGCAGTGTTTTACCATATCTAAAACTTATTCCAAATTTATTTCAGGAGTCAATAAAAAAAACTTATGGAAAAGAATGGTTTTCCTAGAAAGACTAAGTGCTATACTCAGTATTTAACTGCAAGAAATGCTTCACTTCTCACACAAAACAACAAAACATCCATTCTGTTTTACTCTGTTGTTATTATTTCTTGGTTTTGTTTTGGGTTTTTTTAGATTATTTCTTAACTTTAGATGTACTTGTGCAGGACTTAAGAATGTTTGTATCCTTAAAGTGGATAAAAAGAAGAAAAATAATAATAATAGTAAAGATATAACCTATAAAGTTGACTTTGAGATTACAAATTAAAAAAAATAAGTCAGAAAATGTGTTAGTAAAAAAATATTAGTAAATTAACACTTTAGCAAGAACAAATTGATGCAGAAATACCCATGCACTTAAGAAATGTAATGCAGATCCAAAAGAAAATATTAGCTTTATTGATTTAGAAATTCTACAGTTTTGAAAATAAAAGCTGGATTTAGTATCTGTTCTTAAATTTTGAATATGGGTTCTACATGTATGATGTTTACAACCAGGAATAGTTATTTGATAACCAGATCTCAAAGGTGTTCAGAGCTTTCCACTACTTGACCTACAACTTCAGAGCTGCAAAGCAAGTTCTGACTTGTTTTGCCTCTTCACCAGGCTCTGCAGAAGTTTTAAGATGAGAGTACGCATGCACAGATATGACGTCTTATGCTATAGGTTTGCAACAAGATGTCCAACATTTATAAAATAAAATTAAAAAAAAGAAAGGAAAAAAGCTCCAACAAAAACCAAATCCAAACATTTCATACAAGAATAATCAACTGCAACTTTATTTGCAGCAGACGGAAACAGTGCATGTCTGTGCAATAAGGTTCTTGTGGGGATTTTAGGTATAAAACCTCGTATATTTTTCACTCCTTATTTAGAGAAAACAAAATCTTCCCTTAGGCTACAGTTTTTCAAGTTTTTTTTCCTTCCTGCTCAAAACAGCTTCTAAGCTGTCTGGAAGCATGCATGGGGGGAAATTTATTTTTCTTACCGGAACACAAAGGGTTGTTCCCTCTTTCCTAATGATTAAGACAACTGCACTTTGAAACGTGACATTGTGCTGCTTCTTGTTGGAATACACACATGAACCACTTCGAAGTTAGTTTTGAACCTCTGCAAGTTACTTACAGGACATGGGGAAAATCATAAATTAGGTTGACAGCATTTGCATCCAGAAAGCTGATCTGGTTTGTTCTAGTTTCTTCAAAAGTCAGCATTTGAAAATCCCATTTACAGCTCACAAGCATAACCTTTTAGCCAGGCCAGGGAGTGATTTCCTAAGAAACTGAGCAGGCACCTGTTGGCCTTTGACTTAGGGGAGCCAGGAAACACTTTTGTCTTACTCTTTCCACTGCTTAACCCCCCTCTGCCCACACTTTTCTCTTTCTCAAAGTAAATAACCACAAGTTGCTGAAAACATATGCACATTTAAAACTAGCAGTATCTGAGCTAGTTTGAGCTTCCTAAAGCTTAAGGCAGCATTAAAAGTGTGCAATTAAAAAGCCAGGATATAAAAAAAATTTATATTCAAATAATTAGACTATACTACTGGTACAAAACATCCCCATTCATTCTAACCATCTTAGAAATACAGGTTTAATTTTTTATTTTTTTTTTTAACTTTAAGAGGGAAAGCTCTATTTTTACTAACTTGTCAGTGCTGCAGGATATTTAGCTAGAGTTTCCTGAATTTCAGGGTTTAATTAAGCAACTTGAGTACTCAATTCAATTAGGTTACTTTACGTCTATGTTTCATTGCCATCAGAGTTGATATTTGCATTTTTTTGTTTAAAAAAAATTGAGATCATATTTTGACTAGAACCATATTTCAGTTTGGAATTAGGATTTCAGCATCAAATATTAATATTAGAAATCTGCACAAAGCTAAAACAAAGGGGTATGAGACACTTCTGAATTTTCCTGGTTCCACCATTTAATATAAGAACAGAGACTGAAGCATACAATTAACATTATTTTCATTCTTTGGGTGAAAAAAAAAAACAAAACCCAACAAATTTTAGCATTTCTTTGCTAACACAACTTCGACTATATTTTTACATTGTTAACTTATGGCAGATAATGTAGGTATTAGCCTTACCTCTAACTGTTGCCTATGAGAATGTTTCACTGACTGTTTACAGATAGACTGGGGCTTTATCACAGGTCTGATGCAAGAAAGCTGAATTTTTTCTCTGGCCTCTGTGACCCCATTATGGTACTTTGTTAGCATGCATTCTGCAAGCTCAGCCTCAGCCCTACAGCACAACTATATGTTCAGACAATGGACTCAAAACAGACTTCCAAAAAAGTAGCTTCAAACTAGACTTGCAGACTTATGTTTACCTAAATATATGATTTGTTTCTTATTTTCCTACTTGATTTTTTAAACTTTGGTTTAAGTAGTACTTTAAAAGCATTTAAAAACTCAGATAAACCATTTACTGTTGCAAAACTTTCCAGAAAACAAAAATATTTCTTGAAGAAAAATTTGAATCTGAAATTTGTAGAAACTACTAAGTCTAAGATATATTTGTGTGCCTCCAGTTGTAACAAGGATTGCTCAATTGAGATGTAAATTGAGGTTTAAACCAGGAATTAATTAGCATGAAAGTAATGCTGTATGTATGCACTTTAATTTTGTCAGACTAAGACTTGTACTTATTTTCACAGGCTATGCTTTATGGGGACAAAGGGGATTTTTGTTTTACAGATCCCTCTTCTACTTAAATACTTAATTTTGTAGAAGTTTTAGTTACTTGACTTAGCTACTTTTCGCAATAACTATGTTGTACATAAAATGTTTTTGAAAAAATAAGGTCAAACTTCATTGACTAATTAACTGTCAGAGAATCATAGCTTAGGGGGAAAAATACAGATATTTTCTTATACAAAAAGATGGTGCCAGACATTTTATACTGACCATACCTACCAGAATAAATACCTTGTAATCAAAGTTCCATAATATTTTTTTACTTAAAAATATGTACCATATACTAAGGTAATCCATTGCAAAGGAAACAGTTCTATGGTATGGCTTTCATGAGAAACACCAAAGACTACGCTTAAGTTATTTTAAACCAGATGATGAATAACTGAAACAACCTCATGAAATTGTTCAGATATAAGCACTAATGTCTGCAGGAGGAGCCAACAATCCTGCAGCTCAGCCTTCAGACTCACAGGTAGTTTAAAATTGCCATATACTCTATAATTCACAGACTCCAGTATTCAGTCTGCTTAACAAACAGCAGAAACAAAAACCTCAGCTGTATTTAACATTAGTTTGCTTTCTGATCTTGAGAAAAATAGTAAGCAGCAAATGATAAAATATATATGGTGCTGGAAAAACACATTTTAAATGCAAACGTTTATGACCATGTTCTTCAAAGGATACATGTATTAATGGCCAATTAAAAAAGCTATTTTCATGAATGTTACATTGAAACTGGAATACTTATTTCTGATTAAATTTGTAAAAGTCATAACCAAAATCTAAACCAAACTATTGCCTGAACAGGAAGGCAATGAATTCTTATCAACCACAGGCAACATAATAAATATATTTTAAGACATTCAACCAAATTAAAAGAAAACAAAATAAAAAGTAAACTATGAAACTTCAGTAACCACTATCTCAATTTTTGCTTTACTATAACAAAATAAATTTATATCCAAAATAATTTTGAGGGGGTTTTATAAATATTAAACCCAAAAAGTTGCAGTTTCATAAAAAGGCAGCATTGGATGAGAATTTTTAGAGAAAAGGAGATGAATTTTTTCTTCTTATTAATAAATAATGGCTGCTTGGAAGGAACTCTAGGCATCAAAATCTAACCAGTATCAGATATTAAAAAGCAAATTGAATACTCCTTCCCTATAACTTTAAGATACGTGAAGTCCTGGGGCTGAATTCACTGCAGACCTATGATACTGCTAGCTGAAAATACCACTATCGTATTAGTAAGGCAAAACAGATTCTGGAGAGGAGGGTCTCATTGCTCTCACCAAAGGGATTTCATGCTTGGGTTGCTGCCCCATTTTACTCCCTTGCTTGATGTTTTTTTCCCCTTGGCAAAAGATCTCCTTGATCAAAGCAGGAGCAAACAAGAAATATATTATTATTTCTCTACAATGCAGGAAAATAAAACAAAACAAAAACAGAACAAAGAACCATCTGAACCGAGTTAAAATACATTTAACTAGTGAGAAACACTTTTACTTCTGAAATAGCATCTTCATTTTAACTTCTCCACTCCTTGTAAAAGCCCCACAAAATATTTTGTATCTAGAGGAAGCCATATTGGCAATTCTTCCTGTCACTTGATCAAATAAACTTCTGAATTTGTCTGGCTGTATTATATATGATATATTTCTATTTTTTCCTTCCACCACCACCACAATTGAAAAGATATCATTTTTCAGATATCAGACTGAAACATGATAAGCTCTATTTTGAAAGTCCCATTTTAAATCCTGCTGTACCAAGCAAAGTGATCACTGATGAAAAGTTTATGTATAGATACATTAAAAAAAAAGATTGTTAGCTATTTTCACATAATTTAAGTGCACATGACCCGATTTTTGTTCTGCAAGATCTATTTGCCAGTATTTTAAAGCTAAAAATAAGATAAACTGAGCAATCAGTCCTTGAATAAAGAGATCCTTGAACAGAATGGAAAAAATAAAATACTTACTTTCAAATCAGCATGCAGAGATTCATTCAAAGTCACAGTGGTTTATATACCAGAAAAACTTTAGAAATTGTTTGTATTATTTTAATACAATAATACGGTGATAATATTGCATTACAAAATAAAGAATTCCTGTAACTTTCCGGCAAGCAAAACAGCACAGACAGCTATCCTCTTTGTAATGATTTTTATTGGAAACACAGAGCTGGCTACAATGTTTTATCTCAAGCCCTAAAACGTCCGATGCAACCGTGTAATTTATTTGTTTCATTTCCCCTCAGCACAGCCAGCCGCCGCGCTCCCCGTTGCTAATTCGCCGGGTTTTGCGGTGTTTTGCGATCAAGACTTCCAAACTGGAGGGGATCCTCCGGCTCCAGCAGGAGCCCTGCAGAGCACCTTGTCTGCCCGGGCAGCCTCCGCGGCCGCGCGGAGCCGAGAGGAACCGGTTCTCAGCACCGGCAGCCGAACCAGCCACCGGCACCAAAGCCGCCGGCACCTCCCCGAGCTGCCCTGCGGGGCCGGCGGTACGCGCTCCAGGCAGGGCGGCCGGACCGGCCGGTAGCACCGCTCCAGCACCCGGGGCCGCCGTCACCGCCGGCTGCGGGGGCCGCCTGCCGCCACAGCCGCCCACCCTCAGACCCTGCAGGCCAGCTGCCGCCCCACGGCTCCCCGGGGCGGGCATCCCGCCGATGCGGCCGCGCTCCCTACTCCTGTAAGGCGCCCACGCCCCGCCGCTCCTTTGTTCGCCGCTCTCCTGGCACAGCTGCGGCGCGGCGCCCGGGCCCGGTGCCCCGGGGCCCCGGGAGCCGGGCGGGGGGTGGGGCACCCCCGCCCTCCGCCCCAAGAAGGTTTTTTTTTTTTTTTTTTTTCCTCCCCTGGTCCCGAAGTTGGGAAGGAGCGGGGAAGGTTTGGGGAGG
>WUAM01000143.1:33385908-33415710 GCA_024336885.1 Actenoides hombroni
CATTATATATATATATATATAAAAAAGATGGCTTAGAATGCACTTTCAATAAGCTTTATTTGGGTGGATTTATTACTGTTTGTTAGGTGCTTTCAGGAATCAAATGTGAACAACTTAGACTGAAGTGGTTTCTTAAGCCCCCAGAGTTTCAGTGTGAAGTCAGGAGGCAGGCAGAGACTGCAACACCTCGCAGGACAATCTTCTCTAGTGGCTTAATCTGTATCGTTACTTACATTTACCATTAAGAAAATGGTGAGGACAAGCCCCCTCCCTCACCTTGTAACTAGAAAACTGCTTGTGCTTTTTACCCAAAGCACACTAATATAAATTGAGGGTTAAGGATATTTTACTTAGTCCTGTAAACCTGATTTTTTTATTTTTTTTTTCCTCCCCCTCCCACTAGAAGATCATTAAAGTCACTGATTCATTCTGTTGTGATAAAGCAACAGCTACTTGAAGAAACCTGAGGGGGAGAAACTAATAAACTCTGAGTGGGGTAGCTTTTTGTGTTGGGTTTTCCTGGCCTGTTTTTATTTTGCTGGCTGCAGAGTGAACAATAAGAAACCTCCTCCCCTTCCCTATAAATTCAGTTGATTACCAGCAGCTTTCCATTTTGTTATGGAAGTTGTTACTTTGTTTCTACAACTGTCAGAACATTTTATACAGAAGTTGTTTCTTTAGCCACAGTCCGTAGTGGGGCTTCTTTTGGGTTGTGTGGTGGTTTGGGTGGGCTTTGAGGGGGTGTGATTGGTTGGTTTTGTGTTGGTGTATTTTTTTTTTCATATTTGATCTCTAGCTCTGTGTGTTAACTTTGTGTTGTCACTGAAGTAAGCTTGAGAAATGATGGGTTTTGTCTTCATGTAGCTCTTTGGAGCTTAAGGATAAGAAGGGCTATCTTGATGAGTGGGTTTGTAGGTATATCACAAGTAGCTGTCAGAGCTGAGGGACCATGGACTCAGGCAGCACAAAGGAGTACCAGCGCTGGGTGGTGATGGTGTTGGTGGGTATTCGCATGTTCTGCGGCTGTGCTGTTGGTGTGAGGTGCCCAGGCTATTCCAGGTACAGCAGTGCCTACCTAGAACAGATGAAATGATTAAGTGCCTGCTCCTCGCACGTTCCTAAGAGTGAAAATGGACCATTTACTTTCTATCCCATAGGTATTGAGTCAAAACAATTGAATGGACTAACATTGTCAATGCTCACTTGATCTCCTTTTGAATGTGTTTAACTTTCCCATAGACTCATGTTGAAAAAGAGTAGGTTTGTGCTGCGCAAGCTTAAGGCATTAATGTTGTGTGTAGTTCATATGGCTGCTGAAATAAGAGGCTACTACATGATGGTGTTGTTCAGAAGTAGGGAATTGAGCAGAAGGCAGCAGGTCTCTGGGAGGAGAGAGGGAGGATGGTGAGAAGGGTCTGGTAAGAGCGGGCACAATGACAGTGTGGAAGTGCAGTTGCTTTGATGCTTCTGTGTCTGTTCCTCCCTGAAACAGTCACATTTTGACACACCTATGAGATACACAAAAATCAGGACTGTGAGCAAAAGCATGACACTTTATGTTCTTTGCTTTATAGTTGTCTGTCTGTCCTTCAGGTTATTGAAATTATTGTCCCTTAAGGGGAGGCACGAGTCTTATGTGATTTGCCTTTGTGAAATATCACATAAGGACAGTGTAATTGTGTTAGTGAGTGAAAGCGTATGGTGGTATTATATTTAATGCAGAGATGCAAAAATGGACAATTTTGGAGACCTTTTTATCTTAAACCAATTTTGATATGTTGAAGAAAAATGTGATTATATAAGGAGAGCAGAGAGAATAGTACATATAAAAGGAGAATGCTGAAATTGTGTGGGGTTTTTTCCCCTTTCTTCTTTCCCTCCTTCTACCACCTTTTCCCTAAGTTGTATTTAGTGTTGTTTCCTATGTGTGGAGGGCTCTCATAGGTTGGGAGCACTGGTTGTCTCTTCATGTGTGTTCTTGGTATGTACATGCAAGAGATTACCCCTTCAGAGATCACAAAAATTACTTTTAATAGATTATCCGTCTTTATGATTTGTAGTGTTTACTGTTTCTGTGCACACATGTGGCACTTTTCCTGTGAAGGGGCACAATGGTGTCATCTTTTTGTTTTACCTGCCTTCAGTGTTGCAGAGATATTAATGTCACTCAAACACAGGGCTCCATACCTCAGCATCCCCAGAATAAATATGTTGATGTATGGTCCTCAGCAGTGGCTTCAAGTAACTGAATCCAGTTACCTGCATAATACCTGAATAGAAGAATTTGAATGCATGCAGTTCCTCTTAAGTGCCTTATTGCAAAATAATTGCTTATGGACTAACCTTAGGCTTGTCTGGTTCTCTATTCTTCGTACTCAATAAAAGGGGTTTTGGGTGTCTTTGAAAAAGAGAAACAAGTGGGAATACCTACTCTCACACTGTGAACTATAAGTAGATTTCAAAAACCTTCATATGATCCGGTGCACAAACATAATTTGCCCAGACTTTTTTTAGTTGACAATTATTTGCAATGCCTATTTAAAATGGAAGAAATTAATTAAGAAATCTGCTTAAAATGGAAAAAGTGCATACACAAGGCTTACAGGAGTCACATTGAGGGATCAGTGTTGTGCTAAGGGTTTATTGAGACTAAGTGAGCTATATATTAAATGAAACTATTGTAATAAAATCACTTCATGGAATTTGAAAGGACTGTGTTCTTGTTTTACACACCTGCAAGTCGTTGTAAAGTAACAAAACTTAAGATTATTTCAAAGCAAAATAAAACAAACCCTTTCGTAGTTTTATGCTGCCTGGAATAGGCAATGATATCTGTAGGAGCTTTGCATATACTGTACTTTTCTGAAGAAAATAGGGTTATGAGGAAGATGGAAAGCAACCTAAAAGACCTGACATTGTCTGAGATGAGTAGGTATTTCCAGGAAGATGCTCCCATGTTTTTCTATTTCCTCTCCCTGCCTGTTGTGTAAAATCTTGTCCCCATGCAAAAGCATGCTTTCTGGAGTCAGAACCTCTCCTTGCAGCAGCAGCAGCTGCTGCTGCTGCTCTGGTGAATTCAGTTAGACCCAGTTTTGCTCCTCACTCTTTACGTTTGTGTTTGGTTTGGGGTTTCTCTTGAGGAAGCTGAGAGTTGATTCTCTGTGGGTTCATCCGCGTGTGGCAGGGGCGATGGCAAATCACTGATGCTGTCCCGTGGCAAAGGGCTGCGCCAGGCTGCCAAAGGGCAAGAGAAGGGTGGGAAGAAAGATTTTTGAGCAGGAGCAGTGCAGGTTATTATGGTGCGTGGGGGATTTGGTCTCTGCTCGCTGCTAGTGCAGTCCTCATTCTGGTCCTGGGAACACAAACACCTCTGTCCGTTCTTCTGTGTTTTAAGAAGGGCAGAGGAAGAAAGGTGTTAAGTGTACTTTTAGGTCATTTTAAGAAGTAATAGATTTTAGTTTGATTTATTTTATTTAAATAGAAGCTGATAGTAACTGAAATGGAGAAGCCTCAAGGGTGCTCGTGATCTTTTATCTTATACTGGATCTGTGCAATTCCTCTCTTGGCCACACAAAACTTTATCCCTTTATTAATTTCCCCCCCTATTGCAAATTGTGTGGCAATAATGTTAAAAAATAAAATAAAATTTTGCACATGCATCCCTAAACACCATACTTCAAACTGGTGCATTGTGTGACAAGTTAAAAGTGTTTGTGGTGCAGCCAAACAACTGATGAAGGTGTAAATAGTTTAATTTTAAACAGTTTATATAGCTATTTTTGTATTTTTGAAGTGACCTTTCAGTTTTGTGCAATAGGTGTCTCACTATTTCCATAAAGCAGGACTGTACCTATTT
The DNA here is from genome assembly GCA_024336885.1 of Actenoides hombroni. NCBI lineage: Eukaryota > Metazoa > Chordata > Aves > Coraciiformes > Alcedinidae > Actenoides > Actenoides hombroni. The sequence continues at coordinate 33,389,765 of WUAM01000143.1, forward strand.
TGTATTTGGCTTGCTGTTTCCTTTGGCTTTTCCTGAATGTGGTAGAGGAACTTTTAACTTTAAGATGTCATTTCATCCTTGGTGCTCCAGTCCTTCTCCTCCCTTTCAGGATGTTCAGGTTATTTCTGTGCTACACTGTTGCTTTAAATTGCATCAAACTTGTCAGTCCCTCGAAGTCATGTGGGAAGAAAAAAACACCAATGCAAACCCTCCAAACCTTGTGTTTGTCATTTATTGTTTAGTAAATGTGGAGATTACTTTTTTGATTGTCTTTCAGGTGTTGGGTAGTAAAGGAGAAGATAAGCACGTTTTCCTTCTGGAATAAAATATGAGGTGGCAGTTGTGTGTGAGAAGCTTGTATATGTGCTTGTGGAAAGAACTTTTCCCCATCTCTTTCTCCCCAGTGGACCACACTGCTCAGCGTGAGCAGTTGTTGCCTAGTTGGGTGTGCAGCTGGGGTGAGACCTGTTGCTGGTGTGCTGGCTGGGCTGTTGTGTGCTCAGGTCCTTGCTACCAAACTCTCATGAATTTTAATTTGAATCTACAAGTGTGAGAGACTAATGGCACCACACAGTTTGAAGCCCATGGAATAGTGTATTGGCTGCCAATTTTGTGCTGTGGGATTTTTCTGCATTAAAATTTCCCGGTATGTTTAATATTGAATAGACATCTTTTATGTTCTACTTTAGGGACCCAGGTTCCAAGTTCCAGGTTGCCGTGTGAGATTGTTTTGCTATTTCAGGGCAGTATATCAGTAGTTGAGGGTGATTGCTTTGTAGGAGTATCGCTAGCTGAGATTATAGTTGAAGGAAATCTTTGCAGGCTTCAAGAAAATTCCCCCCTCCCCCCATGAGAGTGAAGCAGCTCTTAACTCTTTCTTTGCTTTATTGGAGATAAAAGTTTAAATGGGCTTGTGTGGGGTTTGGGTTTTCGTTCTTCCTTCCTCGCTATTTAAATGAACAATTGCTGAAATCGGCTCTTGCTTGAGGGGGAGTGAAACCAGCTGGGAAATGCTGCATGGCCAAACGCCGGTCATCTTTTTCTGAAGAAAGCATGCTTGTCACTTCCTCTCCTGCTCGCTGTAGTGTTGGGGATGACACCTCAGCGTGAGGAGAAGTTTGGGCAAGGTGGCTTTGTGCTGTAAGTTCTGGCTGTGCCCCGAACAAAGCCTGTCGAGAAGAGCAGTTCAATATGTAAAACACTCGCTGCAGGCCTGGGAGGGTGGGTGCTGGTGGTGTGAGGGGAAGGACTGTATTTTAAAAGGATCTGATTTTATCTTTTGATTTTATTGCTAGATGGGAACATCTCTAAAACTTGTTTTGTTTCAAGATTTTACTGGCCAGTATAAGTTTAACAAACTTCTATTATGTTATAAAAAGTCCTTAAAATGTGTTTTTTTGTGAGAGGTCAGTATTGAGCAATTAAAATTAACTGAAACTGGGTGTTTGGACACAAGACATTTATTTTAGCTGCTTTGGTGAACCAAAATGTAGGTGGGACCTTCTAAGCTAGACTGCTCTGTATTGTCCCCTCTCCCTTCCCCAGCTCTTCTCAGGCTAGCCAGACTGACCCAGCTAAGCATGCCCCACCTGAGCCCAGCTGAAACTGTGTTAATCCACACATTCTTGTAAATCCCAAGGGTTTTGTGGCATCTCTGGCATTTATTTGTTCGCTCACTTTGGGGGAAGGGAGGAGACAAAGGACTTGGCTGTGAAGGCAGACAGCATACTGCCAAGCTTTGCAGTAGCACTTCAAAGTGAATGTTTTGTTTACTAGATAAGTGAAAACTGATGTAAATTTGGGATGAAAATACAATGAACTTACTGATTCTTACCCCTCCTCCTGATCAGGAATGGAGAACATCAGCCATATAAAGGTTAGAAAACAGTCCGTCATTAGGCTAATGAAAAGCTCAATATCAAAGCAAATATAGTTATTCAAATTCTTATTTTCATCCTTGAAGGGCTGTAGAATTGTGAAGTATCTTGATGAATAAAAAAAAATTAAAAATCTTAGTGTTTGGAGGGGAACCTCGTACATATACATAGGGTTATCACACCCATTTATAGCAGAGAGAATACTGAAGACCTTAAAGCTGAAAGTCCCCAAGAAAAGTGGAAACTTCATGAAATGTAACAGCTGACAAATGTGTAACAAGTATTTCTCTAACAGCTCTTTGGACTTGAAATGGTTTTGACCTGACATTCCCCCTGCAGCGATCTGTTGGGTTTTTTGAGTTGTGTATTTGGCTTTGCTCCTCTTAGTACTACAGATTCTTAAATGTATGACACTGCTATGTGTAGTCTATCTTGCAATAATGTTTTCTTCCTGTTTTTTAACTATTTTATTTAATTTATCTACAGGAGTCGGAAGCTTCAGATCAGAAATATCCCGCCTCATTTGCAGTGGGAGGTAGGAAGTTACTTAAATTGATATCTGTGCTTAAAACTGTGTTTCTGTTTCTCTCTATCCACAAGACTTTTCCCCTTCCCCCACCTTTTACTTGCTTTGCACACACCACCCATTCTGTTCTGGGGAAAAATCCTTTCGAAGAGGGAACAATAGAGCCTTCTAAGCAATTCAGATAACTGCCTTCATTTCTGCTCTCCGAGTTAACCATAAAAAATGTTGAAATGGATTCTTTGGTGAATGCTGACTTCCTGATGCAGTCACTCTCTTTGACTGAAAGCTCGTTCCTTTTGGACCTTGCTGATGTCTGGTGCATGAGTTCAGTGAACTTAATGAAAGTTCATAATTAAATACTTGTTCAAAACCTTTATAAAAGCAGAAATGTAATGCTTTTTTTTTTCTTCTCTACAATGGTGGCATTCTGGCAAATTGTTTGCTCATGCTGTTATGGTCATTGGCACTCACCAATATATTGTATACTTGCTGTTTACACTCCACAAATAGTGTTAATCTTTGCAGTTATAACTGGGCCACTGTGACAATGGATCTGTTTTCTTTACTGTTTTTCTACCTTGTATGTGTTTAAAAGGTTGTTTTCACACTTTACTCTGGTAAGTCATCCTTTTGCCTGAGGGAGATGAGAGGCTGGGGGGTTGGAGGATAAAGCTCTGGTAGCGTTTTTCTTCTGAGCAGGTTTGGTTCCTCGCCTTCATCTGATTTTCCATCTGCAGCTACTTCTTTGTTTGCACTTCCTGATTGCTTCCTAGCATTGGAGAAAAATGGAGGCATTGCTCTGTTCAACCTAAGCTGTCAGCTGCAGGGCTTCTTTAAGATACCAGCACACACCACCTCTCATTGCTTCAGTCTGTCCTGGTGTGTGCTGTGCATGTAAGCATTTCCTCTGTGCTTCCCAAATCTTGTGCTCCCTTTGGTTCAACCACATCCACCTGATACTTTTTATTGCAAATTCCTAACTGCTTTTTCTCAAGCCTTTAGGAAGTGCAGTGATAGAAATGGTTGAGGGTGACTGATTTGAGAATTAACTTCTTTTTTGGTACAGACTTCCTCTGAAGATTTTGTGTAGGATTAGTGAGTATCAGATCAGAGGCATATGATTCAGAAAAATGTGACTAAGCATGGATGTTAGGCACTGTTGAGCAGACGACATGAAAATGCTCATCTCTCCTTACATGTGTGTAGCTACTACTGCTTGTATGTTACAGGTATCTATCTACCCTGTTTCCTATCTGCTTCCTGATTTTTAAATGATTTCCCTCTTCTCCATTGCTGCAGTTTCTGTAGTAACATCTGGTCTCACAGATGTTCCCTCTGCCCCACCTTTTTAAATGCTATCTTCCTCAAGTTCTCAGGGAAGAGTTAAAATTGTCCCTATTAACATCATCTCAACCTTGCCTAGATGTCCTGAAGTTGCTTGGACAGACCTGACCTTTTGTCTGGGCACAGAATTTAGAGGCCCCAGATTAACTTCTACGATACTCTTCTATTCTCTTGCAACATCAGGGCTGCTTGTGAAGTATAATTTGTAGACAAACTTCCTCAAATACTTAGTTTTAAGTGCTGGTGTCAATCACGTCTGCCCTAAGCAAGTGCTGTATGTTCTCAAAAGGGTGCCGATGACAAAATACAGCAACTGGTGGTTAAGTTCATCTCAGGGAGTTGTCTTACGTCAAGCTTACCTTGGGCTCTTTTATTGGTGCTAAAAGACCTTGCAAGAACTTCCTTTGAGCTCTAAGTTTTGGACAATTCCTTCTTAAAACAAGTCTTTCTTGCAGCCGGTTGCTTGGCAGGGAGAGTAAAAGTTTATACACAGAGAGAAGGATATATATTGAAGCAGTGTTCTTGCGTAGTGCTCTCTGAGGGGATGATGTGTGCGTGCGCACGTGTGGCAGCTGGAGCAATTTTACTTAAACTGTTTCTTATAGTCCCTCTGTGCCAATCTGCTTGCCTTGTCTCCTTTGTTAATTGCTTGAATCAAATCTGACTTCTAATGGGTGTGAAGTCCTTAAAAACAACTGGTGAAAGAGGGCTCTAGGTTGGTTCAGTCTATCAACCCTCATGTATCTTTGATATTGAAATACAAAATGCACTTAGTACCCAGCAACACCTTTCTTTTCACAGTGGCATAGAGATGTGTGAAAAGAACTGAAGAAACGTTCACGGTTTTGTGAAAACTTTTTATTCCTAGTATAACTGGTATTAGGAAGGTTACCTTGTCATTCTTCCCAAAAGTATCTTAAGCTTTGTTGAAATAATTGTTTTCTATAAAGAACAAAATTAAAACAAGACAAGCATTCTACATGGGAAGCCTACAGGTATACCCCTAGCAGTGTGCATACCTCTAGTTTGGTGTTTTGCAGCTCTTCTTGTTGCCGGTGTGTCGCACAGTGGTACCTGTAAGTCCTGGGTTGTGTGGGACTTGGACCCATGAGCATCTGTGTGCACACCCAACAGAGATGGCCCTTGGATTGTAACAAATCATGCACAAAACCTCTTGCAATAAGGAGGGTGTCCATAACGTTCTCAAATGCAGCTCCTTGGGTTTGGAGAAAGTGGATCTGGAAGAGCAGTAGGGATGCTGGTCCCACAGGAATGTAGCAGAAGTGTTTGTAGTGTGAAGTGTAACCGTTTGGTACTAGCTGCCACTCCTGAGAAAAATATTGACTTCTGGTTTTCAAACCCAGAGAAACATTCAGGTACTAATTTGAAGCTTAATCTGAGTGGAGAATGTTTTGCAATACATCAGCTCAGGAAGGTGCCCCATTGTCAATATAAAGTGCTTTGTTTTCCATGCAGGTAGGAGCTGGCCGATAAGATTCATGAAATGCTGGAGTAAATGAGTTTTCACAGGAAACTTTGAAAGTGTTTCACTGGTGTAGCCTCTTATCCTTCTAAGAAGCATGTGTGCCTATTTAGTAAAACCTAGTAGCATGGAAGAGAGAAAACACTGAACTTCAGCCTTAAGGAAACCTTGACTTCCCCTTGGAAAAAGTAAAAAAGGATAAGATAGCACTATTTAGACCATATTCCTGACGAAGTGATAGAAGCAAGGCAGATCTGCTATAATCTGTTGAGTTACTACACTGAAACAAACCCACAAGCTTGCTATTCTGAAGAGTTTGCTCTTAAAGTGCAGCTGTAAAAGGTGTTCCAAGGCATTTGAGGTTAAATTTGCACAAAACTTGCCTGGTAATTAATTTGAACTTGACAAGAAGTTTTTCTAGCAAAGTTCTGCAGGTTTCTGTACCTGTGGGTTTGATAGTCTTGTACTGCTTGCCCAGCTAGGAGAAACTGAAGGTGGAGGGAAGGTAGCATCTCTGAACTAACAAAAATTTAGGACTTGCCTCAGATTGAAATTGCAGTCTGGACTCGTAGAGGCTTATCCAGGATCATGTTCTCTACTCATCCAGGAGGTCATTTGCATTTTCCCCCTTCCTTCACTGGACTGTCTGGGTTTGAGGACTCTGGATCAGTGCCCATCTTCCATATAAGCAGCATCACTTCTGGAATGCATCATCTTCCTTTTATTCTGCTTGCATATCAACTGCATATAGAGGTTATTGTATCAATTTAGCAATTTTAAGGACATGTGTGTGATCAGATTTTATTTTTTGAATAAATCGCTATCTTGTTAAGAAGTTTGTCTGGTGAAGCAAACCCTCAAACAATTCACCTTTTTTAGTGATAGTAGGTGGGTATCATTTTTCTCCACCTTTCCTCTTCTTACTCATAAAACATGAAGTCCAGATTGATGTTAAGAGTAAGTGAAGGATTTGGCACACCACCTTTTCCCATTCTCCACACATAGCTGTGTCATCTTTTTCTCGTTGGAAACAAGCACCTGGGCTCTATGGTCTCCGCAGAAAAGTAGACAGATCTTTATTACTCCTTCCTGAACTGCAGCCTGTAGCATACTGTTATGATTCCGAATTTGTAATCACAAGTAATCTCTCATTTAGGTTGTGAGAGCTGGAGGTGTATTTGCAAGACAAAATGACATTGTTTCCAGTAGGAGGTTTAGGTGTGGTGATTTAAAACTGAAGTACTTAGGATTTATTTCTGATTCAACATGATGGGGACTGAAGTGGAGTTCTGAGATAGAACTGTTATGTGAAATGTCACTTTTTTTGCCTTTCTTTTAAAACTTTTAAAACCCCGCTTCCTTGGTGTAGAAGATGCTTCAGGAGATTTTCTTTACAAATAATTTTTTTTCACAAAATATCTTTTATAAATATTTTGTTTAGTGAATGGAGTACTAGAGAACAGACTTTCAGGACACAGATGGTGTCAGAAACATTACTTGCTGGCTCAGCAAGAAGGTAGCTGTTGCAAAGTTCCCACGTATCTTTTCTGGGCTTTTTTTTTCTTTATGGGTTTGTACAGAGCACATAAACAGATACGGTGTTGATGAACTTTGTAACAAAAAAGGTAGACTAAAAGCCCAGCCTGTGGAGTGTGAACCTGGTGAGTGAGCAGAGAAGCAAGAAAAACATCGTGAATGTGTATTCCTAGCCTTGCTGTGAGACTTGCAGGTTGCTTTCAGGGACAGAAATGTGTGGGAAGGGAGGTCTGATTTAGCTCTTTCAAAGGCAGAAGTGTGTTGCTAAATAGGGTTTGCTTTTCCTCACTCTTTCATGGAAATGAAAAATGAAGTCTCATAGTTATGCTGAGACCTCTGTTTCAGATTCTTGAAGAAGTAATAGTAATGGAAAAGGATTTCTGGATCAGAGTTGCAATGTCAGTGCAGGCTCTGCATTGAGATTTCTATCAATGCAAGAAAGGTCTGAACCGTCTGCTTATTTTGTAAAACAACTTTCAATTTCTTTAAAAGAATCAAGACTAATTTTGATTGTGAGTAAATGTTAGCAAGTCATCTTATAGTGCACATAACTGTTTGTCCTGAGGATCTGTAGTGGCTTGTGTTGCTTCTTTGATTAAAACACCTAAGCTGTGTGGGGTGGGTTGTTTGGGTTTTTTAATCTAGAGATGCAGTGCAAAAACTAGTCATGCTGAATGGTACCTGCTTGTGATGCAGTTTATTCTAGAATACCAAGGATATGAAAAGGAAGGGTGGGTTTTAAGAAAGGAAAAGAAAAACATGAAACTATTGCAATTAAAAATAAATTAAGATTATACAAAGCAGATACTTCTTATAAAGCAAAATTTCAAGGCAAGATGCAAGAATGAGCTAAGCTACAATGAAAAGAATTTCAGAAGAAAGATGAATCAACTGTAAAGAGGTTTAAAACATATTGAAATATGATCTTTCACCTGAAGCCTTCTCCAAGAAACCTAACTTAATGTAGTGCTATAAAAATAATATATAGCTATAAAAATGCTTAGCAGAATGCTAAGCATGCACAGATTACCTGCTGCTGCCTGCTAGGTGTGGGAGTCTCTGGTAGGGATTTTTGGTTTCCTCCTCAGAGTGCTACATCAGGCATTAAGCTGTACTTTTTGCTAGTTACTGCTAGTCCTACTCTGTAGGAGAATGGAGAACATGTTCTCTGCAGCAGTCTTTTACAGATTTGAAGACCTATGATGATTAGGGAGAGGGCTTAAGGAGAGAGTTTAAATTCTTTCAGTCTTTTCTCGAGACTCTTATTTCTAGGTAATCGATTGTTTTTAAGTCGTTCACCTGGGAGCGTCCTGTGAGGCTTCTCCAGAGTAGTTTCTGTAGTTTCAGATCACTTTGAGGTCTTATCTTGTCCTCTGGTACACTTGCATTCCATTTCAGTCTTGTGCTGTCTTCAAATGTAATAAATGCAAACCTGACACAAAACTAGATGTGGTGGTTCCTGCAAGCTTTATGTAGCAGAGCTCTTTAGTAGGCTGGTAATGACTATTACCTGGCAAGGGTCACAAGGTCAACTTCTTACCTCCTGTTGTAGTGTTGGATGTGTTTACTTCATTAGTCTGTTGGGGACAGTGTCAAAAGCCTTCTGAAGAGAGATCTCACATAGACCGTTAGTTCTGTTGTAATGAGAAGCTGGAGAGATTTATCAAGAATTATGCACATGAGACACAGGCTGGATGTTGATTACCTGTTTATTTTGATTCCTAACTACAGGACAGAGGGTAGAACCAGCCCCTGGAACAGTGCAGAGTCCTCAGGCAGCACTGTCTCCTCCAGGCCTTGGATCTATACCCAGGGGATCATGGGTGCTGCCTTTGCTTATTTCCTGCCAAAAGGAAAAGAGAGGATGGTCATCTTCCCTTTCTGCTGTCTAACCTGAGCCCCACGCTCTGAATTAACTGTTTTGCCTGAGCTGTACATATTTCTCATTTTCTAGCTGGGCTTCGCAGCAGGTGAGGCAATCTGATACAGGACGGTGACCGTGTCTGTGGCAGACCACCCAGTTTTGCACATAAGACACCATACTGGTTTATGCTGGGATTTTAATTGCCTGGCTTAATTATAGGGGGTGATATTTACAGGTATATATGAGGTAATGAACACCTTTTGCAGGTGTTCAAAATACAGGATGTGGGAGTAAAGGTCCTTGAATAAACATGGAGTAAGCTTATTTCTCACTGGAAATGATTTATTCATATGAGTGTGGTGGCTACAGTGGTGATGCTTATTGTCTTAGTTATAAACAAGGGGTAATATCTAATGGAGAAAGTAATTTTCTTTGACAATTAGACTACAGCATATTTTCCCTTAAATCAGGATCCTGTCTGCATTTATCAAATGTCTGCCCCATTTAAGAATTAATATCCCAGATGCCCCCACTGAAGATAGTTTCTTTGCTGTGCTTTTATTATAGTTGTAGGCTTAGAAAACCAGCATTGTGTTAGTTAACACAACTTTTTTTTCCTTTACAAAGCTTGTGTTGTAGTAGCTTAAGTAAGGAATAGAGAAGTTAGAGGTAATGGCTCTGTGCTAAGCACCTAGAAGATATGGAAGGTGGTCTTCCAACCACAAGAACTAGACATTGTTAGTACCATTTCAAAGAAATCGGAAGACTCGCCAGCTCACCAACCAGGAGAGCTGGCTTGATTGACACAGTTTAGAGGTGTGCAAGTTGCTCTTCCTTTTAGTAGCCAAGGTGATAAGTTGAAAGAATAGAAGTGGAAGATTTTGGGTTTGTGCTGCAAGAAACATGGTGTTGGGTGGTTGTTTCAGGCAGCCACTTTGTCTTGTATAGCAGAGGCAGGAAGGTTGGCTGAACAACTTTTTTGAAGAGGGTGCTGAAGTGCCACAGCTTTTTGACCAGAATATTAAGCAAGCTGGAATAAACACTGTCTTCTCTGGACATGCCGAGTGCTAAGCTGCAGTGACTTTGGGGCATGGTTTGCAAGCTGTTAGTTAACCCTGCTGTGGAAGCGGCAGGACAATGGGTGGAGGGAAGCATCTATTTGGACCTGAGACTTTCAATCTGTGTCATACCGTTTTGTGATTCACCAAATTGTCTAGAACTGTGTTGGATTATGAACTGCTTTTGGCTGTGATGGTCTCTAATGTCAAAGCACAGAAAACCAGTGAGTTTTGTGTTAAATGTGGCTATTCCAACTAAGGCATGCAGAAGCTTTGTCTTTGGAGACTGCGTTTATGGGCCTGTATCTTTCTTTCTAACATTCAGTGGGAGAAATAGGTTAGTGAAAGACTTTATAAAAAAAAAAAGAATGATTCACTGATTGTTTGATCAGTGCAGCTGTTTGATCCAAACTTTTCACTGCATCCAAATTTGTTCCATTGTCCTGTGACTGAGATGAGAAAAATCCTGTTTTCATGACTAGTTTTTGATCTCCTAGGGTAAAGGAAGGCACAACCTCTGATCCCTTAAGTTTTCTGAAATATTCTAACAGCTGTTAGTGTGCAAGAATTCTGGGATTGTCACTATAGGGTTGCTTGGTACTGTTAGAATGATGTGTTGCTCACAAGCCGAAAATTATATGGTTACTTGCTTACCCCGTCAGTGACAGCGACTCTAAAACTTGAGAAATCTTAAGACATACAAAGCTTGCTTGGTTCAAAACACTTTGAATCGTACTTTTTATTTGCAGCTCTAGTAAGGTGTCTGTGAAGACCTTTGTTCAAGGGCTTAGTTGCCAAAGTCTTGCACCTCTTAGCTATAATTTGTACTTAAGGAGCCACTTTAGTCAGGGTGCAACCTCTTTATCCAGTGTTGTGACATGTCCTTTCATAGAATTACAAAACTATTCAGGTTGGAAGGGATCTCAGGAGGCGTGTAGTCCAGCTTTCTGCTCAAAGCAAGTTCTTTATTGAATTCAAACCACATTGCTTAGGGTTTTGTCCAATCTTGGAAACCTCTAGGAATGCAGTTTGAGCTACCTCTCTGGGCGACCCGTTTTAAGGTTTAATTATTCTATTAGTGAGAATTGTTTTCCTTATACCTGGTGAGGACATCTGCTGTTTTAACTTAAGTGTGTTCTCTTGTCCTCCCACCCTGCACATCTGTGAAGAGCCTGGCTTTATCTTCTCAGTGACCTCTGGGGCAGGCTTCTGCTATGCTCCTCTCAAAGCTGTCAATTCTTGGGCTCAAGAAGCTCAGTTCCCTCCACCTCTCCTCACTGGAAATGTACTCCAGCCCCCAACCACCTTGATGGCCCTTCACTGAGCTCATTCCAGGTTCTCTATGTCTGTCTTGTACTGGATGTCCCAAAACTAGATGCAGTATCTCTGTGTGATTGTCTCCTTTCACTCAGCATTCATTAGCTTTCCTCCATCTGTTTCCTTTGCTCCTGTTAATACAGCCCCAGGTTGTTGCTGACCACCTTTGCTGCCAGGCTACAGACCCGGCTTATGTTCAGCTTGCTGTCCACAAACACCTTGCATGGTATTTTTCAGCAGAATTGCTCTCCAACAAGGCAGTCCTTAGCCTGTACCAACATGCAGGGGCTTGTGCCTGTCCTGGGGCAGAGCTTTGTATTTGTCCTTGCTAAATTTCATCAGGTTGCTGTTGGCCCATTCCTCTACCCTGATTAGGTCTCTCTGGATGGTAGCCCTGCCCTCTGGCATGTTGACTGTTCCCTTCCATTTGTCCCATCCCCAAAGTTAAGGAGACTGTGCTGCAACATCTCCTCCAGGTCATTGACAAAGACGTTGAGCAGGACAGGCGCTGGGGCAAACCACTTGTTGCTGGCCTCCAGGTAGTGTGGCAAGGTAGTGTCCTCTGAGCCCAACTATTATTCATTATCGCATTATTACTGCAAATTAAGCTGGACAGGGAATCTCTGCAGGTCTGGGGAGAAAGGTCTGGGAATGGTATTGCATCTCTGCAGATAGAATTCATGCTGCATGTCATTGCTGGCTAAATTGCCTTAAACACAATGATAAGGGTGTGAGACGGCCTGGAAGTGAAATAATCAGCACCAACACACTGCTGCTTTCTTCGTTTCATGTGTAATCACATGATCTTGTTTCGCTCTGGTACTCTTAATGTAAAAACCAAAATGCCAAGAGACTACTTCATGAACATTGTAGCTTCTGAAAACTCTTTCCATTTTGAATGCGACCTTGGTATAGCAAGTTGTAATGGAAGTCCCAAAGCCTGTTTTTGACCTATGAAAGAATATACTTTTTTTTATAAGAAAAATGTACTATTGATGTAGCTTTGCTGTGTCTTTTGCATGTAAACTTAGCTCTCCTAATTAATTATTCATGCCTCATATATTAAATCTCACTTTAGTTTTTCTTTGTGAAATGAGGATCCAGTAGTTCTTACTAATGTTGATCCTTCTGTGGAAGTGCTGGGTTTCGATTCTGGGAGTGCAGCTCAAATTCCTGATGAAATTAGGTGTCAGTACCATTTTTGTTGGCATGTATGAAGCTGCTGGGAAAGCTGCTTGCTTTTGTAAACAAAGATGCCCTTCAAGTGTTGTAAAATTAATGTGATTAAGAAACTAGTTACTTCTGTCCTGCCCTTGGAGAAGTTCTGAAGTAGTTTTAGTTACCTGCTTTGAAAGATGATGTCACTTGCAAGGATTGTCTTTTCAGATTTACCAGTTGTGTTTGAAGGAAATACATAAATGAGTTGTTACTCAGACAGTAACAGGAGAAATGTTGCAAGCTCTTGTTCATGGTAGCCAAAGGAATAGAAAAAAGGTTAACTTCAAGTGGCAACAGTAATTCTCTTTGTAATCCCTTTCTGGGTTTATGCATAAAGAACATAAACCCAGCAACACCCAGCGAGAAGAAAGGTTTATGTACAGTTCTGTATCCCACCTTTACTGTGCCTTGGGAAAGGTACAAGAGTAAGGGCAAGGATATAGTGATAGCTCACCAGAGAGGTCTCTGAGTTTTCAGCATTTTGTGGCCCTGTAACCTACTGACCCAGAAACGGTGCTTTTGTATTCAAGAAATTCATTGAGAGTTTCTGCAGATGTGTTCTTGAGCCAATACAAACTCCTAGCATCTACAATATACTGCAGTGAAGAGTTGCATGGTTTTAGGGCATGTTGCAGGAAGAACCATCTCATCTCACGTGCTTTGAACTTCCAGCCTCTGTATTAGAGGGAACAGTGAATAGTAGTAGCTCCATAATCTTTTTCTCCCTCCCTATTTCCCCTTATTATTTTAAGGACCTTTATTTCTTAGCCATTTCACTTCCAGGCTGAAGAGCCATAGACATAGTTGTTTTTGTGAGGAAGCTGTTCTGTATCCTTTGATTATCTTTGTCCCATTCTTAGAATTTCTACTCAGAGGTTTGGAGTTGAGGGACTGAATCTGCACACAGTTCTGTAATTCATTTTAGGTTATTTCACTTTATGAAGGTAGTTGCTATCAGAGGCCTCAGTGTATGCCTTGGGTTTTGATAATTTAAAAAAAAAAAAGCTGCAGTGAAACCAGTGGAAAGCTAATCAATGGAATGAGGCTTGCTGCCTATGTCTCAAGAGATCAACAGACTTTTTTGACAGCCATGGGGGAAAACTGACATTATCAGTAGTGCAGCTCCTCCTCTGGGCTTGCTGCTGGTTGCCAGAAAATGTTACATTTTAATCATATGGGTACAACATGTTGACCACTAACCTTATGCAACTGGCTCTTGTATGGAGGGAGGGAAATAAAGTGGGCTTATTTCCGAGGGACTGGCTAGTTCCAACCCTGCTGATGCTATTGGGCAACGGGAGTCAGCACGTCGCTCCTTACACTTGTGCTTAGGAATGTGGGATTTTTGTTGCCGTGTTCACTAGACAAGTAGAAAGTGTCCCTCAGGCCACCTTTGATGAGCAAATCTGCTGAGCCTGTTGCAAAGGCTGTGGTGCTGCTACTTGTACAAACACCCTGCTTCATTGCCTCTGTTCGTCTTCCAGTGACTTCTGGGGTTGCAGTTTTGAACTTGGCCATTCAAGACTGAGGCCCCATCCATGTCTTTTCTCGCAGCTTCAACTTGCTTTCATCTAGCACTACAGAAAATCTTGAGCTATTTTTTGGATGCGTGGGGAGAAGGAACAACATGAGCTCAGCTGCAAAATCTCCTGCAGAAAAAGACACATGACCAAGGCAAGCAGTAAAGCTGTTGTACCAAGCATGGGGAAATGCCACAGCCTTATGGGAAGGCAAGAGATGCCAACACAGTCTGCACATGGCCATTTCACCCAGCAGCTAGCACTCGTTCTAAGAGTCTGGATGCTGTGGTGCATCAGGTACTGTCTGCTAGGTTGAGGTCTGGAAAAGTGGCTGCAAGGACATGAAGAATAGATAGGAGATCTTTAAAATGTAGGTGATCACCAACTGAGCCAAAAGCTGCTGAGTAGGGAGAAGAGAGGTAAACTTGTGTTAATGTATTTCCTTTTTAAAGTTTTTGTGTTATTATAAAGCCTGAAGCTCCCTCTGATCCTGTGTCCCAAACTGGTAGCCAAGTACATGTGGTTGGGCCAAGAAAGGAATGTAACTTGAAATAGCTCCCTTATTTTCAGACGCTTTGGATGTTGTGGCAATCAAAAGGGGTATGTGACTAAAAGCCATCAAAACCACTTCCAAGCACATGCCTTTTAGTGGAGCAAATGAGCAGGAGTTTTAGAATATAATGCAAACAGGAAATCACTCTGAAAACTGTAGCCCACCATTAACTTGAGGGGGAGGAAAGATATTAAAATTATCCTCGCAAACAGCTGCCTTGTTATAAAGCCTAATAGGGGATTGAATGCATGTGTAAGAAACAAATCCAAATCAACATTTCTTGGGACACCTTTTATTGAGTGTTGGGGTTTTTTTTGTTGCTCTTGGTAATAGAGTCAGGCTGTTGTTACGTGAGTAGATAGCTATTCATGCAACACTTTTGCTTATTTGCTCACATAGTTCCCTTACTGAACTCAGTTACCCAGTGTGAGCAGCAACCAGGAGGCCAACCTCAAATATGTACGCTGAAGTGGAGGGTTATAATGATGTGCCAGTGCCTTCTAGGTAGGTGTTCCTCAGTCCTTTCTTGCATTGAAGGTATAGTTAAATCTGTAGCCTTCACCTGAGCCCTTTTAGTTTGTGGTCTGAGTTTTGAACCTGTTGTCAATGTTAGTGTGTCCTTGTGCAGATTCACAGCCTTTTGGTTTGGGAAACTTTCACGTGCCACCTTCTCAGCACACCTTTCTCTTTTTTTCACATGTTTTCTGGTGACTTTTTCTCCATCTAAATACGTAGCAATCTACAAGAACCATTTATGTGAGCTCACAATGTTTATTACATTCCACCAACAAGACTTTTTTTTCCTTCCTTTTTGAGTAAGGGGCTTTGTGGACCTGTAACATTCTTGCAGACAGCATGGCATCAGCTCGTTATCCTGAAGTTTATGATTGGGTATTTGTTGTTGGATCCCAAATGGTTGCCAGTTTAGGTGACTATCGCAGGCGGGGATGACATAAGTATTTGAGTGACTGCATCTTTATAGGAAACTTTCTTCTTGACCCTTCCTATCAGCCTCTTACTAACATTCAGTAATTAGTATGCATTGTCATCCATCAGTAGGTTTAGGTTTTGTATGCAGGTGGCATCTGTTCTTGATGGCATCCTTTTTTTAAAACATGTGATAGAAGAAACAGTGCAGTGGGGGGGGATAATGAAGACTTGAAATGGCTTCGTGTCTGAGACAGCAGTGTGAGTGTTCAAAGGGAGCTCATGCTAGATTAGTGGTTGGGACTCTTCCAGCTTCGTGATCTCCAATGAGTTGTGATGGATTATGAACACTTTTAAGAATATATGCGGATAGGAACTTCTCTTAGCCATGCTGGCTACACACTACCACTGGACATCAGACCGCTTAGATCCACAGCTCATAGGCTGTGAAATTCAAAGTGGAGAGTGGAAGGACTACAAAATGTATGAGAAGAGAACCTGAACTTTTGTCAGCTCAAGAGTTGAGAGGAGTTTAAAAAAAAATAAAATTAAAAAAAAGTAAAAATCTGGTGTTGCTGCAAAGTGATAGAGACAAGTGATCATGCTTTGCTACGTGAGTTAGCTATTGGTCTATGCCAATGTCCAGCAATGTCTTTGGACTCTGTAGAAATGCACAAGTTGGTGATTGTTTGTGGCCATATGTTATGAGAGTAACTTCTGTCTTCATGAAACAGACAGTAGAGTTCGTAAAGTGGTGTCCTTACCTGACTAATGAAATAGGTTAACCTGCTTCAACCTGTGATTTTCTTTATAAAACAGATATAAGCTATGCAATGCTTTGTTTCAGCTTGTCAGACTGGTCTTGTGGTGTCCCTGGGTTGTTGAAAGCATTGGTGTGCTTGCAACTGCCCTTTGTGCCTTGCTATTTAAGGTCTGTAGGCGATTCTCCCTTCTATCCTTTTGGGGCTGCTTTCTGTCACAAATGCAGAAACAGGAATGACTGATTTTTCCTTTTACAGTAGGAATACTTGATCTTTTGAGATGATATATACGTGCATGTCAACAGTTCCCATTAATTTGCTAGAACCAACCTGTTTAGGGGCCACCATACCATTTGATTGTTCATGTTTCCACTGTGAAACTGCTATTAATTTCTCCACCATTCAGACAGTGCATTAATGCAGCTTCGCAGAGGTAAGCCAAGCAAGGAGTCATTGTGACTGTAATACATAAGGGATGTCAGAGCCCTGGTATCCTTGGACTACTCTGACCGCGCTCTGCATTGCTCCCAATCCTTCTGTGTGGTATTAGCTTCTGAGCTTTGTGGGATTAAAAACACTGCCCTACTACATGTAGCTTGTTAGATATCTGTCTTTTGCTTGACAAAGAAGGTACAGTGCTATCTTTTGCATTTTTCTTGCAGCAAGACCAGCTGTTTTAGTAGTTGATGGGAGCTTCACGAGTGCAGAATAGAAGACCTGGCCTCAAGATTAGGGAGGAAACTCATCAGGTCTGTCTGGCCGTATGTGCTTTCCTGTGCTGGGGTAGTGGTGAGCCTGAAAATTCACTGCTGGCTGTGCCAGGCTGCTGATGCAAAGCTGCTTGGAGTTGACCCCAGGCTTCTGCAAGGCAGGAGATGTCCTGGACTGAGAGGCAACAGGTTTCTGATGGCAGAGCACAAAAGTGCCTGGGGTGCTCTCCTGCTGCTCCTGCAAGTCATCCCTTTCAGTGCTCTGCACTAGGAAGGATCACCATGTGCACATGCATTACTTGGTTACTGTGGTCACAGACATGCATTCCTGCAGCATGTGCATATCTCCAAGTATTTTTAAGGCCTTTAAATAATATTTTTAATAAACATGAACACCACTGGATCAAATATATAAATGAAAAAAAACCCACAAAATGTCTGACATCCAGCAGAATGTGCCCCTTTCAGACAACTGTCTGTACTGATGCAATCAAAAAACCATTGTGTTTTGGAAGCGAGTATATTGTAGACTGCACTGTAGCTAGTGGAGTGACAAGTCTTTGAGCTGCAGTGGCATTTGTCACTTTTGCTTTTTGGATTTCTCATTTTAGTTGAAGTAAATGCAACCAGAAGTGATCAACAGCTGTTCCAGCAGCACTTTGACTACTTTGTAGTGTGTACATAGTAGAAAATATGGTGTCTCCAGCCTTCCTACATCTAACTGAATTCAGGTGGTTGGGTTTGGGACAGAGGAAATTTCCATTTTTCAAGTAATATAAAAAAGTTGTCTTCAGTCTCACGGGGAAATTTTCAATGAGTAACAATGGAGCTTGTGTGTAAAATGCAAGAGTGGGCACCACTGACTTCTCTGCCAGAGACCTGTGTGTGGGTGTGGGGAAACCCCTTGAAAAACCCTCCTGACTTCTGCAGCACACTGGCTTGGTTTGCTGTCGCTCCTTTAGGTCATGACAAATGAGCTTTAGCTGTAAAAGTGAGGAGTTTGAAGTTTTTGGAAGTGTTGAAAAAGAAATACTTCTGGAGTATTTATCTTTTATGATCTAATTGGGGCAAATAAAGGTACCAAGTTATTTCCTCATACGTTTTTGCTCATTCAGGCAATAATAAGTTTATAATCAAGTGAGGAATCATTTTATTAATAGGTTTCAGGACAGTGATAACATCGCATTCAAATTGTGACTAACAAGTTAATTATAGATACTGTATATTAGTTCCACTTTTCTTTTTTGACATCTTAAACTTGGCAAAAGAAAAACATAGATTATAAAAAGATTGAAAATTAGTCTCTAGTTGAGTTCCAACAACTCATGCACAGTTATTTAAACTTTAAAAAAATGCTTCTAAATAGATCTTCCCAGACTGTTATTCTGAGGCCAGATTAACAGTTCTGGGTTATTTCTATAAGTTGGTATAAGAAAATTTTACCCTGAGACAAATTCAAAATTTTTTTATGCAAAGAAGAAAAGTTAAAAAAACCCCACAAACCAAACCCCCTACATTAATAAACAAACAAAACCACCCAGTAAAACCACCTCCTCTGCTTCTCTTGGAGGTAATAAGCATTTTCATAACATTATCTGAAACAAAGCAATTGTGCTTGTCCATGAATTCTTTCATTTGAAGCCCCTGCCCTCCTCCTTGCCAAGTATTTGCTCTTCACTGGTTCAGTCTCTTTCTTTGAGCTGAGACAAACATAAGCCAAATAATAAGAGCTTCTATAAGCTTACCTGGTTTTTCACTTTTCTGATGTTGATGTTAGCAGAAAACCAAGTGTAGATGATGCACGCAGTCCTTTTGCATACTGGAGTGTGTCTTTGGATTACAGCCTCTAGGCTTTCAGACTGACTCAAATTATTGGATGAAGCTTCATACTTGAAGTCTTACTGTCCCAAAATAAAACTACTAGTCTGGGAGCCAAGGTCTTGTCTTTTTTGGTGGATAAAAGTGCTCTGTAATTCCCATTTTGCTTTAATTCCAACTCACTGTTGGAGGAAGCTGCTTACTCCACCCCCACTATCTCTAATCACAGCAGCTACATGGTAACATCCTTAGGCTGTATTCCCTGGATGCTAGAAAGCCTCCCAGGCATTGTAGGACATGCAGCTTTCCTGGGGCTCTTGCTTCCATCAAAGATCAGGGCAGAGTTGGGGGCAGAGGGCATCTCTTATCCGCATCCTCTTTGCTGAGGAACAGTGTCCGATTACTTGGTATGAGGAAAATGTTTTATGAGCTTGAATTAAAGAGCTTTGGATCTGTGTGTATTTATATTATTTATTTTTTTTTTTGGTGATATCCTGATGCCAAAGCTTTAGTGCTTTCCAAGTCATCTGATAGCAGAAGGCTGGAAGATACAGACAGTTACCATACCAGCAGTGTTTGAAGACATATGTAGCAAAGGGGTAGGAAATCTTAAACCTATTCTTTGGGAGCATGAGGAATTAGTAGCTGAAACTATGCAATTGTGAGTCTTTATTCCACAAAAACAGGTAGGATTTTGGATCCCTGTTGTCTCTCATTCCATTAGAAATATGACTCGAAGTTATAGAAACACTGTAGTTGTTTGTAGGCATAAGGAATACTTAAGGACAGTGTTGCAAACATTGTTTTAGACTTAGGCTACTACTTCACTAGCAACTTTGTGGATGTTTTCTAGGAATTCAGTCTAAAATTCCTGTTTCTATTTCATTGTAAGGAAACCTGGAATTAAATTTTTAAATTAAAAAAAAAATTATAATCAGAACTGTAAGGAAGTCTTATATTGTGCTGATCAAAGGAGGTGATCCTATTAGAAAGCCTTTATATTCTGTGCTAACCCACAACAGGAATCTTTCCACTTCTGATAATGTCAGCATGTATATCAGATGCACACAAGTTCCTAAATTATTAAGACTTGATACATTGTGCCTGTCTTGTGAATTTGACTATGACCTGTTTAACACTCAGCCTTCATCAACTGTGATGCATTAAGAATGCAGAAAAATCTACAAAGTTGAATATAGAGGAAGGAAGTGACCATAAGTGAACTTATAGCTCCTAATTCCCTACCCATTACTATCAAGTGACACTGTCCTGTGGTTCTAGAAGAATATCAATTGAACTCCAGGGAGGAGGAGACAAAATAAAAATTATCAGCACTACAAATGCTTCATTGAGAACCGGGTGTGAGTTACATGGCTCTGCAAATGCTTTTGGCATCAAATTCTAAAGGGATTTCTTGCAGTTCTGCAGGTGACCTGGCTGTTCAGAAAAAGCAATGTTTTCCTTGTTTACTCTTCAAGGTCTATTTTATCTTGTTGTGTTTGTAAGACTGCTTTTCTCACCGCATTGCATGTGTTGCTGCTTAACTACTTATCAGCTGATTGTAACTAACTTCTAGTGAGCAGTGTTTTATGTGATGCTTGAGTATTTTCTTGTCAAGGTATGAGGATCACCTGAACAGAGTTAACTGTTGTGGTAATGGGCATTAACTTCTTTTTAGTAGCAATTTAATTCATTTCATAGTTACCTCTTGTATGCTTTTGTGGCTTTGGTGTATCTATCAGCATATCTTGCAGAAGTGTTGCTTTTCATTTCCTTCTGAGAGTGATCCAGACGTAGCAGTCATGTTTGAGGAAATCCTGCTGCTTGACTCAGGCTGCAGCTATAAGGGGTCATTAAGATGGTCTTTGCTCCTTTCTGCTGCCCTGTGCCATTGTAGCTTTTGTCTCTTCTGTTGTGTGTCAGTTAAGCAGCCCACCCTCATTGCAGCTTATCAACAAGAAGAGCTTTACTCCTGTGAGCAAGAGGACAAAAAAATTGGAGAGGAACTATGGGAAACCAAAACACATACCTTTCTCCTTCCCATTTCTTTGGGCATAAGATATATATGGCAAATTCGAGTGCATATGAATGTTGTTTCTTAGTCCTAATTGTTACTGCGTCAAAATGATCACTGAGTACTGAGTGCATGTGCTAGCATCAAAATACACGACCCACAGAGCCAGCACTCTGGAGGCAGCAGATACTCTGGTGCTTGCAATGAAGTTGTGTGACCCCCATTAAGTCTGTTTTGGAATCATCAAAAAGCCATTTGAATGAGTAAGGCGTTTGCTTATTAATATGTGCCCTGCAAAAGGGCGATGAGTTATTTCAGTGATTTTAGGGGGATCTGGGGTTGTGTGTGAATGCAAGATTCTGTAAGTAAAGGTATTTGTTGTGGTGTTATGGTTTGAATTAGGTAAGGAATATAATTTTATTTTTGAAATAGTATTCCTGAAGCGTGATGTGCATTTAGAGATTCTTGGCAGTGTTCCCCGTTGCTCACCAAGAGCACGCATTGTGTTTTGCGGCTTTTCGTAGCTCCTTCTACAGTACTGGAGAGGTATCTGTGCTCCTTGCTTTGTAACCTGTGATCCTTCATTACGAAGGTTGCCTGTGTCATCATCCCCTGCTTTCTCTGGGCTGTACTGCAGTTGATGGGGCTTGCCAGGGTCTAGAGATGTAGTTTCTGTCTGGCAGGAGTCCTCTGGGTGGATCTAGAGGCACGCAACCCTCCCTGACGTGGGCAGGCTCCCTGGGTTCGGCTGAGGCTGAGATGTTCCTAGAGTGCAAATGCTGGATTTTGTGTGATCTGGATTGGGACATTGCCCACTTGGCTACACCCTTCCCTCTCCCTCCCTCCCTCACTGAGGCCCAAAATAAACATTGCGCAAATCGTGTCCCTTCAAACAAGCATCGGTGAGAATTGCTGTGCTTCCACTAAGTTTAAGACTAATCAAAGGGGGCGGTGATTGCACGAGTTGGGTGTTTGCTCGGAGTTTGTTCTAATGAAGTCTTTGCTGCCCCATGAAGGCAAAAAAAGAATCTGAAATGACAAAACCTACAAAAAAACTTTACCACTGGTTAGCTTTTATGTTGTTCTGCCACGATCTCTTCTGGTCTGAAAGCTCTTCTGGTAAAGAGGAAAATTTTGTGTAGGCTGAGTAGGCATAATATTTTTGCTGTGAGGTGAAACAAAACCACTATGGCAAATGTACTTTAAAGTTGTCATTAGTGAGCAAATCTTTTAAAAACCATTATGAATTTAAATTGGTGGATTCCTGTGTGGCTCTAATTAGTTGGGGGGGGTGTGGGGGGGAATAGTTTGTGTTGGAAATGTATACAGTTCTATTTTATGAAGTCTAATTTACTGTGGGAATAATTCCTCATAAATATAGCTAGTGATTTAAGAGATGACTCATTAATGGTTTAAAAGCAGTATAGTAAAAATGAAACTTGGTTGTGTGTGACAGCTATTTTTGTGTGGTGGATTTTTTGAGTTATTTTGGGAGTTACTTTCAGTGGAATCCTTCTAAGCGTTCTGTATGGTGTAACCATGATTGCCTACCTTGCTGGTTTTCTCTTTGTCTTTAATGCAGTAGCAGCAAACTGGGAAATGTTGATGTCAGACAAGTGAAGTATGGACAAATGTACAGCTTAAAGGAGGGACTAGAATGAAGCTAGTCTTAACATTATGGTAACTTCTGTTATTTGTTGCAGTACTAGATCATACCCTGTTACTGTACGGAAGTTATGATTAAAAGCCAGTGTAATTCTGACTTCTTGTGTCATCTCGGTGAGTGAAGTTGTTGGTTTGCCTGACTTAACACATACTTTTCCTTCCCTTTGTTTCAGTGATCCTTGGCTAGACTAATTCCACTATATGCAGGAGAATTCTTCTTGAACATTGGCGGTAATCTTAATGGCAGCTGAACTACTACTTTTTAAGGTTGAGAAGAGTTAAAGCTCTGCATCTGATCTTATATTTGCTGTAATACCAATTCTTCAGACTTGAGGTTTCTTTTTATGATTAGTTATATAAATTACTGTTTTATTTGGCACTTTGCTGAGAGCATTTGACTTAAAAGCAGCATGTATATCTTCTAAAATTTAGGAACTAAGTCACACTGATTTAAAAATAAATTCAATGTATTTACATTTCAGAGAGGTCACTACCTGACCATTCTTCTGCAAAGGCTTATCTATGCATGGATTTGCAGGAAAGAACAATTAAGGGAGGCTGGGTTTTGCAGTCAAGCAATGATTCTCTTAGGAATATTGTTGCCTTCACATCTTCCAATTAGCAGAACTTAATTCTAAAGATAGGCATTTAGGCTGGGCTTAAAGTAACAGGAACTCCAAATTCAGTGACTCGTGGGAGGTTCTAAACCAGTCTGCTTTTCTCAGCCTTGCCTCTTCATGTGTGTATAATCAGGTCTTGAAATCCATAGTGCTTTTCCATTACCTAAACAATGTGAACAGTTTTGGGTGAAACTTCTGTCAGACCCTCAGCTCATCTGAAAAAAATAAAGCAACCCACATTTTCAGAACACTTCCAATGAAGATTTAGAGTATTAACTGAAGTTTTAAAGTAAAGCACTTGTCTTGTATAACACAGTAATATTTTACTGCTGTTAGATTAGAAACACTGAGTTGTGATTTATAAGTAAGCTATTGACTTGTTGGATACTTGGTCTGACAATTTTAATAGATGCCACTGAAAAAATTAGTGTATCTTCTGTTAAGGCAGGTGGTCTTTGTAGATCAGTACTTGTTTTCTTGTTCTAGGCAAATGAATTCAAAATTAAGTATTTGATTTTTGAATTACTTAAGTTTGAGGCAAAGTAGAAAAATAACAGCTGCAAGCATAACCTTGATTCTTTCAACTTCATTCAGCTATATACCTATTTCCCCCTCCCTTTCTTTTTACTTTCCTACTGCTTTTCTCCTTTGCTGCTGCTGCTCTTCTCTGAATCTCACCTGTTCTCCCTGGTCCCCTTCCGAGGAGAGTGCAGCACTGACCATCTTGGCTCCTTTATGCAAACCCTCCTCTCAAGGGGGGCCCGGAGGGGTCAGAGCTGGAGGACCAGTGGTGCTGTCAGATTTTGCTGGTGGCAGAGAGTAGCTGTGAGGCTGGAACTGAGGGTTAAAGGTGGCCTGGGGTGAAACAACGTGTGCTTTGCATGATTGGGAGAGGCTGGGGGAGAAGGGCAAAGGTAACCACACCCAGTACTTGAGATCAAGGTTTTTAAGTAAACATACAGTTATGCAATTCATAGCTACTTGGGGTGGAAGGGCAGATCGTGCACCTCACCCCTGGTTTGGGGGTTTTAGTGGGGTGTTTTCTCATCAGCAGGACATCCAAAAGCTGAAGAGTTGAACTGTCCAAACTGCAGCTCTATCAGTGCTTGCAAAGCAGCCCTGCTAGACTAGTTCGTAAAATGGAACCCATGGTTTGTACAGATCATCTGAGTAACGGCACAGGACTTTCTCACCTTAGGAGAGAAAGTGTAGTATGGGGGCTAGATCTTTTTTTAAACTTTAATAGTAAGACCAGTTGTACTTTGAATGCCCAGCCCTCTGAGCTGGACCGCAAGGGAGGATTGCAGATGGAAGCCCCCATAATCCAAGAGGAAATGGTCAGTGACCTACTACACCACTCAGATGCACACAAGTCTGTGGAGCCAGATGGGATCCACCCAGGGTATAAAGGGAGCTGATGGAAGTGCTCACCGGACACTTTCCATCATTTGCCAGCAGTCCTTGCTAACCAGGGAGGTTCCACTTGACTGGAGGTTAGCTAATGTGATGCCCTTCTACAGGAAGGGCTGGCAAGAGGATCCAGGGAACTACAGGCCTGTCAATCTGACCTCAGTGACAGGGAAGGTTATAGGGCAGATCATCTTGAATGCAATCATACAGAATGTACAGAACAACCAAGTGATCAGGCCCAGTCAGCATGGGTTTATGAAAGGCAGGTCTTGCTTGACTAACCTGATCTCCTGTGACAATGAGACCCGCTTAGTGGATGAGGAAAAAGCTGTGGATGTTGTCTGCCTGTACATTAGTAAAGCCTTTGACACACTTTTCCCCAGCATTCTCCTGGAGAAACTGACTGCTCATGGCTTGGATGGGGGTACATGTCACTGGATAAAAAGCTGGTTAGATGTCTGGGCCTGAAGACTTGTGGCAAATGGAGTTAAATCCAGTTGGCGGCCAGTCGCAATCGGTGTTCCCCAGGGCTCAGTATTGAGGACAGTTCTCTTTAATAGCTTTATCAGTGATCTGAATGAGGGGATCAAGGGCACTCCCAGTAAGTTTGCAGACAACACCAAGTCAGGCAGGTGTGTTGATCTGCTTGAAACTACCTTTGAAGGCTCTACAGAGGAATCTGAACAGGCTGGATCAATGGGATGAGGTTCAGCAAGGCCAAGTGCTGGGTCTTACACCTGGGTTATGACAACCCCCTTGCAATGCTAGAGCCCTGGGGAGGAGTGGCTGGAAAGCTGCCTGGTGGAAAAGGACCTGGGAGCGTTGGTTGATAGCCAGTTGAGTATCAGCCAACAGGTGGCCAAGAAGGCCAGCAGTGTCCTGGCTTGTATCAGAAGTAGTGTGACCAGCAGGACTAGGGAAGTGATTGTCCTCCTGTATTTGGCACTGGTGAGGCTGTACCTCAAATGTTGTGTTGAGTTTTGGGCCCTTCACTACAAGAAGGGCATTGAGGTGCTGGAGCATGTCCAAAGAAAGGCAACAAAGCTGGTGAGGGGCCCAGAGAACAAGTCTGGTGAGGAGTGGCTGAGGGAATTACGGTTGTTTTGCCTGGAGAAAAGGAGGCTGAGGGGAAGACCTTATCACACTTTACAACTGCTAAGCTGCCAAGTAACAAGCAGAACACCTCATGTTGCTCCAGAGGAGGTTTAGGTTGGATATCGGGGAGAAATTACAAACATTAGAACAGGCTGCCCAGGGAAGTGGTAGAGTCACTATCCCTGGAGGTATTTAGAAGATGTGTAAACCTGGTGCTGAGGGGCGTGGTTTGGCAGTGACCTGGCAGTGCTGGGTTAATGGTTGGACCTGATGATCTTAAAATCATTTTGGTTGGAAAAGACCGTTATGATTGTAGCAGACACAGAAATATCTTGTAACTTAGAACCTTTTTCTAATTCTGTTTTCCTTCATTCTTTTAGCAGCATGTTCCATGTAACATGTTCTTAATGAGTGAGTGTTGAAACTGAGGTGTTGTTAGGCAAACATCTGTTCCTATGGAAAACAATGGAATTCGTTTCTCAGCAGTTAATTTACTAATGCAGGCAAAAAGGAGAGGCAAATATCTCCTACTTTTGCCTCCCTTTCGGCGGTTTCGCCCCCGCCCCCCACGGCGCCGCCCGTCGTCTCTCTGCGGGTTGTACCCGTCTGGCCGTGCCTGTGCCTCTAGCT
>WUAM01000143.1:33415810-33436027 GCA_024336885.1 Actenoides hombroni
GACATTCTTTTTCAGGCATTAAGTGTATAAATCGGGGAAAAAGAGGGGGCCAAAAACCCCCTCCTTTCCCCCCCCCCCCCCCCCCCCCCCCCCAAAGTTGTGCTTGTTTGCTGGCAGCAGTAGTTTTACACACTGGTTCCTGTGCTGCCCTTATTTACTTTCCTAAGAACAGCAGAGTATGTAGGTAAGTCACAGCAGACAAGGCTGTCTGAAGCTGCTAGAGAAGCGCTGTCATTCTGGTAACCCTGAAGAGCTGTGTTTGTCCACATCTTGTGCTGTCCACTTCTGCCTTCCAACCTGTTTGCTGGTTGATCCTATCTTTGTTAGCACTGGATGTAGTTGTCGCAGGTATCTGCTGTTGGAATATCTCTAGTCTGGGGACCATGCTGGTCAGCACACAGCACTTAATTCATTATCTGCTGGAGTGTTAATAGAGAAAATATTGTACATTCTGGAGAGTCCCGTATAAAATTTCCTAAAACTAAACTGAAGGTAATATCACGAACTACTGGAAACAGATGATGAAGTGAGTGTAGTTGTGAAGAGTTTTTACACAAGCAGAAACGCAAGTAAACTGACAAGTTGAGTTGGGTTTGGTGTGTTGTGTGGGTTTTTACTGCAGTCCTCAGAACAGCTGAACAACTTCTTCCATTAGGGCTCTGGAGAACGTGTGGCAGCTAATCTTGATAGCTTTTAACTTGATCTTTGTGTTCAGAAAGAGCAGAAGTATTAATTAGTACTTGCTTTGGTATTTCTGTTCTTTACAAACATGTTGAGGATAGTGCAAACCATGTACTTACTGAATTGTAAGGTTTTTTGGTGGCACAGGCACTGACATAACTGAAATAACCAACTTTTGGGTACAGAAACTCTTTAGTATTCTTAGGTAGAGTGATGCTTTTCTAGCTTGTATCTTTGTCATATTAATATCTTTGTGCTTATTGCTATATTTCAGGTGTCTTAGTGCTTCATAGTTCTCTTGTTCATTTATACACTGATATCCTTTATCCTAGCTTTCCAATTCAACCAGTGAGCATTTCACTATCTGACCTTGTTTCTGGCCAAAGCATTGTTTAGCTGCTTGTAGGTGGCCTAAGCACAGCTCTTCTGGCACCCCTGTCCCACTGCAGTGGAGGAAGAATTAATTTATATTCTGTTTTCTGTACTTTCATAGTATTTCTGTGCATCTTTTAGTTAGTCCTTGTCTTCCTCACTGTATAGCTTATTAGCTAAGTGTAAGGATACTCAGGGCATCTGCCAGTGCCACACAGTAAAGAATTTGCTTGTAACTATTCAAACGATATTTCAACTAAAGGACACTTTCTTGTGATAAATGCATCAAGTTTGCCTGAGAAAGTGGTTAGAGGTAGTTTCAGGTTTATAGATATCACTTGAAAGTAGGAAGTTAAGCATTTCATGTATCAGTAAAACTGTTGTTGTTTGATAATTGCATATTGACAAACGAGGGCTACCAGAAAATGTGTGACTGAAGTGTTGTGCACTGTGGTTTAGCTTTGGAAGTATTGAATAATACTGGAAATGGTGGCCAAGGTAAGACGTCTTGCTTCCTTCAGATGACTCTGTTCAGACGCTCCTTCACAGATGGAAGACTTTTCTGGGTTTTCAAACAGCTGATGCTAAAGGTACTGAAAAGTTTGAAAAATAGGCATATGTGGAATCTAAAATAGACAACAAGTGGGGAATGCAAGGTGTTTTACAATGATTCACTTTTTATCATTTTTTTTTTTGCAGACCCTTTATCATTCTTGTCTCTTTGAAATACTTACTTTTCACTTGAAAGGAATTAATTTAGTCCATTTGCTTTCAGTTTGTACTGCCCCATCCCTCTTACGTTACTTCAGGATTTTCTGAGTGCTCTACAGCGATTTCCTTCTGATACCATCGGAGTAGGTGTTGAGCTCTGGGGCTGCCCTGGCGGGTCACCTGGTAAAACTGAAACAGTCCCATGAGCTTCAGGATCATCTATCTGTAAATAAGCATGTGCTTGTCTACCTTGTTTTTCTGTAAACTGCTGAAGCAGTGATAGTGCTTTCTAGGCATGTGGCCTTGACACACAATGCTAAAAATATGGCAGTTTCACATTGCTTCAAACTCACAGGGTTCCTAGTTGTCTAAAAAGATGCTCCCCTGATTTAAGTAATCATTTGAATGGGCATGTTTTGTTTTGATTTTTGTTTTTGTTTTTTTTCTGGAAGTGAGTAAATACTCTGAAATACTCGGATGTTCTGTATGGTTTGTTTGTTTGGGTTTGTGTTTTTTTGTTTTGTTTTTTTAATTGGACTCTAATAAATAGAACTCCCAAATGTATTTATTTAATGTACAAAGTTATGTGGGGTGTCAGTTCATAATGCTCTTGGTAACTTTTTATAATCTCGCTGGGAGAGAGTTGAGGCAGGTTTCGTTCTTCTAAGGCATCAGTGTTCTTTATGATATTGGTGTTTCTCTGAGCATTTTTAAGCGCTGTTACTCTGCTTGTGAAGTCACATAGCTGTCTTTTGTGGTGGTTATTGTCACTTCCTAAAAGTACTTCAGATGCAGTTGAGACCTTGTTAGAAGAATAATCACTTATATTAGCCAAAACTCATCTATTTTGACTGTTCTTTTGTCACACCTATCTTTCAAAAAAGCTGAACTCATGAAAGCGTTTCACGCTGTTTTTTTACCAGTGTGACACCATGTGCATCACGTGAAGGTTGCCATACTTCCCTCAGAGGCGTTCCTCAAAATTTGTGCCTCGGATCCATGCAGTTTGCTATTATACTAAATGGTGTTTCCCTCCTGTTGTGCAGGAAAGGACGCCTCAAAGCACAGCCCAGTACTGATTTAAGTCCAAAGCCTGCGTTAGAGCCTGAACCAGAGGGGCAGCTTGCTGTGCTCGGAGTGGAAAGGGAGACCTTGGGAGCTGGGTGTATGAGGCCTGGGGGAAGGGCAGGGGAAGAGAGATTTATTTTAACTAACTCTGAGCTTTATGTAGCTTCCTTCCTTGCTTCCTTTGCCCCCTGCTTTACCTTTACAGTAAGAGCATACAACAGTCTACGTGGCTTTTAAGAAAGTTATTGTTGCTGGTCAGAAGGAATGGGTAGTTTTGCTCCAAATCATTCCCAGCATGCCTGGCTGTCATGTCTGAATGGCATGTGCTTGGGCAGGCAAGAGTGCTGGGGCTGGAACCCAGTCTGCTGCTGTCAGGGACAGTGTGCATGGAGCCCAGTGAAGACGGGGATCTACTGGAGAGAGTCCAATGGGGAGCTACAGAAATCATGAGGAGACTGGAACATCTCTCTTACAAAGAAAGGCTGAGAGACCTGGGGCTGTTTAGCCTGGAAAAGAGAAGGTGGAGAAGGGATCTTATCAATCCTTATAAATATCTAAAGAGTGAGTGTCAGGAGAATGGGGCCAGTCTCTTTTCAGTGGTGCCCAGTCATAGGACAGGGGGCAATGGTCACAAACTGGAACACAGAAGTTCCACCTCAACATCAGGAAAACTTCTTTCCATTGAAGGTGATGGAGCACTGGAACAGACTGCCCAGAGAGGTTGTGGAGTCTCCTTCTCTGTAGACTTTCAAAACTCACCTGGACACGTTCCTGTGTAACTTGCTCTAGGTGAACCTGCTTTAGCAGGGGCATTGGGCTTGGATGGTCTCCAAAGGTCCCTTCCAACCCCTATCATTTTGATTCTGTGATTCTCCCAGCTACGTTTTCCTCCCTGGGAAGAGGGAAAACGTGGTGGTCTGACAGCTGTGAAACCTTGAAGGCAGTGGAGACATGCGTGTGTCACGGGGGCAGGCTGGGCATCATCATCCATGGGCAAGGCTGTGAAAGCACAAGGAGATGAGAGGAAGTGCTGGTTTTGGCAGGGCAGGGTCTTGCTAGATTGCTGCCGTTGTTGCTGATGAGAGAGCAGTGGTGGGGATCTCGTGGTCTACTTGCATTGCTTCACTGTTCAACCTCCTGTTTTCTTAGTGCAGTTATAGCCTGTTTATTGCTCAGCAAGTCCATTGCTGCAGTGGAGAACTTCTCTGTGCGCCTTCTCTCTCTCTCTCTCTCTCTCTCTCTCTCTCTCTCCACTCTCTTATATATACTTGCAGACCCGAGACTTCCCTCAGGCTTCTTTTGTAGCTGATGTGACCACAAGTCTTTTAGTTGTTTCTTGGAGGTCATGTTTTGTGGGCTTTAGAGGGCTCTCACTTCTGTGCTGCAGATGCCTTCAAAAGAGCGTGTATGTTTCTTCAAGTGGTGGCAAATGGTGAGCAGCCAGGGCTGTGGGAAAGACCCAACAGGACTATTTGTGGAGAGGGAAGAGCCATTGCAGATTTGATGCTGGGAAGCAGCATTTGCAGAGACTCTTGTCTCCGCAGATATAATCTGGTTTATTCCAAACTGGTTGCCCTTGCAAACAAAATAGCTCTTGCTGCTTGCACTGTATCCTGCCTTATACGAACTGGTAGTGTTGCACAGGATTCCTTGGCACCTATATCCATCAAACTCTTGAGTGAATTTTATTTAAAAATATTCCAAGATCCTTGAAAATGAGTGCTTTGTCTCTGTACTTCATCATTCTCTATTGCTTTAGAGACAGAACTAAGGAGCTTGCAAGCTGCACTTAAGTTTCTTTCCCAGTTTGAGCCCCTATAAAAGTATAAGTTGCACAGCATTAAAAGGCAGAGACTAGGCTGTAAAGCAGTCCAAATCAAGCTGTGCATTTCTAAGTCATGAATAATTCTGGAAACTCTATTCTACGAGATAAACGCATGTCCCTGTTTTGGCATTTTGGAATCAGATGCAGAAACAGTGCGTGGCTGGGACGAAAAAAAAGGAGGAAGAACGTGACTCATGGTACACGGGAATATATATTCTGCTGCACTCTTTCACAGCTAATAAGTAATAATTGAAGATGTTTGTTTTTTGATATCTGTAGTCAAAAGAGATTCTGGCTGGGAGCCAACAGGTTGACACCCTTGCTGAGGTGGCCTCACAGCTGCTTTTGAAGTGGTAAAAGGGCTCACTCGGTGAGGTGTGGGACCAGCTGTCCCCTCCAGCCACTTGCCCTGACCTCACTGTCTGCTGTGGCCCTGGGCAGTGGCCACAGTGAGCTTGGCTGGAGCTGCAGGTGCGGGAGAGCGGGGACTGCTGCTGGGGGAGCTGCAGGTGCACAGCTGGCTCCTGGCTCCAACCTCCCTCTCTCCTGGTGGCCATGCAGACTCTGTTCTCGCAGCTCACACGGCCGCTGGCTGCTTCGCTCCGAGGTGTGCGGGCAACGTGAAGCTCTGCTGCCCCAGCCGCCGCTACCAGGAGGGTTGTGCCCGGAAAGCCTCGAGGTCTGTTTTCCTGGGAAGCTCAGCCACCTCGGCACGGACGGACCTTGCAGGGCATGAGCTCGTTTTCGTGATGCTTCACACGCACAGCTGGGCGAGGCTCTGCCTCTCTATCTTGTCTCCAGCTTTGCTGTCTCTGGCTTTTCTGGGGAAGCTGCTGTTGCAAACAGGCATGTGCTTCACATACATGGTTTTGTTGATGTTTTCAATGAGGGGAGAGTATTACACCCTACACCAGTAACATGCACTGCAGTCATTATACAGCTGGCCGTATCCTCACGTGCTCCGTTTCATACCAGACTTAGAACTGCGTGTTCGTTGTTGGACTTGAGCTGTGCGTGAGTGATGTTTGTGTAGTTGCCTGCATATTTCAAGGTTACGCAGATAAAATTCTTCTTGGTAGTGCCTTGTAAAGAGCACCTTTCTTTATCTAGTAGCTGACGCTTGAAGAAAAATGAATCTCAGTATACTTGTTGGGTGTGTTCTAAAGCCAGAAAAGTAAGATTGAACCCACTTTTGAGGATCTGGAATATTTGTGGTTTCTGCCAAGAAGGGCAGGGGTGCTGAGTTCTTCTGCTGGCTTGTTCTGGATTAAGGAATGTAACTTTTGACATCCCAGTTGGAAAACTATGCAATTTTTTTTTTGATCTGGTAGTTTGGTGGTTTGTAACTACTATTACAGCACAAGTTATACTTGTGTGGGGTAGTTTAAAAGTATACACAATGGAGCATTTACTCAGTTTTTATTAGTATTGGCCATTGTGAAGAGGTGATTGTATTTGAGATGAGAAAACATTATATGTCATCTTCTCCAAGCATAATTTACCAGTTGGAATTTTCTAATTACGGTTCTAGTTAAGCTTGCTGTTTGTAACTCTAGAACTGGTACCATTTGTCTTCTCTAATGGTTAGAAAATGAGTGTTTAATTGAATGGTTTATACTGACCAATGCCTGCTCTTTCCTTATGATGAAAGAAATGAAGGGCAAATATACAGATAGCTGCCTACCTGGTATGCTCATAGCGCTGCTTGGGGGTGATGGACTGGTGACATATGATTTGTATATTGCCATTTAAGCTTTTTTCCAAAATTTTTAAAGCAAATGTAATTGTAATAAGTCTAGTAAAGTTATTAATCATAGAGATTTTTGTACCTCCTGCTAGCATATCTCAGTGCAGCTCTGTCACAAACTCAGCTTGTCTTCTGTTGCATTCATGGAATTGCCACAAGTAAGGTGTTCTCATGTTGTCACTTGCTGCTCTACAGCACTCTGAGTGCTAAGCTTTTTATGGCCAATTCCTGGTGCCGTATGTATAGACTTAAAAAAAAAGAGGAAAATTCATGTAAATGAAAAAAAAAGTCAACCTCCAAACCTTTACTATCCTTTACTATTTACACCTGTGAAAAGCTCCATGTAACCTTAACATTCACCAGACCTAGAGCTTTGTTTTCCCTTTCTTCAAACCACTGCACATCTACATGATACTTTTCCTGCAACACTTTTCATCTCCATTGAAAAGCACCATAGAAAGTAGGTTTTGAAAAAACGAAAGGGAGGAAAATATCTAACTTCTTATAACATTGCTTTTTTTCCTTATGTATTTTGTATTTGAACTGCAAGTGTGTTTACACAGCTGTCTGCATTCATATATGTCTGCTCCCCCAGTATGTGAATGGTGTAATAAATGGATGATAATGTGTTGTGCCTGTGCATTCACATACAGATTTTACATTAACAAATCGTGTTTTACTTGAAGTCCCAGTTTCTGTCTTGTAATGTAGCATAACTTGCACTTTATAGTTGGCTCAAATTGGGCATGAAACTAAGGAGCCTGCAAACACCTTAGTACTGTTTCCAAAGCAATACAGGATGATGAAGTGCAGTCTAAACATTCACTTTCTGAAGTATCTTGGATGGTCTTAAAGTGAAATTTATTCAAGGATTTGATGGATATAGGCTTACTCTAAACCAGTTACTGATGTATCAGATTTGTAGAGATGAGTTTTAGCAGATGATATTTTCTCAGTGATGAGTGAAATGGCTATAGGTATTTCCCTTCACACTGCCACGTCCTTTGAGATGAACATCCTCCTCTCAGCTAGTTCTGTCACCTTAATCTCTTTAGCCAGGTGTCTCTCTGGAGCCCTGCGTATGCTCTTCGTGTGACATTGTAAGTAGTATGTGGACTGCTTTGAGATCATCACCATCAGGGGAGGTAAAACCCAAATAGAACATGACCTCTGAGGTTATTAAAGTCTTTCCAATGTCTTCTGTGAAGATTAAAGCCTTGAAGTGCATAAAATGTTTTAATATCTGTTGTAGATAAATGAAAAGATAAAATTATTAAAGTAGTATAAAATCTGCAGTGATATGGGAAGGGTATCTATAGTGGTAAGTTAAGTATGGTTAAGCCGTACTTCAAAATTCTCCAGTGGTACTGATTCAAACATTGGCTTGAAATTACTGAGGTGTGGCTAATTGTACCTTCTGCTGGGGAAAATGACTTGTTTAGGTCCTGAATAGCTTATGATGATCCATATGGCTGGCTGTTTGCAGAATTTGGTGGGGGTGGGACATACCAAAAGTCAAAATGAACTTCAGTCAAGGATCTAATTCATCAGAATTCTGAAACAAGGTAGCTGTGGCTGTCATGGGACAACTTCTAGACCTGGTTTTCCAGCTGCATACTTACTGCAGTATGAACACTGGTGGTTGGACTGGCTGGACATCAGTGGATAGAGAAGGTCATTAAAAGCACTTGAACTTTAAGTCAGTGCTCTATGCATGCAACTTTCACTGTGTCTGTATTGACATTGTCCTCTCTGAAGTACTGAGAGAGGGGAAAAGGACTGCAGGTGCCTCACTCTAAGGATAAGGGAACACGCGTACAGGGTGTGTACATGTACAAAGCACAGGGGTCAGGTCTCAGTACAGGGTTTCTGCATCCCATGGTAAGACGCCCATGAAGTCTGCCAGTGCATGGGGCTAATGTACATCTGTTTTTAAACTACTCATTCTTGGTGTTTCTATCATGTTGTAAAACTTTTCCTAGTAGAACTGCTCTTAACTGCTGGTATGAGTTCTAGTCATATTTTTTCCACTTACCCTGAGGAGTGTACATAATTCTGAATATCTTTAGGAGGCCAACTTGAGCTGTATTTGTCAAATAGTTTAAGCCTATGATAAGATGCTGAATTCAGTAAATAATATTCCATATGTCCTACCAGGCTTTGAGATGTCACTTTTTAAATGAGCCAATCATGGGTGATGTGGATGTTATTAGTCTTGCACTAATGCTACAGAGTTCGTTGAGATGTGTGTGCTGTGCACACATCCCACAACTTATATTTTTATGCCTGGAGCGGCTTCTCATGTCAGCTTGCTCTTTCATGCTCTGAGTCCTGCTATCCTGAGAGTGGGTGGGGATATGAATGAATATGTATAATACAGTGCTTGTGTTTATGCATATATGCACAGAAATGTATGTAAAAGAAAGGTATTTAAATTTTTTTACAAGCCGTAGTCAGCTGCACACATTTAAGCACAAGCAGCTGTAATCCACATCCTTAGCAGTGGTAGTAAAGACCTGTGCAGGGCTGTGGAGGAAAAAGGTGAACTGGACCACATGTGAGCAAATCTATTTCCATGCTCCCGAGGATAGATTTGCTAAGACTTGTCTGTCAACTGCAGAAACCAGCTTCAATGTTTTTCTAAGAGGTTTCTAGGAGAATGTACTAACATTGCTAATATGATGACTATATTTGTACTTGTGAAGTATTTCTGTTTTCATTCTCACATGGTACAAGGTGAGCAAGCCACTATCTTCATATTCTTGCTGTTAAAGCCTGCTTTTAGCATTTCTCTTATGATGAAAGTCCAGCTGAAGGCATTTATACCTGCACCTCAAAGTGAAGCGGATGAGAGGAAGTGGGTAATGCTTATTTGTTGTTTTTTTTTTAAAATTAAGGACTGATTATTTATGTCATATGTAGTCACAGATCTAGTCGAAGTGCAGATAAATCAGTATTCCTTTTTCCAGAATTTGGACAGAGATCTCCTGAGTTAGTGTCCTGATTTCTTGTCTGCAGGTATAAAAATACCAGAAGCACTGAAGCTTTAAATGGTAGTTTTAATTCAGTGAAAACAGTGAGGAATATAATCTCATACAAGCAGCATTGTTCAGAGACTCAAGTGTTCTCACTGGCACATGAGCATTTCTTTTCTTATCTAGGTAGATGTTGGTGGAAAAAAAACCCTACTTATTGAGCTCACTTGGCTGTTTTTACTTAAAAAGGGGAGGAGGGAGAGGAGAGGGATGAGTGATTTGGCACTTACTTTCCCCAGCCCCAAGCCCATTGCTATCTTTGAGCTATCTTTATTTTGTAAAGGTGCTGAGGAAAAAACTTGTGTCCTCAATTTTTACGCAAGACTAGCAGAAGAAAAACAAACCATAAACAAACAAAAGCATTTAGCATTGAGGTGAGTTCAAGGGAATGATTGCCAGAGTGGAGCAGTTGGTCCAGCAGTCACCAGAAGGCCGGTCTTTTTCCCATCTAGAAATAGATCGCTGCCATCCCTCTGATGATTCTTCTGAAAGGGGCATAAAAACCAACCCAAAACCCCAGACAAACTGAAAGTGAAATCTGTTTGTCTGAGCACACAGATATGAACATAAAACAAACCCTTTATATAAGTTTAACCTCAGAAGACTCCAGTTGCCTGAAACGTCATATCAAAGACACTGTATCCAAATGACTTCCAGAAAAATGGAGATCCAAGCAAATTTTTAACAATTTATCTGTGATAGGGCCTGGTGTGCACTTCAGGGGCTGCTCTGTGATAGCCACTGCTGATCCAGGTTAAGGGATGCCCTGCATTGTTTTGGTGGGAGACAACACAAGGAACGAAGCCGATACATCTCCCTGTCACCATCTATTTGTGTTTTCAGTACGTTAACCCTGGGGCGATTCCTTTATTGTATTGGAAAGCATCAGAGCCTTTATTAAACATAAAGAAGACACGCCCTGTGCATGTTGTAATGTGCAGAGTGTCTACCTTAATTGTGCTTTTGTTCCTGAACCCTTGGGATGAAGGGTGACAGAGGGAATGTCTGGGCTGTTTGTTCCCCCTTTTTTCTAGGAAAAGCTAATTCCATCATCAAAATATAAACTGTCTGCCTCTTTCTTGTGAAAGCTCACCGTTGCAGATAAGGTTATATGCAGAAGTCTTCCTGCATGCCAGTTGGGAGTAACAGCAGATAACTTGGAGCCTGCAGCTAAGATGAGCATGTTGAAGTGTCTGTTTACAAATCAAATATCGGCCTGGCATGGCCTGCCCTGGCACCAGAGCCCTGTGCATGCTAAAATTAAAGAGGAGGCTGGAAAGGGAGACATTCCTCATGTTCTGGACTGGTCTCATTGGTTCAACAGCATGTACCACTACTGCGCTGCTGGCATGGCAGCCAGCACAACTACAGTAGCACATTGTTCACTGGTGGGTAAGAGCTCAACAATAAGGGACTGGAAAAGACTGCTTTCCATAGAGAGGTTTTTAGAAGGCTGAATATTACCAAAATAATTTCACAAAACTGTATAATCTGAAAAGCAGCTGAAGTGACTGCCCTTGATCAGCTGCCAGACCTCATAGGGGTATTGCTTTCCACAAGCTATGGCAGCACACTCAGCCATGGTAGCCCATCCCATAATTTTTTTTCTATGCCATAGCTGAGCTTACTATTTATGCTAGTTTGAAAGTTAAGCATGCTCTTGAGTAAGCAGAAGAAATGATTTTACTGTCTTTTACTGTTGCTGTGTGGAAGAATGGCCAAATGCTTGCATGTATTTTTGAGGGTAGTACAGAGGGCTTAGACTTCAAATTCTAGCAAAGGCTGTTCAGGTTTCTAACCCAGCCTACGGAGCTGGCAGCAGTTCTTCTAGTATTGGTCATCCCTGCTGCCAAGGATGTTGTGATGTCCTGGAGGGAACAATATGGCAGCCTCTTAATCTGAACCTTTCAAATACATTTAAAGTCAAAGACCTTAAAATATTTTTGTAGAAGGTCCCCAAAGCAGTGGGACTTTTTTTTTAAGATAAAAAGCATTTGGAAATGCAATGTCCTTGGCTTCTCCTGCTGCCTTGCAGTTAGGAGCAGTAGGTCTGCAGAAAGGTGCTGTTTGTAGCGCTTCCAGGAGCAGTGCTGGTGCAAATGCCTGTTCTTAATGTTCAGCATCCATATTTTATTTAGAGCTATAGGCACATTCTCATTACTTTTGGGACGTTTGCTTGTAGCTTCACAGTGGGAGAAGGTGGTTTGGGTTTTTGTGTTTGTTTTCTTGGCATTTTAAGGATTTCTTGTCTCCTCTGGGATGCTGAGCTGTGTGCATGTGGTCGTTATTCATAATTTGAGAATATGTGTCTATAGTAGAACATGAGCAGAGGGCCCATTTTATTCAGTCAACTCTTGTCTGAAGAGCATCTTGGAGTATTTCTGTGCTGAGCACAACTCTGCCATGCTTTGTTAGAGAGTCTCTCATCTGTCATGCTTCTGATTTTTATTTTTATTTTTTTTCTGCTTTCGAGTATCTAGGTGATGAAAATCATAGTGTCAGTGTTTTGTGTCTCCTGCTTTCCAGCTTCAAGGCTTCTTGTATGTGGCTGCTTCTGTATGCTGAATTGTCTCCATCTCACTGAAATCTAGCATTGAGGGCTGTGTGTGATGGTATGTGATTACACATTTCTTACCGCTTGTCTCCATCTCTCTCATTTATACTCATCCTATGTTCCCTT
The DNA here is from genome assembly GCA_024336885.1 of Actenoides hombroni. NCBI lineage: Eukaryota > Metazoa > Chordata > Aves > Coraciiformes > Alcedinidae > Actenoides > Actenoides hombroni. Next base: position 33,427,930 of record WUAM01000143.1, read on the forward strand.
ATACCCAGAGGCTGTTCTTGCATGGCCACTGACCTGGGATCCTGATCTTTCAATCTACCCCCTTCTCTGACCTGGTTGTGGTGCTGTTTGTCCCTAAACTCTGTTGTCCAGGTTTTTGGAGAGATTTTTCATAATGACTCTAATATTTTAGAGGTGTTTCTGGTACTAATTGCTCCCATAGTAGCTGGTCACTTTCCCCATATCCTTTTCTAAAGGGCTTGGCTACAGTTCCCTGTGAAATCTCTCCTGGATGCTCCTGCCTCACTCGTCACCTCCAGCCCCAGAAACCCAGGCTGGGCCACCAGTCAAGCTGTTCTTCCTTCAGCTCTTGGGCTGCCTATTCCTCATTTCTACAGCTAGTCAGTGAGGAGGGTCTGCTCCATGCTTTTGGAGCAGGCCAGGCTGGCTAAGTGTAACCTTAAATTTCAACTGGAAAATCAGGTGGATGTTTCCATTCCACACCCCCCGCACCCCATACTTCCCTACACCCATAGCTTACACCTCACAAGCTCTTTGAGTCAGGGGCCACGATCAGCTTGTGACTGCTTTCGTTATGCACAGCCGCTGTTTAATGTGAGAAGTGTGTGCCACTAATGATTTGAAATCACTTTTTTCCTACTGTTCTAGCAGTTCTCTGCTTCTGCTCTCTGCATCTTCTTGCTGTGCTCAGAGCTCTGAGTAGCATGTTTCATTCTCCTCCAGATGCCATGAGCAAGGATTTGAACTGTGGCTCCCCTAAGTACTGAGCAGGTGAATAGCCAAGATTTCCAAGTTCCTTTTACACCACCTCCTCTTTCTTCTCATGTCAATAGCAAAGCACTGAAGTACTCTTTCTCTCTCTACCTAAAAATTTAGTTCCCCTTCTGTTGGGATGAGCATTTTGCTATGAATCAGTGAAAAAACAGAATGAAGTGTACATTTGTACAGGCGTATGCTGGGGATTTACACTCCCACTTCCCCTATTTTAAACAATGCTGACTTGTTAAATATAAAAAAAAAATTCATTTAAATGTTAAGCTTTTAAAGTGAATGAGTTGTTTTGACAAGAGGAGGTTGTTCGCTGTATAGTGAAAGTGAAACTGGTAAATGAAATACAACTTCTTGGTGCCCTGCAGTGTTGGTCAGCTTTACTCTTCATTTATTGCTACTCCAGAGGTTTTTGATTAATGTTCAGGGGAATATTGCTGTAGAGAGTTAAAGTACTTTTAGTGGAGGATAGCTTGTGGACTGTGGAGGTTTGGAGCTGGGCTGGCCACTAGGTCAATGACCGATTGTATCTGCTAACACCTTTTCTATCCCAGAAGGGGAAGAGAAAGGGAATGATGGAGAGACATGTATGGATTGGAAAAGAAAACCATCAAACCCCACTCCCCTGATGGCAATAATATTGTCATCACTATTGATAGTGTGGAGTCCCAGACTGGACTCGGTGGTTGGAAACTAGATTCAGGAGCTGGATTCTGGAACTAGATTCAGGAACACATGGGATTCGGATCAAAGACAGAATTGACAGAACCATCCTTGGACGCTGGCCATTGAAGAAAAGCTTGACCCTCGTGATCCCTCAGCTTTATACTGAATATGATGTATATGGGATGGAATATCCCATATACATATCCTCAGAGGTGTGGCCTTTTACTTTCTGCACCCCCAACATGGTACACAAGATTTAGCAGTGACCTCGGTCTGCACAGGAGCAAGTATAAGCAAGAGCCTTTCTGCACACAAAGCCTCAGTAGTGACTCTAAACATCAAGCATATCACTGCTAAAAGCAGGCACTGCAAAAATCTGCTGTTAACTTCAGAAAGTGCTGTTACTTAGAAGAGACTGAGCTGAAAAGTAAAATTGCTGAACAGAATTAGTTCTGTTCTAGCTCAAACCAGGACCTGGAGCAGTGAAACAGAACTGGAGCCACTTACCTAAATATTTGCAGTGCCTGTTTCAGAGCATAAGAAAGAAGTTGCATTGAAATTAGGTGTCCAAGTTTCTGAAAAGTAGGTTCTGTGGGTTTATCAGTCTAGCACCTGATACTACCAAACTGCTCAGATGCTTACACAAAGGTGACTTTTACAAAGGACAGCTCTAATGGATTTTTTTAGCTGCTGAAGCCTGATGTATTGGGCAGAGCTGATTATTTAGTTTTAAAATTTGGCTATATAATATAAGGCAGAGACTTAGGTCTAAGCTTTCCTACGGGGCCATAGGAACCAGTAAGAATAGTTAAGATCTCTGTATTTGATTTCTTGTACTTTTCATATGTAGTTCTAAGGAATAGCAAGTTAGATGGAAGCAGAGATCACTCTTGAACCACATTAGGCATAGTTAGCTCATTTAACTATGGCTGTTCCCCTTGAATTGTTCCAGTCATCTTGTCATTTGATTGATCCTTCAAAACTGACACTTAACAGTAATTTATAGTCTGCAAGCTGTTGGCTAGCACTCAGCATTCACACACTGATTTGTTTGGGTATATATAGGTCAAATGGTATTAGCATAGTGCATCTTTGGCAATCTTGATTTCTAGTTTAGATAATCACATTCAAAAGTTTGTAGGATTTTTTTGTAAACATCCTCTTAAACCTTAGATTTCAGATTAGTGCATGAGTTGGCCGTAATGCTGGGATACTTTAAGCTAGACTCCTAGATCTTAGTAAATGTGTGTTTAACAGAATTTTACGACTATAACCCTTTTAGGCTTTTTTTAGTAACTTGATTTTGAATGTTTTAAATGTGTGTACTTATATTTTGATGATTATCTGAATGATTGCGTAGCTGCTAGTTAAATACATTTTACCAGAGAAACTTTCTACGCTGAAATCTTGTGATTTCCCCTTTGCTCCAAGGTTCATGTTTCTGCAGCTTGGAGACTTTGACAACACTTAATGGTTATTGCTTGCAAAACTCTCATCTCTGTGTTAGAGACCTTTACCGTAGATTTTATTTTAATCTGATTGTACAGCTCAAAGTAATTAAAATACTCAAAGGTGGTGTTCTTGCTTTACCGAGATCTATCCATATCTTGATGTAGAGTGTATAAAATTTGTTTTTTTGTTGGACCCCAGGCTTGAATTTTTGAGTCCCACTCAACTTCTTTTAATGCCCAGCCCTCACAGCAGGGAGTAGATAAGGTTGTCCTCTTTCTTCCCCTCTCCCTGAAAACAGACACAGAAACCAGGAGAGGTGGGTTAAGAAAAACCTTTTCTTCCCCAGCTGTTGGGATGACTTCAGCAATTTCAGGTGTAGCTGTTATACCTACTCCAGTGACTGAGGTGCTCCAAGTGTGCCCTATATGAGACTGCTACTGATGGTCTGCATTCAGGTACAGGAGTTTTTGCCATGACAGCAAAATAACTAGGGAGGTGAGGTAGGTGATGTGCACTGACAACTCAAGGGAAAGCTTTGTTTGAGAGTATCCAGCAACCTAGCCTGTGTATTTGTAAGCCTCTGTAAATGAAGATAAAAATTTCCTCCTTTCAGTAGTTTCTGGTATTTCAGAGACCCATTGTTTAGTGGCCAAACCTTCTCTTAAATGTCTGGTCCACAGCAATGCTGTCCCTTAGTAGGACTGCTGGGAAGCCAAAGGCATGGTGTGCATCTTATGGATGACCAATTTAAAAAGGGGGAAGGGGAATCCTGTAAATATAACTCAAGTAAAATGCTTTAATCTTTTTATAGTTTTTCCTAGTTATAAAAGTATATAGATATAAAGATATTCATGAAGTGGTTGTTAAGGGCTTATCTTTTTCCTGAAAGCTTGTCATCTTAAGTCTTGTGCACAATAGAAGGAATGTCTCAGATGTGATCTCCATCTGAGTTCTTAATATACTTTATTTTTATCTGCACTAATCTGTGAACTAAATCCATTTTACAGGATTTTCCTCTATGATTCCCTCCTACCATTTTTAGATAGATAAAAGCAGATCCTAAAGGAAATGCTTAATGTTAGAATATGGGACAATTTTCCCAGAAAAGATTTCCCTGGTATCAAGCACAGACTTGGTTCTGTTTCTATAATGTGCCAGCATACCTGTACCAGAAGGAGTATTTTTTTGTAAATGTGGCACCTGCATGAAATTATCCTTCTGCTCTTGAGAGATTTCTTGGAACTGATAAACAATTACAAGTTCTTAAAGATGAATCAAAAATTGATTTTTAATTTGGCAGATTTCAGTTATAGTTGCAGGTTTCCAACTTTACAGAAGGCTTTTTTTTAAAGAAATGAACTATTATTATGCTGAAACTAAAAGTATCAGACTAGCACCAGCCTTGTAGACCAGTAATGAAGTGGCACCAAGACTTTTTAATAGCTATGCAAAACAGCTTTCAAAAAGTGCCTTTTTAACATGCACATGTGCACACGCATGGAGGAAAGAGTAAAGCATGTAGGAGAAATGCAGATCTTCCTGATAAACCTTCCTAATACAGAGAATGCATTTTCTGTACTGATACAGCGTTAATGAAATTGAGCAGACTGAAAGATTGAGGGGGAAAGGAAAAATATAACTGTTTCCTTTTTGGTTTTCATGGCACTGAGCAGGACACAGCGCCTTGCCCTGTGGGGCTGAGCCGCAGTCTTCCTGACAGAGACCATTGCTGGAGGTGTCAAACCTGTCAGTAAAGCACCAATTGTATTTCAATGTAGTGCCGTAAGTAAAGTAGGAAATTCATCCTTTATCCCAGTGTATTTTCCAACTATTCTTTTAAAATTTGCCATCTCCTTTGCTTTTTTGTAGTCTATCGTTTAATCAAAGTTGGACAGTGGATGCTCCCTGGGTAGTAATGCTTTTAGAATTTTTTTCTTTTCTTCCCTTTGGTAAACTACAAATGAGATCGTAGAAGTAGTGGAGAGTGTTTCCACTTAAACTGGCCGCCTCCATGTGAGAGAAGGCAGATGAACATGAGCTTGTGTTGCTGCTGCTTCCCACCACGTTTCACAACACCCATCTGCCAGCCCAGCATGTGATCCTTCCCTCACGCCGAGCCGCAGAAATGTCCTGGTAGCCCGTCTGCCTGGGGAGGAGGAGGAGGGGGCCCCAGCAGTGCCCATGAGGAGATCCTGGGAACAGGGATTAGCTGTGTAAAGCAGCAGTTGCTGCCTGTAAGGACTCATCTGCATGAAGGTGCTTTTTAATTTTTGGGAAATCAGGATGGGTCCTGAATTGGCAATATTTACACTGGTGCTAGCCTGCTTCCTAAACTCTGACATTATCTGAAACTGCTTTTGGAGTGACATCTTTAGCGTGAGGAGAGGGGAGAGGAATAAAGTATTGTAGCAGATACTGTGTGGTACTTAATTGCGTTCAGATAGTGTTGCTTAAATACTTATTTCTGTGTTTTCAAACTTGTTTTCATTTAATTTAGATGAAGGGTGAATAGAAGCTGCTGATTTGGCCATCGCTACGTGATTCGTTATTTCATAATACCTGTATCATATTCCCTCTTGCTCCTTTCCAAACAGAATTATCCTGTTCCCTTTAATCTCTTTGTGAAGGAGGCCACCCATGCATCTAAGAAGGTGGTTTTTTTCCTTTCTCTCGACATTTCTCGAGTACTTTTTTTTTAAACCTTGGAGACTATTTAATGCCATTTGTCAGCCTTGATACTAAGATGTGCTTTTTTTTTTTTTTTCCCCCTCTGCATCCCATACCTCCTTAGTGTAATGCACACTAATCTTTCCTCCCTATCACATTCAAGAGACTATTTCCAGCTTAAAGTGTAATGTGGGGACATGAAAGCACACAAGAACTTTTTGCCTGCTGCATTCAGTACCTGGGCTAACTTTGTAGCCAAAAAATGTCTTGGAAATTCTTCTGTTTTCAGAGCTTCATTAGAATACTTTCTTAATGAATTTTTCCATCGTATGAATTTTTATTTAAAAACAGGAGGGAGAGGAAGTTCATATGCTGATCTTCACCTGTAATGGTATATACTGTGTTGCTTACACTTACTGGATTCTGCTTAATTTTTTCTTTTACAGATAGAAGGTTAGTTTCTAATTATGCTAATTATACTTACTGTGATTTCTGATTTAGCAGATTTAAGGCAGGTCCTTTTACCTTTTGTTGAATACTAGTGTGTTTTTAAAGCATTTAGTCCTCTCATTTTCCATTATCTTTTTATATTATATGCAGAGGTGTGTGTGTATATATATATATATGAAAATGATCCAACAGTATTATATGCAATTACTTAAACACATATGGTATGTGGAGTTGGTTACAATAGTTGTAGTCATGGTTGCATGTGTTCCTCTACCTGAGACCTATTTTCAGTTGCTTTATATCTTCTGCTTAATTTGACACACCAAAGTTGAAATAGTCCAAATCATCTCTTACTTTTTTATTTTTTTATTTGAGCATTTCAGGTGTGCCATAATGAGAGCAAGGTAAATAGGGACTGAGTGTTTGCTTTTAGCACTGTAGGGAGGGACATTGGCTTGGACCAGAGCATGGCTCTGCTGTCAACTAACAAGTCCAGCGTGTGCAGTGAAGATGACTCGTCTGTAAGTGCTGTGCCCCAGTTACTCACCACACACTTCCTTAATTTTGCAACAAGTCAAGGACTTTCAGAAAGACAAAACCCCTTTGGTTAGGGGAATCGAATGCTGCCATGACAAACTGAATTCTCCACGTTCTAGTCTCTGGTGCTGGGCAAACTAAGCAGAAGTTGCCATTAGTTGCTAACAGTGTGCCTTGTCTTCAGTTTGTCTCGTGATGAGCCTCAGGTCTCTCTTGCAGAAGTGCCCTGTTCTCCTTGCTACCAGAAGTGGCTTTGAAGCTGCTCTTTAAACATGCAGACGTGCTGAGCCCTGTGGAAAATTAAGCCCTTGGTGGCCAAATTGGTCACTCAATTAGTAGTTCCTTTTGACAATTTTGGCTTTGTTCTCTGTGGTTCAGCTTTACATTCTTAAAACCCTGGTAATGCCACCTAAACAGAATTGTATTATAGGGTAAACTTATTAATAGTTTTGAACATTTGGATATAACTGTAAGTTCCCAGGAGAAGAATTCACTCCAGGGTTTGTATGGGATGTGGTAAATAAGCCAAAGTTATTGTTTTCAGGCGCTGCCTTTCTGGTGTGTGCAAACAATGACTTCAGCAGCTTCCAGACTTATTTTTCTGATTCTTCCATACTATGGTCATGGTTTCATGAGACAGTAAGCTGGGTATTGGCAGGCCCGCAAGATGAAAAACACCATCACCACATGCTGCAATGCACTGAGCCACTGTAGAGTGGCTTTGCCTATTCACATGCCTTCAAGAGGAGTAACTTTGTCCCAGCAGACCACGTGCTGGTTTGGGTACTCCCGTGTCCATGCTCTTCTGCCTTTTACAAGGGACCAATGTGCTCTGACCTTCATTGTGGTGTAAATGGGTGAAGTTGCCATGCTTGGCCTCTGGCTGGTGGCACTGGTCCAGATAGGCTGCCCAAGCTGGGAGGTATGCTGGGCAACCTGGGCCTAAGATCACCTATCCACGATGGCCTCCACACAGATGACAAGGTGTTATCCAGTTACACCTTTCAAGAATGACTGCTTCCTCAAGTATTTATTGGGGGTTGATTCATATTTCATTTTCTTTGTAAAGCCATGCTAGCCAGGACCCTTGTTGGGGATGCATTTTTTTACTGACAAAAAGATTCAGCCAAACTTGAAGGTCCTTTGAAGACCATTTTTGTCATCATCAGTTGTTGGCAGCTGGTGGGACTGTGAAAGCAATGTCATCTTTGCTGAGGTCCTATTTCACACACCAAAACCATAAAATGCCAGCTCTGCTCACACTGTGCTGCAAATTTTAGCACACCAGGGCCTGGTTAGTTGGGTTGCATTAGTATAATTAATTGAAAATTGCAATTTTTTGTGGACTTAAATATACCAAGAGAGTACTTGAAGTCTGCAGATGGCATTAGTGGTTCAGACAGTCTTTATATCTGGAGTGATGTCAGCACTGCTCTGCACCCACACCCCCTTCTTTTCCTTACTTGGCTCTTTTGTTTTCTTTCACCTCACCTCTCTTCTTTTAAATCAAAAAGTCATGTGCACTAACAGCTTTTTTTCTTCACTCATATTACCACCTGACTTTTCTAAAAATAAAATA
>WUAM01000143.1:33441085-33451090 GCA_024336885.1 Actenoides hombroni
ACTATAGTTTTAATTTTGCTTTTCCATCACAGGTGGAGAAGGGACTTGTGTATTCCTTAATTTTTAATCTTGTGACATAAACACGTTTTCCTCCTCTTTCTAGCTGTAGCAGGTTAAACCAAAGCAAAGCCATGGAATAGCTGACAATGAGCCTCTTATTTTAACTTGGAAATTTCTGCCACCTTGTGGCCAACTAAAATCAGCAGTTAAGATGCAGAGTATGCTTATGGTATGCATTAATTCAAAATTACAAATGAAATATTTGTACATCTAATTAAGTAATTATGACTTCTGTGTAACTTGAATACAACACATGTATTTAATCTTTCAAAGTGTTAGGTTACTTGTTAGTGTATTCTAAACAAATCTGATGGGAAACTTGTGTCAGTGGTGTCTCCTGTGTACGCTAGAGCTAAAGGAAGCAGCGTTTTTCTTGAATTCACTATTTACCACCTCTTAAAATCTGAATTGTTCAAGTTCTTCAGATTCTTCTGTTGTTTTTAATTCTGTTGCACAGTAATTAAGGAAAATGTTGAGTTTTTAGTTCTGAAGAAACTTCTGGTGCAGTGTTAAATTAATGTAACGTGCCAGTTCGTCCTTTGAAAATGTTAAGGAGGAAGTACCTAATACACCGTGGAGAGAAGCACTGCACATATTTTTGAGCTATCTGTCATCTGTGAAGTGGGTTTCTGGACTCGTGCACTTCCTTCTGAAGCTGAAAAGAACCATGTACAGTTTCTCCCCCCTCCTCCCCCCTTGTTAAATTTTAAGGTCAAACAGGAGGAAATCCTGAGACAAAAGACAAGACTTGATTTCTCATGCCAGACAAAATTTTGTCTTGGGCGCTGCGTTCGTGTGACAACAACTGGAAGCATCTTGAGTCTGAAGCAGGTGAATTAGCATCTAGCATGGATGTTGGAGGTGGACCTGAAGTGATGCAGGTTGAATGATGACACAGGGTTTGATTGCTTTGAATAGGTAGGGCTAGTGGGGAGCTTTGATTTGCTTTTGTTAATGTTTTGATATGGACACAGGATTTTCTAAGGGGTGGGGGTGGGTTGGTGGGGAGTCTGCTTTCTGTACAGAAAATGTTAGCTTAGATCGTCTGGGTACAGGATGCAACCTTGCAACCAGTTAGAAACTTCTAAGAGAAGAAGTGGCTGGATAGAAGTTTTTATAGGGAAAAACTGTGAGGAATGAAGAATCACTACAGTACCTGAGCATTTGTGAATTTTCTGTAGTGACTCTGGTGTTTCAGTTGAATGGTTTTCCCAGACATGACCTAGCTTTGCTTGGAACTGGCTGTGGTGGACAGAAGGGCTGTGCAGGGGGAGTGGTGTACGTGTGCTGATAGCTGATAAAAGGCAGTGTTGGTCAGCCTATGCAGGACAAGGAGTAACAACTACTGACTTTATCAAGAGCTGTTTAGAGTCATTGAGAATCAGCAGCTGATAACAGGCTTTGTATTTTGGAATTTAGCTGTTCAGGGTGAACGATGCTCTTAGCCATGACTTCGGGAACAAGCACTGTGATGTGGAGTTTTGTATGCCACCACACACAGTGGATCCCTAGTTCTAGTTGTGTCTTTTCTGCAACACACGTACTAACCTCGCAGTTAGTGCTGGCTGACAAAACATGCAAAGTTGGCTATTTTTCCGCTGGGTGGACTGAACTGTATGGCATTGCAGTGCCTGCTGGAGTGTGCACTGGCAGGGCGGTGTGCTGAAGGTGCTGGAAGACAATCCGGAGTTATTTTTGCTAAGCAGTTCTAAACAAGTGCAGTATGCATTACTGGGAGGATGTTGCTTTTGAACAGAACTTTCGGTTACACCCAGCTGGAAGTTGAGCCTTCTGTCTTGCAAATCTAATTGTTGTGTCAGAGGTGGTTTTTTCAATCTAGGCTGGTACTGCAATTGTGACCTATTCAATATAAGGCTACATCCAAAATTGAGCTGGAAACTGAAATCTGTGAATAATGCTGCAGTCCTTTTGAGAACAAGTCTTGGACTGAGCACACAGCACCCAAAATTGGAGATGTGCACAGTTATTGACTTCTAGCTGGAATGGAGATCTATGGTTTTGACCTGTCATAGTAATGCCTCTCTTTCCTAGCTGGACAGGCATGAGGATGTCTTGGTAGAAGAAGCAGGATGTTGTTCCTTGCCTTTATGTGGCCAGAGCAGAGAAGTCAGAGTGGCAGATCAGGTACTGTGGGTAGCCTGGTAGGTTTGTACAGCAAGCACAGAACCGTGCATGGACCTGGGAAAACCACCTTTCACTCTCCAGGACTGTGGGTATCGTGGAGAAGGCTGGGACTGCCAGGGCATCACTGTGACCCCATCCCCTCCTCTCTTGCAAGAGCTTGGGAGGAGGAGGGAGTTGTTCCAACTTGGAAACTGCCTCTGCTGCTGTCCTTTGCAGAAACTAGAGAGTGCCTTTCAAAGCATGTGCACCCTGCTATGGCACATGCAATTACTAAACGTTGTGCTGGATTGTAGAATATTGGGAAAGAGAGGAGTTCAGATGGCAAGCGGCAGAGCCTGAAGCAGAAAGAAGCCTGTGGTTCAGTTTGAACAGCCCAACCAGCTGCGCATCGGTACCAAGGCCACTTGGGACTTGCTTGCTAAAGGGCACCCCCTCTTCTCCCAATGTTGATCCCTGACTGCTACCAGCAGGATGTGCTGACTGTGTCCTTGTGACATGCTGCCACCTAAATTGTCATCTTCAAAAGTTACACCATCTCCTCTTTCACTCCCAACAATGTTCTAGTGTCAGCATCTAGTGCATGCTGCAGGATTTAGCTCTACTTGGGATTCTGAAAGAGAAATTCTGTGCAAAGTTGGCCTCACACATATGAAGTGGGTGTGTAATGTTTTAGTATGGAGCTAGGTGTCTATCTTCTTTTTTTTACTTTTCTTTTTTTAATCTCAGGAGTGAGGTGTGTCTTGGGGTTGTGTCTTGTAAGTGGTGGTGTATTTTAAATGTGGACTGAAACATGAAGCTCACGATCTGCATCTTTACAGATATAAGTAGGTATATTACTTTGAGTGTTGACAACAGTGGTCACCTTTTAATTAGAATACTTGCAAAAAGAAACTATTTTGTTTTATATTTTCAGTATAATAAAGCTCTGTGTGTGTGCACATAACATATATCCTTGATTAATGATTAGAGTTCATAAAACTAATACTTCTACATACCATCATGGGTAAGGACTAATGTTGCCATAGGAACAATAATACTGAAAATTCAGTGGTGTATGACTCTAAGCTTAGGCTTATTTATTTTTTTGCTTTGTTTTTATTTCCAGAAATACTAATGAAAATGATATTTTTAATTTATGCAAAACCCCCATCTTCATGCCAAAATTGTCATGTATATCTGTCTTATCAGTATTTGAACGTGTCTGTTCAAGGAGGAAAAAAGAAAGGTGGTGTACATAAAAGCTGCATGTGGGAGTGAAATATATTCTCCATCTAGTGCTTAGTGTCATCACACTATCAATGCGTGAATGGTTTCCAGCACAAGACTTGGTGCTTCTATTGCAATCATTTATCTAGGATGTTTAACCTCCACTAGCATCAGAGAGGAGAACACTGTGCAAACATCCTCTCACAGGGAGTTCATGAGGGGACAGTGGTGAGATGTCATTTTGATGTGAAAAACTCAGGTGAATAATTTACAAAATACTTTTTTACGTAGGGATGTTTTTACTTCTGAGCAGGTGTCATGTGAACATAAGCTAGGCTGCTGTACATCTTAACAGAGTATAGGCAGTAGTTGGTACAGTCTCCTAATGAATTTGTTTTATAAAAAAAAATAATTTGAACTACACTATGAGTTTCCTGTGTGCCAGCTCTTGCTGGTATATAAAAAGAGAGCATTTTCTGTTTCTGTGAAATATTAATTTTTCAAGGAGAGGAGGATACCTCTTAATGAGAAAGTTTAGTGAATTTTTTTCCTTCTTTGTCCTCATTAAGTGACTCTAAGACTTTTAGCCCTTGCATAAAAGATGGCTTGTGGATTGTTTCAGTAGGTACCAGCAGTGCCCTCTGACAGAGATAACCTGCTTGGCCTTGATTAACTTATGGTCATGGAAGGAGATCCCTAGCCCTGTTTGGAAAGGCAGAGGCCTTTGCAGAAAGGCAGAGGTGATGTTGCTGTGGTTTGGACTTGGGTTTCTGAGGTGGTTAGTCAATGCAAGTATCTGCTTACAAAAGGAGGTGAATTTGATGTGTATTTGGTGAACTGCAGCAGTGATGATGGCCTTGGCTGAAACAAATGCTGCTAGTGCTGTGAAGAACCAGTTTGCTTGCTTTCCTCTGAGGCTCAGGCTTTCCCAAGGAGCAGGAATGGCCCTCCTGATCATAAGTGTTGTAGAAGATGCTGTTTTACAGCAATTTTGCATTCATCTAGAAGACAGCTCCTAATCACTCATCTCTATTCTTGTTTTTCATGGTTTGTTTTGTTTTCCTTCCCTCCCCCAAGCAGTGCCTAGATACTTCTTAAATTTTGGGCTGAAGAGCTGCTGAGCTATTGCCATGCCTGGTTCCAGCCCTATGTTTTGTGCCACAAAATTGATAAAAATGAGTTCAGAAGAGTTAATTAAAGGTGTACAACAGCACTTTAAAAACCTAGTAAAAACTGTGAAGGCTTAGAATGTGAAGGCCAGGCTCAACAGCCAAAGTGACATTTCAAAAGCTGTGGGCTTGTATCTTCTGTAAGAAATGCACCAGAACTGTATATTTGCTACATTACTGAAAATTAGTTATCTTGGCATTCCCCTGTGTGTGCCCAAATTGGTGCAGAACGTGAGACCACCTACCCAAGAAATGACAGTGTCACCAAAAGCTTGGGAGAGCAGTGTTTGATTACTGACTCTTTGGACTTCTCATCACTTGAACAAGTGAAATCATAAAAGAAGTCAGCCTATAAAATATTGAGAACTCTGACTTGGAAGAGGAATTAGTTATTTTAATGTTTTCTCTAAATATCTAGACCAATTTAAACAAATGATGCTACCATAGTATCTCTAGTAGAATCTAGTATACAGTACTACAGATACTGTAGTATCTCTAGTATTAACTAAAGAAGTGAACTTTAAAGCAGGTTTGCCTACATATACTTACTCAAAAACAACCCATACAATATTTTTTTACTGTATTGTTTTTCCATGTCATTATATCGCTTTGGTGGCTAGGGATTGTTCACTGTTGACATAATTGATTTTCCACAATGGCAAATGACCGTTTCTCAGTTTGCTTTGAATATATAGTACTTACAGTCATATAGAAACACTCAGCAGTTCTTTTTTTTTTTTCTTAAGTAGAAAAATTCCAACCTTCTTTCCACAAGAAGTATGGCATATATATAATTGCCAGTTGTTGTTGTAGAATGTTTCTTGTGAAAACATGATGGGTATGTTGTTTGGTTGCAAACAAAAAGCCTAGTCTTTGTCCCCTTTACCACTTCTAAGGAAGAGTGAAGTCTCATGCACTGATTTAAGGTAAGGTTTTGTATTAGTGCTAGGATTCTGGTCTGAGATGTTTCAAAGCCAGAGGAGATTGGAGCGTTCTGGGAAAGAAGCCATGTCTGAACTTGTCAAATGAATATGTGGAAGGAAATGAGTTGGGCTGGATATCCATAGAGCCTACCAGCATGTTTGCAAAATTGTTGGTGCTCATCTCTCCAACATCTTGAGGTTTGATTCCAAAGGAAACAGGGCTTGTGCAATTGCACTGTTTGGTGGTGCCATTTGCCTCCCTGGTGGCCGTTGAACTTTTTGGCTCATTTCAGTAAAGCTCAACCCAAAAATAGAGATCTCAGATATTTGCAACCACCAAGAACTTAGTATGCTCAGGTTGCATAAAGAGAAAAGTCTTCAGACTCCTTTCCCGGATAGGATCTCCATGGAGATAGACTTGAGGAAAATGCCTTTCAGGCACTGGAAATCTATGCAGGAACTAAAACTTGAGAAACAAATCCATAGGAACACAAGTTTTACTAGTCTGGCTGCTCGCTGCCCTTACTGTTTTGTAAACGTGGTTTTCTATGTGATAAAGTGCTCCTCAAAGTCTATTGAGTAAAAGTTAAGAAATGTCAGCTTTTAAATAGCCTCAGCCAATTTTAATCTAACTCTCCTTTGCCATATGCCATAAGAGATTCTTCTGTTACAGGAGCAATTACACTCCAGCTCTGTTCCCGAAGGACCTGTGTCTCATTTGGTGAAAAGAAGTATTTAATGAGCAGTGATCAGTTATTCAATATTTTGCTTTCCGCATTCATTGGTGTTGCCATGGGCCTTATTTATTATCAACCCTCATTAAACTCTGCTTCAAAGACACAAATTGCTGGTTTTCTTGTAAGCTCTTACTGTCTGGCTGGAGTATTTTGAGAATGCTGGTTCAAATGCTGGGAGATGAGGGGGCATGTTATCCTCAGTACCCATATATCACATCTTAACTGCAAAGCTGCTTCTTGGCTTGAGCAGCTGCTTGAGACCCAGCCTGTCCAACAGGACACCCAGAAGATAAATAGTACTTTCCACGGGCTACCCTCGAAAATTTAAGTGACTGGCAAACATCAGCCTTTATATCTGCAGTAGGGGCAGAAGTGAAAGTGTTGCTGAGGGTAGTGTTTGATAAACTGGCAGTAACTGCCTCCAAATGTTTGTGAATGTAGGGACTGGGTTAAATTTCTGAGTTTCAGAGGCCTTGCTCTAGAGCATATAGTTATTGGATCTTTTTAATGAAAATGTTGGAGGGTTCTTTAATATGAGATGGAAATCTCCTCTCTTCCACAACTGTTTTTAATTTAAATATTGTCTTTAAACAACATCTATCAGCAATTTTTTTTGTCCATGACACAGCCTGGCATTTATAAACTATTCCAAATTAATGCATGTTTTGGTGTTATCAATATATAGGTGATAATCTGAATAATATGCTATCTGTAGTGAAACTTGAAATGTCAGTCTTGGACAAATATTTTAATTTTATAGCACTAGATTATCAGTGTGTTGCATGTTCCTGAATGAGTTAATTGTATTAACTCTTTGTGAGTAGAAGATTTCTACCCCCCCAAAATCAATTATTTTTAAGCTTAGAGTTGTGCTCTCCCTGTGAAGAGAAGGAGACCAGTAGGTCAGGCAGACTTGCAACTTGGCCCCACCTTGGTTAGAAAGAGGGGCTGGGAACAGGGAGAGCTGAGCAACTGTGCGGTAATTCAGCGTGATGGACCATGGTGTTTAAAAGGACAAGTGAACTTGAAACGTTGTTCAAATGCTTTCTAACACCTTTGCATCTATGGAGAGTTTAACAGACACGTTCATTTTAATTTCCTGCTAAAGTTTTAAACCTGGTTGCACGACTAGTTGGTTAGTTGCAAGGTGCTGTTGTAGACAAAGTTTTATTTCAAATGCCATTGACTGGCTTTGAAAGTTTGCTTTCCTGCTGAGAATGAACCAGAGACTGTCTTTCATATCTCTTCCCCCCTCAACCTCTCTTCTGTCATGACTATGTCAGTTATTGCAAAAACTACAGGCAAATAGCTGTGCTGGCAAAAACCCTAATGAAGATGCTGTGATAGCAGCTAAAAATTTTTCCCTCTGGTGCAGCTTTAATTCTATTTGGGAAACTGATTTAAATTAAATCAGGCAAAAGAATGCTTTTGAGTGTATAAGCTCTGTCTCCTGTGAGGTTTTGCTGATAGGGTTGCACCAGCAAAGCCTTTAAAATGCACAGAAGCCCAGAACAAGCAAGAACTAACTTGTAGTTCTTAATACGTGACTTTAAAAAAGAAAAAGTTGTGTAAACAGAATCTTGACTGAAGAATTTTGGATGTAGCTTTCCATCTTGGAACCAGTTTTTTTGCTTTGTCATGCGATTTAGAAAGAGCAGAAGTCTATATCTCAATGATGTCTTTTCATAAGGCCCTACATGTAATTGTGGTTTTGTTTTCTCCTCTCTCCTCCACTTTGCAAATAAATAGAGCAATAGAAAAACTGAACGGGTTTCAGCTTGAAAACTATTCGTTGAAAGTTGCATACATCCCTGATGAAATGGCAGGCCAGCAACCTCCACAACAACATCCCCAAGGAAGACGTGGATTTGGACAGAGGGGTCCTCCAAGGCAAGGATCACCTGGAGCAACCACAAGGCAGAAACCACAGTCGGACGTTCCTCTACGAATGCTGGTTCCCACTCAGTTCGTAGGAGCCATTATTGGAAAAGAAGGAGCGACAATCAGAAACATTACAAAGCAGACACAGTCCAAGTAAGATACTTTACAAAACTGTAATTGTAAGCTTTCATCCTGTGTCCTCATCTCCCCAGTAAAGGGAAACTTGTAAATCTTCACAACTAACCTGCATGGTCAGAGAGCAGATGAAGGTAATGGTGAATAGGAAATCTTTCACAAGATTTAAGAACAGGATTCTGTTCTTGACACACATGTTCAAATCTAGCTGACTTATTTTGCCGTTTTTAACAAAATTGAAATTACACAGTACTAGTGGCATGGTACTTCATACTGGAGAGTTTGCTTATGGATGTACTAATAAGGTTGTGGCACAAAGTGTAACTGAGAAGAGCTGTAATATGTTGGTCTGTGGCACATAGATGCAGTGTGGTGACATATCCAAGTCTTTAAGTGGTTATTATAACATTAGTTTAATTTAGTGTATTCTTAGGATTTCTAAATGTTTTCAAGGTGGGGGGAATAACCTTCCTGTCTTCCCTCACTATTTCTTATGCCTCACCCCATGTATTTCTGGTGAATACATTTATTGCTACCAAGTTGCAAACTACACCAAAACAACAGATTAAGGAAATGCACAGGAGGCAAAAAGCAAGCGGCTAAGTGACCTAAGAAGCTTAAAGCACTTGGGTCTAGAGATGCTGGAGGAGATTTTCAGTGCATGTTAAATCCCTACCCACAAGGAAGAGCTCTTCAAAGACAGAGGGAGGTTGGGATTGTATTCAAAGAATTCTTCCAGGATACCCCTAAGAATGGAGAGTGAAAGATGCTGCCTTCAGCAGTATACTGGTATGAGCCCCCAGCCCTGTAATTACAGGAGAGAGGACCTGGAAATGAATTGTATGTGACAGGTATGAGGGTGTGTGGCTTCAGTTTTGAGAGTAGTTACTGAGGATAAGGGAGTCCCTTCTAATTACAGCCACCCTACTCCCCCAACAAAGAGACTTTCTCCCTCCCCTCCAAACCCAGGATTATCATCATGTTCCTTCCAGCCTCTCATTAGCATGTTGTAACCCAGGAGACTAATTGCTGTGTTTAACAACACAGGTTTAAGAGATTTGTGGTGTCCTGACAAGACTTGGTTGTAGTTTGCTTATGGGTAACCAGTTTTTCAGGTGATATCTAAAATGTTTAATTCTCAGACTACAAAAATCCTGGAAGATTGGCATAAGAAAAGTTTCTGTGTCTTAAAAAGCTGACAGGGTAGAGCAGAAATAATCAGAGGTTGCTAATTTTACAGATATGTGACTTGATGTTTTCATTAGTTTGGGGATAAAAAAAGAAATGTCGTCTACTTCCAGTTGCACCAAGGATTGCCATGGGCTTCTTAGAAAATGCTGCACTGGAACAATATGAATTTTCAGTATCAGAAAGAACTGGAAAAATAAAGGGGCTTATTGAAAATCATCATGGTTGTTTAAATTAAGAAACAGCTATGATTTGGGGGGGAGAAGAGGAAGTGGGAAACAGAGGTGGAAAGAGTGTGTCACTTGCAGTTATTGGCAGAGGATAAAAAATATCCAAGGCCCTGTCTTGATGCAGGTCATAATTATTTTTTGTGAAATTCCTAGAGCTACATAAACCATTTTGTAGACTAAGGCTAGTAGTTTTATGTCGGAGACGGCGGGAGAAAAGCGGCACTCAATGTGAGCGATCAGGCAAATCTCGTTTGTTAGAGATCAGAAGGCTGCTTTTATACAGTCATCTTATCAATCGGCACACTTGTGTTCCGTTACTCATTGGTTGTTT
>WUAM01000143.1:33451190-33504308 GCA_024336885.1 Actenoides hombroni
CTCAAGGTCATGCTGACCTCGCTGTTCCTTGCTATAACTTCTGCCGAGCCTGACACTTTGCTTCAGCAAGCATTTCCATTAAAGATACATGACCCTTGTTTTCTAGCCATTTCCCAACAGTTTTAGGGTGGTAGAGAGTGGAGCCAGAGGAAAGGTTAATGCCGGGAGAAATTTTAGGCTTAAAAGCATAAGAAAGTAATCTTGAGGATGAATGCAAGTACTAAAATACTACTTGCTAGCAGAGAAGTCCTAGGAAAGTTGGCTGCTGAGGTCATTAAGAAAGACAAGATGGGACAAAGCCTGACTGTACTGTAGCTATACCATCATTATTACAGGAGCGACAGGGCTGGTAATAGTATTGGGAAATCTTGATGAAATGTTGTCTTCAGTGGTTTACCACAGATTGTCTATCTTGCAACTTCCCTGAATATCTTGATGGGAGTTCAGTGAGGAAAGGAGATCTCGGTGTCCACAAAGATAGGGTTTAGCTGACGGAATCGGAATAGGAGAAGCTTTTTATAATGCAAAGAAATAGTATTTAGGAGATGTTTAAGTAGTTGTACACTTCTCAAAATTGAACCACTTAAATGTAGTCAGAGTTAGCTCAAAATAAACTAGTTTTATGAGAGCTGGGAATACATAAGGCTTACCATACGTGGTTACATGTATATGGTTACAGTTTAATGTTTTGGATTTTTTCAAGAATTGATATTCATCGTAAAGAGAATGCAGGTGCTGCTGAGAAACCAATTACCATCCACTCAACTCCTGAAGGCTGCTCAACGGCTTGTAAAATTATTATGGAGATCATGCAAAAGGAAGCTCAAGATACTAAATTGTGAGTAAAAGGCATTTGATTATGGAAGCATTAAAAATCTGAATTCTTCTTGACTCCATTTAAAGATGTGGTCTTCAAAAACCTGTTAACAAGTGAATATTTATCCATACTTTAAGTAGGTAAAGGAATTAAGACTTTTTTTCCCTTTCAGGACAGTTTGCTTGCTTAATGAGCCCCAGCACCCATCTATATTTTTCAGCCATTGTCTGGCTGTGATTTTTGAGGTGAACTGGAGCACATATTGGAGTTTCTAGAGCAACTAATAGCTTTTAATCAGAGAGAGCATAACAAGTTGAGCTCTAACTAAAAGCTTTAAGGTATATTTCTTCTTTCCCAACAGCTCTTGCTGCTGCAGTTTGAGTTTTGTTTAGCAAGTATGTTACAGTGAAGCTATAGAGGATAGTGCTGAAATGTGCATTGCACTTGGACTTGTTCTGCTCTAGTATAAACATGTGTAAGTGAATGGGAGTAGACATCTCTATAAAAATAAAATTTATCCATAACATGCACAAAAACTTGTGCTTTGGTTTCCAAAAGTCTCACTGGATGTAACCTCCATTACAGTACAGAAGAAATTCCTTTGAAGATACTGGCACATAACAACTTTGTTGGACGACTTATCGGCAAGGAAGGAAGAAACCTGAAGAAAATTGAACAGGACACAGATACTAAAATCACGATATCTCCGTAAGTTTTCGGTGGCCTAATCTTTTATAGAGATGTCTCAAAGAGCAGCAATGCCACTGTGTTACATTAAGGCACAGCGTTCTTACCAAAATATTATGTGTTTTGAAGGTTGAGATTAACAGCCTCTTGGAGGCCTTTCCATAATGTGGATTAAACTGTTACTTAATCTCTGTTAAATTTAATGTAAACAGTGAGTCTTCATTGTAAACTCAGTCAAGAGCAAACCTAAAAATAACATAGGCTGTGTGGAGCATGTGTTAGACTATATTTTAAGTGTCAGTTGTTTTTAACATATTATACCATATGTAATGATGACTGTTTGAAACTACAAGCCTGGATCAGTTCTGAGCTATGTGTGAATATGAGTGAAACTAGTGATGTTTTAGTTTCTGGTATAGGTTAAATTTTTGGGCAAGAGGGAAGGAAATAAAGCAAATGAATACTGAAAAAAGTACTTCTAGTGGGAGTTCAGTCCCTTTTGGTCACTAGTAACCAAGCTGGGATACATTGACTTGTCTGCTTCAAAGTAATAGCTTTTGGTCTGTGAGTTTGTGAAGGTAACTGAGATTCAGCTGGGATGAAACATGAGTTTTTACCTTGACTGGAAATCTGCGATTCACTGATTAGATCAACATTTTTGCAGAAAGTTGGCTGTTAATAGTAGTCTTGCCCTGGAGTAATATCTTCAGACAATCTCCTGCTTTGAATAACGAATACTTTGCCTTGAACTTTCAAGCATTTGAGGGCATCCTGCACTTAAGCTTTAGCTAGAAAGGGTGAGAATAAGGCTTATAGGCTGTAGGAAAGGGAGAAAGTTTGGAAGACACATGGAGATGTGTGAAGAGATGTGAATACATGCAGGAGACCATCCAAAAAAAACCCAACAGAAATCCCAAACCAGTACTGCAGAAAATAATTCAAATGGGGGCAAAGAAACTAAGAGTGAATGAGATTCTTCAAAATTGGATGGAAGTATCTGAGACCTTCCTGAAGGTATGTAAATGTTTATGGAATTAGTCTGAGGAAGAGAAGTGAATCAATTGGAGAAAAAACACCCAATTAAGTGTGTTTAAAGAATAGGTTTTGGAAGGCCAGCATGCTCTCTTAAACGTGTTGACATAAACATTTTGTTTGCAAACAGTACATACATGGTTAATGCTGCTCCTTAAAGGGAAAAAAAATTGTATGGGATAATGGTCTTCATTCTGTGAGACCAGCTTGTCTTTATTGATGGTGACATGACACATTGTCTGTAAACACTTGAAGAGTACTTTTTAATTTAGCAAGTTCTTGGTTTATTTGTGTTAAAATCTTGGCCTCGAGATTATTCTTGTCATGCTATGCCTGAAATAGCCCCATGATGTCTCCTAGTTTAATCAGTACATAAGAGAGCATATATGCACAGTGATTCTGCTATGTCTAATTAGTCTTTCTCCTGGTCTCTTCATTTAGGCTTTTTGGTAAGCTTGTCCATAAAGCTAAAGTAAGGCAGCTGGTTTGGGAAAGTGTTTCCTCTCTTCTTTGGGGTGTTTTCCACCACTTTCCTTCCTGAGGCAGTAACTCGGTGTTCGCACACTGGAAACTTCAGGATTGCGTTGTTGGATGCGTTTTGTGCTTGCTGCTGCTGAACTGAGATGTGCAAATTGCCACACTTGCCTGCTGTGCAAGAAAGCAAGCTTTGCATGCTGCTTCCTCGCTCCTTCCTGTCACGAGCTTCCTCACCCCTCCTGCATCCTGCTCTTTTTTAATTTTTTTTTTCCCCAACTTCAAGCCTTCAACTCACTTTTTCTCAGTACATGAATATACTGTGGCTTCCCACTCAGTTTCTTCCATTTCTACCACAATAGGTCAGCATTTGTTACCTAACAAAGTGCTAGTTTAATGCTGTAACCCTTTAATTCCCCGGAGGAGTTACTAGTGTTTCGCAGCAAATGTTGACTTACACACAGCTTTTGTTTTTCCCGTTATGAGGATTTGGAGGCTCTCCTGCAGTTTCACTGAGTGTTGGTTGTTTTCCCCTCCTTCCTTAAGGAATC
Organism: Actenoides hombroni; assembly: GCA_024336885.1. Classification (NCBI taxonomy): domain Eukaryota; kingdom Metazoa; phylum Chordata; class Aves; order Coraciiformes; family Alcedinidae; genus Actenoides; species Actenoides hombroni. The sequence goes on from WUAM01000143.1 coordinate 33,454,752, forward strand.
TGCTATTGTTCTCAAGGAAAAAGTTTCTTATGCTCTGTGTTTTTGGGATGTCTAAAATGTCTGCAGCCCTCTCGCTATCAGTAGGGCTGGTGTGGAGTGTGAAGCTGAATGGTGCTGCGCTGCTCTGCAGCTCGTGTTGCTACAGAGTGCCATGTGAGCATCTTGTGTTGCACCCGAGCACATCTCACCCATCTGATGCCAAACCTCGCTGCCGTGATTTCTGTTGCGTTTGCTGTGAGAACAGAGTTTCTCCAGATTCTCTGGGAGCTGTTTGAGCCCTGTTATGAATTGATACTACGCTCTCTGGAGGGCAAATTCGACACGCTCGGATGTCATCGCACTCAAATGATAAACCTGGATTACCCTTCACTGTTTGCTAATTAATTGTGCTTCTGTTTCATTTCCAGATTGCAGGACTTGACGCTCTATAATCCAGAAAGGACTATTACAGTTAAAGGCAGTATTGAAACTTGTGCCAAGGCTGAGGAGGAAATTATGAAGAAAATCAGGGAGTCCTATGAAAATGATATTGCTGCTATGAATGTGAGTTGTCTTGTGGCATGGGACCTTTCTGGAACTAGAACCATGGAAGGATTTAGGTGTGAGGGATCTCTGGAGGTCCCCTGGCCCAGCAGGGAGGTTGCTCAATATAGGACCCACTTCAAAGTTAAATGAGGTTGTGTAGGGATTTGTTCCCTCTTGAACATCTCCATGGGTAGAAAGTCCACAGACGCTGTGGCAGCCTGTGCCCTGTCTCACTGCTCTCGTGGTGAAAATTTCTTTCCTAATTACCTCAGAATTTCCCTGTTGCAGCCTCTCCCTGTTGCCTCTTGTATTAATTCATGAGTCTTGGGCAAGGTTTTTTTTATCATTTATTTATGTTATTCTAATGAAAGCCCTTTCTGGCTTGTTTTGAGTAGAGGAACTGAGAAATTGATTTATATTGAGGAAATGAATGAGCATTTCACTTTTTTTTGTGTTGCAAAAAGCTAAAGGAATGTGTGTTTGTGTACTATCGTGGTTTATGTGCTCTAGTTCATAGATATTTCTTAAAGTAGTGATTCCTAGTCTCTTCATGCTAACAACATATGGAAGAAGGATCTCTCCTGCTTTCAATTATTAAATGTAAGAAGGTTTAATTAAGTTTTTTCTTGATATAGATGATAAAGACATTTAGTTAATCAAAGATGATTGGTGATTTATATAATATAAAAACACACCTCGTTAGTTTGCCAAAGTATTACTAATGCATATTGAGAAATGATTGAGACTTTTGATAAGCTACAAAGAGCTTTTTGTGTGTGTATCCAAATTGTATGCTCTAGAATTGGACTGATAATAATTTTTCATTTACAGTAGTCTCTAATTTTCTAGAAAAGGCCATTCTTCATGGCTTTCCTACCTGCTGGAGAGAATATTGTCCCTGCTTTTCCACTCTCTCATACTATAAGCAAATTGTGGGACACAAACTACACATGAGTACCCAAAGTGTTTTTTAGTGGTACATTTTTGCTTCGTTCAGTGACCAGGATCATATAGTGAGTGAGACTAAGACTGTTCTGCTCTTTAGCAAGGGTGTGTTAAGTGGAAAACTCTCTCTGTTACTGGATGGATTTCAGGTTTAATTTGGAGTGATTATTAGGGTAATTTTTTAGTTGGTGGAGTTTTTGAATGATTTTTTTTTGGTGTCTTGTGTTTCTTATCTGGATGGTCTGAGATGGAGTCTGTCTCTAGCTGAGGTATATTTCTAAAGCATAGTTGTATTACTGGGCAATAATCTGGAGAAGTGAAAAGGGGTACTGACAAGTTTTGTATCATGGACAACAAATGTTTCCTACATGATGGCTGCCACGTTTCTTGGGTATGGTGAAGGAAGGGACAAGTAACATTATAATTGATGCTTTCCTGGTAAACACTGGGGGTATATTCATCTTTTGCAAGTCATGGGAGGAAGGATGGGGTACTAGTGTGGCATATACCCTCAGTGTATGAAAAGTCAGGGCTTGTGCATGGGGTTCCTCTGTCTCTACAGGGCTGTCTGTCTTGTATAAGGTCAAAATAATTACATTACTTCTCTGATAATTTTATTCACGCTGAAAGTAAATTGCGCTATTGCCTGAATTTCTTTCTATAAAGTTTGTGTATCACTGGTTAAGTTGTAGCAAGTGATTCCCCACTGCCTTTCCTACTATGTGTTTTTAAAGTTATTGGCTGTGCATATGTCTGGGAAATAGGTTTGAAGCAGAGTCCTTGGGGTAACGGAGATTAAATTGTTATTTTTATTTTCTTTTAAATAACATGCTGACATCTTCTCAAAAGGTTAATAGCTTATGCCAACTAGGATTTTATTTAAAGTTAATAACCAGGATTGTAAATTTTAAATAACTCTTCTGTCACTGCAGCTTCAAGCACATTTAATTCCTGGATTAAATCTGAATGCCTTGGGTCTGTTCCCACCTTCTTCTTCAGGAATACCACCTCCCGCAGTTAGTGTTGCCTCCGCTGCTGCTGCTGCTTCATATCCACCATTTGGGGTAAGGAAAGTCTCTAGTTTTGGAGAGTTAGTGGATGGTGATATCAATATCTGCAATGCTGCTGCTCAAAACTCATCAATTTGCTGTACGTTTGCCAAATTACCTCAAAAGATCTGGGAATGGTCTTTTAGTAGCTGTGTTCTGCCAGTTTTCTAAATGTTGTCTGTCTTCCTGCTTGCACACTGGAAATCTTTCCTGTGGCTGCAGTTGGGAGCAGGCATTCATTGGGCATTTAGCAAAATGCTCAGTGAAACCAGCAAACAGTGTTTCTTAGAAAAGTGTTAGATCCTATTTTTTAGAGAACTTGAATTATTACAGAAAGAAATCTCATATAAAATGGAATTTAAAAATTGCTGGAATTTGCAATCACTAATACTAGTCTGCAGTTGTACTTCTGTTGATATGGAAGGTAAAAAATGATCTCTTGTTATAAAGCAGGGATCTATATGTAGCTAAAACGTTTGCTTGAATGTAGTAGTTTTATAGATGTACAAGCCCTGTTGAAATGCAGGATTGCTAAATATATAGGATTTAAATTACATGGGTGAATCTCTAGAAAGCTGTGATTTGTCACACTGCTGTTTAAAAAAATGTATGAAAAAGTTCAATAGAATCTTACTCAAATCCAGTGCTGAGGTCTTTTGCTGTGGAGCAGAAGACAAAATTTTTTTGTATCAGAAAGCTCCAGAGTCTTTCTGGAAAGAGATGGTTAAGAGAAGACAACCTCATTACACAAAAAAGGTGATTTTGCATCTCTCTTCCCTGTTTGTGGTGGGGATGGTTGTCAGCAACTCAATGGAAGATGAATTTTCTAAATTACTTGTAACAGATGGGTGACAGAGCTTTACAAACTCCTATGTGGTTGACTTTGCTCTCTTCTTTGCTCAGCATAATACCTAGAGAGCCAAGTCTGAGACTCATCATGAACTAGAGTAGTGAAAATGCAGCACACACTGGACTTTATCAAATAACTCAAGTGGGTGTCTCTCTATATATTGCACTAAAGGGTGGTTGTTGCCTAAATATTTTTCCCAGAGGAAGAAGCCAAAAAAATGTCGCAGCAAGGAACAGGAGAAATTCTACGCTCATAGCATTGTTTATGGGAATGAACAACTTGGGTGTTATGAATGTATTATAAACTATATTGAGTATAATAGTGGCTTTATCAGGAAAAAGTTCTCCAATGAAAACTACAACTGAAGTATGCTTATACTCTGTTATTTTACTGCTAATAGCAGTGACTCTATGACAAACAAATTCTCTCCCCCTCAATCTCTGCACTTTGATTAGGGTGGCAGACTAAATAAAAAAGCAGGGTTTTACTTCACTGTATTGTGTAAAATGCCATCTGTAGTAATGGGTTGCTCCTATTTATTTCATTTTTAAGAGAAACTAGAGGTGGTTTGTTAACAGTATGTAACTTTAGTGGTAATGAAAAGTATAGCTTTTTTTTTTACTGCAGATTTACAAACTACTTTGCTATTCTTGAGATTGGTGATGTAAGCCTACGGTTCTGTTCCTCACTTGATTTATTTTCCACTTTTTCCCCACTTTTTGTTGTTTTTCTTCCTTGCTTTTGCTTATAATTATGCACCTAAACAGTGCTAAATTTGGTGATTTCAATCTTATTCCTGTCTGTCCCTACGTTGGTTGGTAGTGTTCTTTTATAGTGCTACCTCCACTGGTAGTGCTCCTTTATCTCCCTCAGATGCACTTTTTTGGCTTGCAGTTTCCAGGTTTCTGGAAATGGGCTAGCAGCAGCATCTGGAAAAAGGCATCAAGAAACAAGTGTCACTGTGTAAAAGTGTAGAAACTTTGCAGCTGGAAGAACCACACTGTCCAAAGTCTCTCTCTCTTTCTCTTGTTCATGCTGCTTGCTCAGTCCTCTGAATAAGACTTCCATAGAGTCTAGATGTATGATAAGCTAACATGCAAAAAAAAGGGATAAACTCACAGATTCGGAGGATAAACTCTGATGGCTTTTGTGGAGATTGAGGGTGGTCCCAAGACAGCCCCTGAACTTGATACGAAGGGCTTCTGAGACAAACGCATGAGCAATTGAAGCTATTTCACCTCTTTTTATTTACCTGTGACCTTATTTGGAAAAGAAAAGGTGGTTCTGTGGGCTTCAAGCAAGTCAGCCCCTCAGATTACTTGGAGTAGGTGTGCCTCTCTGGGGAGTGGAAAACAAGGAAAAATATGAGTTTGCCTTTTAATGGATGCAATTTTCCAGGGAACAATTTGAAATACTTTTTTTTTTCCTTTATTGGGCAGAAAATACTAAATCTTTTTGGTGTATGAAGATAGTTTCTGTAACTTCTCAGTTTTATGCCTCTCAATTTTTTTTTTTCTTCCAGGAGAATAATTTTTAAGACACTGGTTAAATAGAATATTGGGGCATGTAGAAGTAGGAAAAGCAAAAGAAAAGGGCTCACTGTATTTTGAAGAAGAAATGGAAACAATTTGAAAGGCTAAAAGTGACCACAGATGGGGATTTAGGAGGGCTCATGAGGGAGTTAAAAAGTAAAATAGAAATCTGAGTAAAAGAGGCTTCAGGGAAAAGAAGCCTTAATGAAGAAATCACAGGGAACCCTCATGTCCATTTACCTATGAGCTATTTGTTACCAAGTTCCTTGGTTTTGCAACAGGGTTTGGACCACCCAAGTCCCTTTAGCTTGTTTTGAGTGGATATCCTTGTACGCTTGGGAGCACTGGTTAGCTGATATTGAGGGTATCCTTTTCAGGCAGCTGAAAATCCTTTCTGAAAACACGTCTGGCAGGAGGCTATAAGTGTATCCTGCTGCCATCTTATTTATTCCTGTCAGTGCAAATTTTGCCCTCTGCTCAGGGTTGGACACGGATGGCTCTTCCTTGTCTCCTGCTCATTTGACTGAGTAAAGGTGCGTTCCTCAGCAATTTCAGCTACACCATCATCAGGAGCCTCTTGAATGTCATTCAAGTCCTTTTGTAAATGTGTGCTTACAAAGCATATAGTGAGCCTTGGTACCCCCCCTATGATGTGCCTGCGGGTTATGAAGCTTTTGTCTGAATACTTTGTATTGATCCTTTCTCCACCTTGATGTGGAGATGGATTCAAGTGCCTCTCCCTGAGGTCAGAAGAGGTAGGTGGGTAAGCTTTGGGCATTTGTAGAAGAGTTTCCATATGGAGCTGATCATTCATATGTACTGTTTTCTAGTGACAGGGTGTTGCTGTGACCTTGAGTAGGACTTGTTCCCAACAAAACTGAGGTTTCATCTTAATTATTGAAACAAGTGTCTGTCACATTCCTGATGCTGCTTTGCTTTTTTTTTTCGTTCTTGATTTCACATATGTGGGCGGAATGATAAAAATCTGTATGGCAAACAGATCTAGGATTCTGTTATGTTGCCAGACCTTAAATTGACAGGTCTGAACACCCATGTATAGAGCCATAGCCAAATATTCCTAAACCTGAGTATTCAGGAGCTTGGAACTGAGTAATGAGACAGGTCTAGCTGTATTTAATGTGTGATGCTTCATCCTCTCCCTCTTTACACAAAACTTTAAGGCATATTTGACAAGAGCATAAACACTGTTCTCCAGCTGCTTCAGGAACAGTCTGATGTCACAAAGTTGGGAGATGGTGATGTTATCAAACACTGCGTTTCATTTTGCTTCTTGGACTGGGTCACATTCAGGAGAACCATTTCCACGTGACTGAGATACCTCATTCTCTATGGTCCATATCCTCGATGGCTGACACTGGGGTGTAACATGGGTCTTATCACATAGACCCTCATCTAATTTAATCTGATGAGATGCAGTTTCTGTCTTACTGAAAGTCTGTCTGTTGCTTTATTACTTGTCCTGGCAGTAGAGTCCATACTGGAAGGCACAGGCTGTCCTTGGTACCTGTCTGTTAACAGATATAAACATGCATGTGTGTGCACATGGCCATTGCATGTGGCTAAGAGGGTCTGAGCATCACATCTAGTGCAGACCAACCATTCTTTCTTTTCTCTTTCCTCCTCCTTCTCTTTCTCTCTCTTCTCTTTCCTTCTCTCTCTTCTCTTTCCTTCTCTCTCTTCTCTTTCCTTCTCCTTCTCTCTTCTCTCTTTTCTCTTTCCTCCTCCTTCTGTCTTTTCTCTTTCCTCCTCCTTTTTCCTTTCATAGTTACCTGCCCATAGCAACAATTCTTCATACTGCAACTATATAACTCATTTGTACAGTCTAAGCTCTGCTTGCCTGTTTAAAACACTCGTTTTGTGTAGCCATATGAAGGGGATACAATGAAATTTCATATTGTGATTCAGTTCCTGAATTTTCCTGTCTTTTTGCAAAAATCCAAGATCTGTATGCTTTTCTCTGACATCCTAAAAGACAAGTATATCAGAACATGTGGAAATCATTGAAATGTTTTAAAGTTTAGGAAAAAGTAGGAATTAAATGTCTCAGTTAAGACTATTAGGAGTTTAAAATTATTTTTACTGTCATATGGGCATGATTTTACTCTGGTGATCCTGGTGATATGATAAAACTAATGGGTCTTTTTGATGAATATGTGCCCTTGTGTGACCATACTAAGGACCAGTAGCCTTCCAGTGCCTCTTTGTAGTTGATGTCTTGTCCAGCTGGTTTTGGACTTGGAGAACCACCACTTCTTTCCCCTAAATCTTTCTCAGTAACTCTGCAGTTAAATGCTTGTGTGTTGCAGTTCTGACACAATTGCAAATAGCTTCATTAGTCTGCCCATTGTCACTCATAATGAATGTCATGAGTTGAGCACCTGCAAGAAGAATTGGGATTTGTATGAGACAGTAATATTCTGCAAAAGTGAATATAATATAAAATGCCCTGTGCTATGTTTTCCAGAAGATATATTACAACAGAAAATGATATATAAAGCATCCTAGCCAAACTGCTTCAGATGTAGAGCTGTATTGCTTAAAGCTGTTTTGATAAAGTTGCTGCTTCTGTCTTTAGAACTTTGGGGGAGAATATGCATATACTTGCCTCTCAAGAATAGCAGTTTGTTCTTATGCAACACTGAAGATTTTAAAGCACAAAAAACCTTGAAAATCCTTGTATTAGAGTTCAGCTGTGTACAGTCGTGCAATTAAATACAACTGGCTCATCTACTGGAGTTAAACAGGTTGCACCCTTCTGTCTGTAACTGAAACTTTGTATGTTTAATTGTACATCTGACTGCTTTTCTTTTGCAGTCTTTGGGTCTGCAATTTGGCATCCCAAGGGTATGGGGGAAGGAGGGCTAGCCTGCTGAGAAATCATTCTGCCTTCGAATGTCCTGAAACAGGACATTAGAATTATTTCTCTCTGTCTCATGGCAGATGCACTCAAACATGTGGGAAGGTGAGGTGGAGACAGCTTTCTTCCCCAAGAGGAGCTCACGCTAGCTGCTTGTCTACGTCTGTATGCTCCTGTAAGAGACAGCTGAACTTCTGCTGTGTGAGTTAGTTAAGGTGAATAGATGCTCCTCCACTTGCAGTAGGACCGCTTTCTCTACTGGTCTTTTTGCACACCCGTTGTAGCTTCTTGAAGCTCTACCCTCAAAATGCACTCTTTCCAGCCTTTCAGCCTCACAGTTAATTTTGAAGTTGTGTGATGTGTGTAGAGGCTGAGGGTATTTGAAAGACATTTAGATGTGATACTGAGGGACATGGTTTAGTGGTGACTTGACAGTGCTGGCTTAACAGTTGGACTTGATCTTAAAGGTCTCTTCCAACCACAATGATTCTAGGAAGGGGGAAGCAGGAGGGGGAAATGATAAAAAGGATTAAAAAAAAGGTAGTTTTCTACAGTAAACAAACCCAAGAAATCAAACCACCTTTTTCGATGGCAAACAAGTCTTGTACAGTTGGGCTGATAGGTTGCTTTCTTTTTATTCTTTTTGCTATTCCTCTTGAAGCATTTTGTTGCAGGTGAGGATCATGCCAATGGAAAACTTTCTCCTTAGAAGTTGTTGTGGTCAAGGGAGAAATTCCCTCTTTATTCTCCAGTAATTTTTTTAAACAATAATAGTAAAGAGTAGATCTTCTATATTGCATAGATGTAAGAGAAGAAATAACTGTATTGTGCTTTTGGCAGGAAAGAAAAGTAATTTAAAATGAAAATTTGCTTCATTGAGGGCCTTCGTTTGATGCCCTGTGTATAGATGAGAGAAGGAAGAGGAAAAACTCTGTTTCCAGGTACTTTGACTCTTATTTGGTGGAGTTGGGCTCCTTTGGATGTCTGAGTTTGATAGGATTAACTCATGCAACTGTTACGTCTAAACTACCCAGGGGTAGTAACGTGTGCCATCATAAGTGGCTTTGCCCTAATTTGTTTAGCTTGTTAAGCAGTAGATGACTTTGTGAGGAGCTGTCGTATAGCCAAAAGAGGATGTGGTTTCAGGGGGTGAAGAATGATCTTGCCAGTGTTTTTACAAAATGGTTTCTTATCCATGAAATGAAAACCATACGTGTGCAGCACACACCATCTTGAGGATGTGGCTACAGGATAACAGCACTGTCTGAAAAAAGTACTACCAGCTAATTAGTCTTCTATTGAAGACTGTCACCTCAGTGCCTTGAATACCTTTTCCACTGCTTAGTTTCTTAAATTCATTAATGATCCCTTTTTGACAGCGAAGAAATTTGCTCCATGGTGCATAACACTGTGGGATTCTTCGGCCCTGTGGAGAAAATGGTTGGGCCTCCCACCACCTCAGTCTCCTGCTCCTACTATGCTGTGTTGGCAGGGACCCATGTCCAGAGTAATCAGAAAGTATTCTGCCTCTGGAAATGGATTGGCCCCCAGTGAGGGAAGGATGCAATTGGCACCGTATGGTGCACAAAGATCTGGTAAGTTGACAGTTGGTATTTTTTCTGATGTTTTGAAGCCTCCGGTTATTCTTAATAGGTCTTTATACAGTTCTGAGCTTGTCAAAAGGCAAACATCATCATTCACTAACTAGTAATGCAGACTTTTCGAAATACAAATATCTCCTTCCTTTCAGGTTTGAATACTTGTAGTGGTGTTTGTAGTTTCTTGGGATAAGAGATAAGAATTTGTCTTGGTTCCCTGCTCCTAGATTCTTGTCATGGGAAGATGATTTAATTGGTGCTGCCTTGAACATTTCAGACTCGCGAGTTCTAGGTACCAGGCTCAGCATTTTCTGAATGTTAAACTAAATGGGAAATTTAAGTCCTTAAGGTGCCAAATAATATTTTGTTACTAGAGTGTGCTGAGCTCCTTCAGGCTAGAAACAAAAATAGGTCAAGTCCTCATTCTGGTGTAGCTGGCTTCATCTTTGGTTTGTTTGTTTATTTGTTAAACACGATGGAAAAACAAGTGACTTTTCTGTATTTTCACAGCTTATTTTTCTTGCAGCTGCCAAGGAATCTGCGAGTGGTGTTTTTGTAAAACAGAGCTGATGAGTACCTATGCCTTTCAAAGGCACAAGATTTCATGGGTAATTTCTAGGAGTCTGGAGTGCCCGTGTGGCTGGTGCGTCACAGCCACAATTTTTGAAGTGGAAGTGTCTCTATACATAAGCACTTTTTTTTGGTGGTCGTGCAGGGTTACAACAACAAATACCTATGTTTGCTGTTTGTGAATGACCAGCAAAATTCCTGCTTACGTAGTTTCACAATCTGTTCCTTATGCTGCTTTCTGCTTTTGGCGGTGTATTCGGAATAAAAGGTGGCAGATTGCTTTTTTTGGCATTGCGGCCAATCAGATTTTGCAAAAACAAGAAGTTCATGCTATGTTCAGAAATATGTCAGACCTGTTCCTGCTTGTGAAATGCCTTATAACCAGCCTGCCAGAAAATGTTTCTTCTCTGCTTCTGTGATTTCTACCCCCTCATTTCTGTCTAGGTTTTCATGTTGGAAACACTTCTGATAGGTGTAGTCCTGTTAGTGACTTCTAGTACTCTGAGGAGATCCCTATGGCTTGCCGGGTAGAAGATGGTGGTGATGAAAAGTACTAAAGTTGAGAGCCAAGAAGTGGAGTGAGTAGTACCAAGTGTGATGATTTTAGTAGCATCTCACTTAAAGTACTGACCATTGTGTAATAATCAGCTGTATTTGAGTTTCGGGTGTTGATATACAGTAGTCACCAAATGAGAAATGCAGACAAGAGTTATTCCTTAGGCTTTCAACCAAGAGGAAAGGACCAGCTCAGCTAGCTGGACAGAGGGCTCCCACCTGCATGATGTACTTTCTGGGTGTCCAGGACTGATGTGGGGACAGAGGTAGAGCTGCATGGCCTTGCTGGGCTGATTGCCTCAGAAAGGGTCATGCCTCTGGTTTATGTAGTGACACAAGTGTTTCTTCTGTGATGCAGATGTGATGCTTGCAGGGTAAGGGGGAACCAGCTCTGCTCTGAACGTAGCAGGGCCTGGAGACCTGGATGATGGAAGAAGGTAGTGCGATGAACTGGGCACACTAGGACAAGGTTACTGCAAGCATGATGGTGAAGCTGCTGTGGGGAAATCTCTTGTCGTACTTGGAAATCCTTCCCACCACTCCTGCCTCTCACATCAATCTGGGGTTCATGTTTAAATGAAGCCCTGGGTGGATGGTGGCACTATAGGTTGTGCTTGGGAAAAGGTGTCTGGAGCAAAGGTAAAAATCCGCATCGTTTCTTCTAAACTGTTTTGCTAGCTCTTGACTGACTGAATTCAGCAGTGAAGAACTCTGTTACCTTCTGAGTGTAGTCCTGGCTTTTCAGGTAGTGAATATAGCAGATAGTTTTATCCTTGCAGTACAGGCTTAAATCTGTTGAAAAGCTCAGAGGGTAGGGGGAGCTCAGGCTTCAGTCTATTGACCTACACTGGCAGAACCACTTTAGCTGATGTGCTAAGATGTGTTTTCCTTAATGAGCCTCTTGTTTACAATGAAGGCGTAAGCCTTTAATGTTAGTACTGGAAAATGAATACACTAGGATTTTTTTCACCAGTGTCAAGAGCTTATTTTTCATTCATGCATTGAACCCTACTGGAACATCTTAAATGATAATTGGCTTAATGTTGGTTTCCCCTTGCTACAAGTTTTTATTATTAAATAAGGATATTTATTATAGCTGTAGGCCAGGATAATTCTTCACAGTGCATTGCAGAACATGGTTTACATTTTGGCTTTGGGTCTGGTAAAGAATCCAAATAAAATGATACCTCACTTCCTGACAAAGCTTAGAGTATTCTAAGGACCAAGTGAGTCATCTGTAATCTGCCTTGCCTTGGTGGTGGAGACTGTGGCAGTTGGGAAGGGGGAGGATGTCAAAAGAGAACTTTTTAATACAGTCACCTACTGGTGGTATTTTTTTACTTTATGAAGTGGATTTTTTTTCTATTTAGAAAAAAAACCCAAACATCAATAATGACTAGGCTAGATGGTAGCCAAACTGGCTGATTCTGTTCCATGCCATCTTAAAATAGTTTTTAATTATTTCCCTCACAGCTAAAAAAAAAAGATGGCTATATATGGATAGTGTAACTTTAAGACTTAAATGTCTCATCCTAAGGTAGTTCATTTGTAACACATTTAGAGTAAATGAAAACACATACCGGAGATGGCTTGGAAACCAGCAAAGATCTGATTTTGCTCCTATTGATGTCTGGCACAAAATCCTATTTACTTCACTGGGTACAATATTTCTAAAGATTTACAGTGTTATCCCAAATGTTGCCATGGGTTTACCAACCACATACATTTGATGGAGTAAGGAGTCTATAGAGACACTTAAAAACGTGACTGGAAAAAATTTTTATTGTTGGCAGGCTTGCAGAAGAAGACTGGGATTAATGCTCAAGTTAACACAAGGAACAGAAATAACAAATATGGCCCTTTACTAGCCCTGCAGTGGGTGTGATTGCACACTTACACTGAGGGAGCTGTGGACTGACAGCAGTGTCAGCTGAAGGCAAGAGATCCCCCCCTCACATTATGGAAGAGCCAAGGAAGAAAAACATGGTGAATTTTTTTTTTTTTTTTGAGGGGATGCTTGTTTTTTTGGTTTTGTTTTTGTGTGTGTTTTGTTTTTTGAATACCATTCTCCAAACAGTGTCCACTCCCCCAACTCTAGTGATTTGGGACCTACTGTTTTACCTACCACCATCTATCTGAAGAATCATAGCCCTGTTTTTGAGTTATCCTCACCTGGCCATGCTTTAGCTGTTACATAAGTGTGAGATGAGGAGTGGTGCTCTTCCGATTATCTATCAGGTAAGGGAAAAGGTCTCCTCCCTGTCTGTGATTTTGAGCAGTTTGGGCCTGTTGGGCTCTACAGATCTTTCTAACCCTGCAAGCAAGAGTTGCAGAAAGAAGAGTGAATCTGTAAATTTTCTTGTCTGAGAGTCCTTAGCTTCTAGCTGTGATGTGGAGCAGTAGCCCTTGTGCTGAAGGTTATGGGGCAATATCCCGAGGAGGTGGAGGGTCTCACCCCAGCTCTGGAAGTTGAGAAATGACTGCCCTGCTAAGCCATTTTGCTAAGAGTAAACTATGACATGGTAGGGATGGCAGCAGAGAAGTGGTTGTCCTGGGAGAAATTTTTTGTAGGGCTGCAGAGTCTGATTGTTGTGAAAGGGACCATCCTGACAGCACCTGCAGTGCAAGGGCTCCAGGCAAGCCCAGTGTAATGGGGAAGCAGCTGGGGATTACAGGATTTGGGAACAGATTAGGCTAGATCTTGAATGGAGGTGGTGGGAATTTTGAAAATAATTTTTTTTGTTTGTTTTGTTTGAATACTTGGTATGGGCTGTTAGGCTCTGGACAGATGGCTGGTGTTCAGGGACTCGCAGGTGGTATGGAAGGAGGTGTATCCAAGCTGCTACAGGAAAAAAGAGTTGAAGTAATCTAAAATGTTAGAGCTACTGGTGTGCAGAAGCAGTTGCTTAGCTTCATCCAGTGGGGTAGATTAATTTATGTCTTTGTGTTAGATCACTGTTTTCGATCACTGTTTTCAATCACAATTTAAATGAGCAAGCAGGAAATCTGATGTAAGCTGATTTATCAAGCTTTACGTCTGTACTTTAGTTACCGTTCTGAAAGCCTTAGTGTAGTCTGTGCAGCTACAGCTGCCCTTCGCCAGTGTAGTGACTGTATCTTTCTCTTTAAATAAGTATGCAGTTTACTATTCACTTTGGTATTTTTTCCATTTTCTGTTAAAAACTGATGAATGGTGCTTTTCTTATTTGCTTGATTCATTTTTAACTTCTGATTTTCACCAAGCTACATTTGGAAGGAAATTGGAATCCAATTAATGAACAAAACTGACATCTAAAATTGTTTTCATTAGGTAAATGTGCTGGATATGGACAAAAATTCCTTATCAAACCTGTTTTGTGTTTAAAGTGTACTGTTTTTTCTAGAAACAAAGTATTATCTGCTGTTTCTGAACAGAAGTAATTGTTTATGGTCACTCTGCTCTTCAAGAATCAGTTTCTTAGTTCTAAGAAATCTCACTGTCTGGACCTCTTTTTTTTTTTTTTTAAATTTTTTAATTCTAAGAAACTAAGCTCTTAATGTTGTCTGTGTACCCCAGCTATGCGAGACAGAAACTTCCTCTCCCCAAAGCCACATTCCCTAAGTGTAAGCAGGCTTGCCATGCCACCACCCAGAAGAGTATATAGTTGGTTGACTACTCCTGAGCTCATCCCGCAGATATTGCCAGGACAGAAGGCAATGCCAAGTCTGTGCATCACCGATCTCTGAGACAGTTACTTACGGATTAGGGTGGATATATGGACTATACATCTTGGAGAACCTAGGTTATTATTTTAAAAGACTCTTTTTTTTTTTTTATGTGTTTCTGTCAGTTCCCAAGGCTGGTCCGGTCTTAAATGAAATATTTTTCTTATGTGAGGGGGGAAAAAATAAAGTGAATGGGGTAGAGGATAAAATTGCAAAGAGTTCTGCACGTACAGGAGACTTTACTGTTGTCAAAAAATAGTTGATGACTAATTCCATGACTTAACTTCAGTAGTGAAGGCAAGCTAATTTAACATTAGACTGAAATGTATTTATATTTGTAACTATACTAGTAAGGCCCTTAAAATTATGAAGTAAAAAGGATGAAGGATGCTCTCTAGAGTCATTATGGATGAATATTCTCCAAGATAAATATATACCACATATATTTTAGTTTTTAAATTTTAAGTATATGTTTAAGCAAACTTTGCCTTGTTAAGGGAGTGAACGTTGAAGCTCGGATTCCACACAGTGGAAAATTAGTTCCCTAAATTTAGTGCTTCTAACGTATGTTTAAGATCTAGGAATCTATTTCTGATAGAACTCATGCTAGAAGTTCCTGGAAAGCTCTATGACTTATGTGGCGTGGCATGGGGAAGATTAAAATATAGTTGATTTTCTTCTATCCTAAGATCCCCAGAAGCATTTGTAAGATTGATGTGTGGTGTAGTCATTGCATTAGGTTTTGAAGTGTTGCTTTTGGAGGATAGTCTTCCAGTAAATACAAAGGGATTTTAAAATTATTGTGGGTAAGGAAGTGGACAGATAATAAATTGAACTTGATGTTATGTTACTCACTTAAGCCTTAGCTAGACTTGATTTTTGCCAGAAGAAGAAGAAAAAAACATTTGTTCATGCTCTAAAACAAAGCAAACACTAGGGGTTTTTGAGTGGTAAAAAAATCAGTGTGGATAAGGAAATGGACATAATCTCTCTAAATCCTGAGTAATGTTATACCAGAGATGAATTTGGTTACACATATGTGCCAGTGTGCTCCTGCAGACAAGAATTCAAAAAGTGACATTGTTTTAACAGTTCAGTATTGATGGATTCTCTGTTGTTCCTTACTAACTGTATATCACTATTACACCAAAATGGAAGTTTAATGTTAAAGAATGAGGCTCACAGAAAAATAATAAAGTCCTATAGGAAAAAAAGGAAGTTGAAATCTATCAGCAAGTCAAAACTGATGAGAGGAGAGTGCTACAGTGAGCTGACTGTACACTTGGAAAGACACATGTACATCTTGTCTTTTATTGCTTTTTCTGCCCGTGTTTCATGTTTAAGGGTGAGGCAGCAGAAAGGAATTTCAGTGGTGAATTGAATCTAGCCAAGAAAGTGGCTTGAAATCAAGCTTTGGGAAGAAGAGGGGAAAACTGCTGCAGGCAGATGGGCAGCAGAGGGAAGACAGAAAATATCTGCAAACAGAAGTAATGAAGTTTGCTTTGTTTCCATGGTAGAGAAATGTGTCTGGAGGTAGGTTTAGGTAGAAGCTGTGTAAATTCTTGAAAATCAAGTCGAGTTATGTGTTTGATTTGTAGCAGTGTTGTACAAATTAGCTGGAAAGTTTGCGTGTGTTAGCTCAAAGTTTAGCTGGAAAGAGGGTGGCTGCAGTTGCATGTGGAAGGGAGAACTTTGGCAGTGGTCTTTTGTAGGAGCTGGAGCATGTGTGGACAATTGAAGGTGTAGGGGTCAAGGAGATCAGTGAGCAAAGGGTGGCTAAGCTGTCTGCACCTGGATTGGTAAAAGGTTGCCTTACACCCCTTACAGTTAGTATGAGTCCTTGCAACAAAGCTGGGAAAAACAAACAAATGTCTCATGAATTTGTAGTCATTTAGAAACAATTTTCTGAAGCAGTGAGATCAACCAAGTACCTACAGTAGCTTTTCCAAATTACTAGAAGTCTTGCTGGATTCACAACAAGCATGTAAAGGGACTTATTATGAGTATGCTCACAGGATGTTTGTAATAATAAGAGGAGAATATGAGTAATTTTCTGGAAAGTAGTTTAACATCTCTAATGAAATGACTGGTATCTTTCATTACAAATACATAGTTTCAGGGTGTAGTTTTGAGATCATTTTATACTGGTGTAGTTTTGAGATCATTTTATACTGATCTGCAGGCAGATAAAAAGGGGTGTTCCCACCTCATCCCATGCCCTGACCTAGTTGTCAATACCTCCTCCCTTGTTCTGGACTGCTGCTTGTGTGGCTTTCTGGTTATTCAGGTCAGGGACCCACTGCCTGCCTTAAAAACCAGCTGGATCTGCAATCCTGCTGGCCACAAAGCACGCAGGGCAGTGGAGAGGCAGGGCGTGGAGGGCTGCAACCTGTGTCCAGGGAAGACGTGGGCTTAAACTAGCATGAACTGACTGAATCCTGTACGTGTGAAAACACAGGGTAAACTGGGTGACTGTAGCAATCACCTAAAGCAACTGGCAGAATGTGTTTCTATTCTCAATATCCTATTTCGGGGTTTCTTCACCTGGTATGTGGAGCTGTGCCTGGAATTTGTTCCCCCTGAGGTTACAGATGACTTGTGTTTACCAAAAATAAAGTGGTAAGACTTGGAAACAAGCATTTTGTTCTGATTTGTTTACAGTTGAAGTACTGGGGCTTTGCTTACCCTTGAAAGAAGGTACTGAAACTTAACAATAAGTCGAGTTAGCTTTTCTTAGGATTGCAGCTGCTTTTTGCGTTGTGTTACCTGTAACTTTTTTTTTTTTTCTGAAAATATTCCAGAAAAAGCTGCTTCAGTGAGCTTCTGTACGTGGGTCTGTATCCCTACCAAAATGTGCAAGTGAGCAAAGCTAAATGAGCATGGTTGGTCCCACATGCTTTGCTCACTGGTGCTCACTCTGGTCTTCACAATGAGCACTGAGAAAGTGAGGATGAGGATGACTGCATTGTATTCAAATAACCTCTATGGAAAAAGGGCTCATTGGCTTTGTCCTGTTGAGGATGAGCAAAACAAATTTTGAAAATACATAAAAGGACTGTAGAGGAAGGACAGAGAGGAATAAATGCTTTAAAGGGCAGAAGGGGGTCTTAAATACTTTCTAGTTCACAGAAAGGCTTGTGTGAAATGCTTTTGAGCAGTAACTCTGGTGTAAGTGGATGGATTAATGGTGTGGTGTAGTGGGTACTCAGTGGTGCTCCATTAGTCCAAGACAAGCCTTTCTGAGGCTAATAAATTAGTTATGGCTTATTGCAGCACATGTAACCCTCCAGTTTGATCATCGCTGTGTGGAGAAGATCTCAAGTGTTCTGTTGGGCTCTCTCCAGATGGGGCACCAGCTTGAAAGCAGTGAGAAGCTGCAGTGGTGCCTGATATCCAATGGGTGCAATGTTAGGGTCCTCTCACTTTAGAGAACATCTCGTCTGGCATTTAATTTCCCAGCTTGCTTGAGTCCTGCTGCCAAGGCTCCAACTGTTGCATAATGTTACACAGGAGGAATTGCTGGCAGTTTTCAAGCAGGCTATTGTTCCAGGTCACTCCCACAGAAAGGAAATTGTAGCATATATGCAAGTCTGGGGCTTTTTGTGCCACTCAGCACAATCTAAAATTAAAAAAATAACTAGGAAAACTAGAAAGAGTTTGCCTGCTTAGGCTATAGCTCATCTGCTTGTAGCAGCCTCATCTGTAAAGTCTTGCATGTGGAAGAGAATCCAGACAGTGACAGGTAAGAACGAAAGCCTTGCAAAGAAGCAACACCTGTTTTGGTTTTTTTTTTTTAAACTCTAAGCATTAAAATTGCAAGCATTTTAGACAAGATGAAAGAATCCTCTTTTGGCTCAATCTGTTCTTTCATGTTCTGTGAATTTCATGATTCCCAGAAAAAGGCAGACCCCTTAATATTCAGACATTACAGAGCATCGTAAGATTTCCCCCTCATTTCCATGCATGCCTGTTCCCTACCCGCTTTCCTGTCAGTCTGATTCGTAATGTTCAAAAACATTCACCGCATATTTCCTTCTTCCCCACAGCAACAGCCCGAATCGGAGACTGTTCATCTGTTCATCCCAGCCTTGGCAGTTGGAGCTATTATTGGCAAGCAGGGACAGCACATCAAACAACTTTCTCGTTTTGCAGGCGCATCTATTAAGGTATTATTACCCTGACTAACTTTCTGTCTGCTCTGCATGACACTTCCAGCAAGTTTGCACAAGCGGTGTTTTCATGAATGTCCTCCCCCACTCCGTGCTTAGAATGTGGTGTGATAAACGGTACATTTGTTTATAAATCATCTTTTTAATCTTCCTTAAGACAAGATAATTAGAAGCATGTTTTCAAACATCTCCTGAGGTGTGAAATATAAGCTGCAAAGAAACTACTTTGGTGGTCTCAATTTCTTAGAAACAGACTTAAGTTTGAATGATTCAGCGCTTAAAGTCTTTCTTCGTGCTTTCAGTAAAGTTAAAATTGATAAGAGAGAAATTCCTCTTCAAAAACCAGCATCTCAGGTGAAGTCTCCTCCTGCTGTGGCCTGTTGCAGATGGATTGGTGTGGGCTGTCAAGCTCAGATGGCTCCACACTGAAGCGTTCCTGATTTAAACTCAGCCGTGTACTCTAGCTCCTGGGGTCGGTCGGTTCTTTAACAGTATGCTTACCTCAGCACTCTGCTTTACCATCCAGCTAGTCTGTGTATTGACCACCTCAGTATAGCTAAGAACGAGGTGGTTTGTAGAGGCTGACCTAATAGAAGCTTAAGTTTGAATTTTAGTCCATCTGGTGAAATTCTCGTTGACTGTATATAGAGGTTAGTGCTGGTTGTAGGAAGGCCTTGAATTTCTCCTGCTAATGCTTTTGGAACCACAAGTATATTCTCTAGATGCTTGAGGTTTTTTCTTGTAAGTAGCCAGTTCGGCTATTCTATGCTGTTTTGGCCTAAATTATAAACAACAAAAAAAGTGGAAAAAAAACCCCAAAAAACAGTGTGAAGCTTTATGTGCTGTTAGATTGACATTTCCCTCCACAGATGAAGTAAATGTTTTCTTCTCGTTTCTCTCTTTGCTCAGATGTGGCCCGTTTAGTGAGTGTTACGACAGGTACCTTCCAAGGGTCAGAGGCAGAGGGGCCAGGAGCTGGCTATGCTGAGCTGAGCTTGGTGAAGCCAGTGAGGCTGGGGTTGGCTTTGAAGGTGTTCATTGAAGTGTGCAGAGCAAAATAATCAGGGAACCCTGATGAATGAGTTTTGTCTGTGGTTTACCCAATGTTGATCTGTTCACTGGCCAGTCAGCCACCTGGCATGCTGCCCAATTCCATCCTTTATTGAGCAGTACTTTAAATAATTGTTATACTTTCCAGATGGTTTACATTAGTGGGGTACTAATAATCCTGTTTCTAGGGGAAAAAATTGAGTAGAAGAAAATGAGGGGTGTTTGATACTTCTTTATCAAATCAGTCTTGCTTAGAGATGTGATGTATCACGTATTTCCCCTTATCTCTCCCTTCCCATAGTTTGTATCTAAAGATTAAGTGGTGTATGGAAGGTACTGCTAGGTGGAGAGAGAGAGAAATGTGAAATAACCTGGATCTTGAAGAACCCGTCCTGACTAGTTCAAGTTGGTCCCTGGAAGACAGTTTAGTGCAAAGGGAGTTTCCCATATTTCTCATGCATCTGGCTAACAGTGGCCTCAGGCATCCTCTACGGGCTGGCACTCCTCTAACCAACACAGTCAACGCATCTGTATTAATTGTGATCCAGTTAAAAGTTTGCTAAAGATCTAGTCTTTTGTTCCTTCAGCAGGAATAAAGTAAAGAAGATTCTTGTGGAAATAGGACTAAATCTTAACAGACTATACAGATACAGGGTAAGCTTGCTAAATTGGGAAGTTGCATATACGCTTATCAGTTAAGTTAAAATGCAACTTCCCCTGTAATCTAACAAAACAATACGGAGCAGCACACTTGCTTCTGTGTGAGTGTGTTAAACATGACAGTGGGAATTTATTCAAACCTTATGAACTTCCCTCGTGTTTCCCACCCGCCCTTTATCATAACTTTTGAGCAAAAAAATTGTAAGTCATTGAGGAATCTGTGCTTTTAGCTAAGAGTTGGAGAGAGTGCTGCCTGAGTGACTTTCACCTTGCCAAGCTGTAGGAATCGTTGTGGAGGATGTCTCTGTGCATGACACTCTGAACTTGCTTAGCGTTGTGCTGTAGACTGTTAGAGATGAAAACATTTTACATCCCCATGCATCATCTTTGTGCTCATGCTGAGCTTTATAGATCTGATGAAACTTGTTAGCCGTGAAGTAAGACTAAGTAAACTGCAGATGCACAGGGTTTCTGCATAATGCTCACAGTGTCCAGCCTGTCACTTCAGAGGTGCAGGTGACTGTTGATGAGCTCAGGATGTGTCCCTATGCTGGGGGTCATTGCTTGGTAAGGCAGAGTCAGTGTGGGGCTCTAGCAGACTGAATTATTACTCGGCACAGGAGGCAGGCAGAGGTTTCTGGGCTGTCTGCTGCCCACCCTGTACCACAGTGCTGGGACCTATTGGGAACCATCGGCATCTCTGTGGTGATAAATTACTCCCAGAGTAGCCTTTCTGTCTCCGAAGGAGCTGGAATGAGCATTACAGGTTTTGTGGGTACATGAGATTATCAGCTTGTTACTTGACATATGGAAGACTGGTTGGTTTTGGATTAGGAATGTAAAGCTGTTTCTCTCAGAGGTTAAAAATTCACCACTTAAATGCTATTTTTATGTATGTAACTTCTCCTTTCAAGAGCAGGCAGACAAAATTAACACCAAAGCCTCTTAGGTTGTCCCTTCAGACATTGAAATGTTAGTTGGTACACGTTTCTTCCTCAGCCATTTTACTCTAGCTGCTGAGAACAGGACACTCTTAAGATAAAAGCAAACCAAGAGATGTCCCAGAACATTTAAACACGTGTGACATGTATTGAAGGCTTGATGGGAAATATGTTTCCAAAAATTTCAATAAAGCTGCTGGTATTCACTAAGAAAACATGAAATGAATGGAAGGCCAACTACAACGTCCATTTTAAAAGAATGGCAATTAACAGGCCGAGCTCTATTTAGTCAGCTGCCTCCAAAAGAGCCTTGAATTTGTGCCCCTCTAAAATACTTGTGTTCCAAAGAATGAATGGATTTAGTCTGTGCTTGCCCTTACAATGTCATGTCATATAAATGTACTGCTGTAAAATGAATGTGTATTTTTAGGTATAGCAAATTGGAATGCAGAAATCATGGAAAATAAATATGCAAACCAGATAACTAGTATGTAATGTCTTTTCCATCTTAGGGTATAATATGAATAATTACATAAACTTTCGTTAGCAAAATTCTTTAGTGAAAATGCTGCATGGTGACTGGTAATTTGTCTGAAATAAACTACAGCTGTTAAATATGAATAACATCCCTATGCCAACAGCTAAGATGAAATCCTGTAGTGTTTAATATATTGCCCATTCAACAGTGGCTATGTAATACTAGATGCAACAATGGAAATGTCAGTTGTGATAAACAAAAGATTCATCCAGAATGTCAGAGGCTAGTTTGAATTATTTAATGCCACTGGAGTCTGAGAACAACACCCACAGAAATCTTACTTTTGTGGTGACATGAACTGCTAAGGACCCTAAAGGCATCTCTGTCTCAGCTCTGGTGGAGCTTAATTTTTATTTGGGTCACACAAATAAATGTCTGTAGATAAAAACCCCTTGGAAACTGCAAACTCATTGTCCAGTACAGAGGAATGGTTTGGATCTTATTAGTTACAACAGTGAAGTGATCTTCTGTTCTCAGGGGGATGGATGTAAACTTATGCTAATAAGCAAAACTTGTTAGAAAGACTATTTAAGTTAGGGCATAGGGATGAGAATCTCTGTCTATTAACCATACTTGTCTTTTTGAAGGCTACATGTCTTACATTGCTCGTAGCCACATGAAAACGTCTTGTGGGATTTTGCCATATGTGGATGAGTAGCTGTGCCTTTAATTTTTAGAAGTAAATTTGCTGTTGGTTTAGCCAATTTCTCCGTATTTCATTATAGCAAGTTAATGCACTTTAAAGAGAACAAACTCATCATGACTAAAGTGTAATGCTGCTGCTGTAACAAATCATTTTTCGCTCTTGAAGAGAATGTGGGACAGAAATGGGGAGGAGGTGGCTTTAAACTAGTCCTTCAAAAGACGACTACCAAAAGCTATGTTTATCCATTCCAGATTGCCCCTGCTGAAGGACCAGATGCCAAGCTGAGGATGGTTATCATCACTGGACCTCCAGAAGCTCAGTTCAAGGTACAACATATAAAAATTTGTCAGTCTGTAGTGGCTTTTTGACTGTAAGGGACAACACTGAAAACAAAACTCTGGGTTCCAAGCACCATTTTATTCAGAATTCTAGTAAACACTTTAGTTTTGATTTCCTTTTGCTGAGAGGTATCTCATATGACTGAGTAATATGGTACTATCAGAGGCCACATTGTGGTCACCTGAAAACTGGTGGGAGTTTCATGTAAGTTGGAATTAAGTCTAGAATGAAAATGAGGCCCTATTACATTCCTGATTTTCCCTTATCTACAAGTACAATAGTCCAGTCTTTCTAGTCTGTCTTAATATGCTCAACAGTTGTGTTCAGTTGAAATAACAAAGCCAACAAGATGAGTGATTGAGTTTTCCCAGGTTTCTGTTCCATGCAAAATGGAAAATGCTTTCTGGGTAGCTCTACAGATAAACACAAGATTTCTAATTGTATTTCCACTACAACTTAAGGAGATACTCAACCTGATTATCCCATTTGTGTTCAAATTGATTTCTGGAGTGGCCTTCTGCCTGAAGTGCCAAGCGATAAATCTAGCTACCCCAAAAGGAGCTGACCACATTAGGAGTGATGCAGACAGCTCAGTGCAGCAGCCTGGCTTCATCACAGATGAGACCCAAAGCAAGCAGAAAATCACTTGATAGTTCACATCCTGGCATTGCTCTCTTGCCTGTTCTCCTTTCTGTCTTTGTATTTTTGCTTCAGGGCATCTTGCAAGAAAGAGGTGCACAGACTTCATGCATATCTAGAATCAGTTTCATTAACGTCCTTAGGAGTTTTGGAGAAGTATCAGGGCAGGTATTTTGCAGTGGTAACGGTGAACTAGATGCTTTGGGGGTTATTGCTCGGTTACAGTACACATTTGAGAAGCTATTGAAGGCAAATCATAATTTAGAAGCTCTGCCGCCTTGAGGTTTTCTGTGTGTGCGTGGGCTTGGCCACATGGTGTGTTCCACATATTGGGGTGCTCTTGTGATACAGGTTCAGCACAAGGTCAGATTCTGGCCACCTTTTCTTTCCATCAGATATCAGTGAACAGTAGCAGGCTGAAGTAGATTTGAGCATCCCTTGTCCTAAATTTTCATGCAGGCAAAGGCTACAGGCCTTTACAGCTTTGGTTTTACAACTTACTCAGATTTAAAGTCAGACAGAGTTCTTCTGCCAGCTCTTTTCTCCAACTTGGAATGTGCAATGAGGAAAGTCTCTCTTTTCTGCACCCCATACGTTGGTTAAAACCACAATAATCAGTCACTTCTCTGCACTTGGGCTTCTGTTTGCAAAGAGGGATCAATGTACTAGCACAGCCAGTGCTCCTGAGTATGCTGGTCTTGTGAAGGAGAGGCATTATCCCTTGGGGCTTCCTTTGGCTCCAGTCTTCACAGTCTTTTACTACTCTTTGAGCAATGCTCTCTTGACTGAGATGGGCAGAAACGGAGGTCAGTCCTTTCTTTTATCACCACTGTTAACCTGAAACATGCCTTACAGTCAGGGCCAAGCTTCATTAATTCTGTCTGTAAGCTCTATTTAAGAAGGATCTTCTCTATCTTTGAGCATAGGCTATTGCTTGTTAAGGCACCAAGAATATAGTCTGGGTGCACAACAACTTGAAGAGGGAATAGCTGCTGCCCAGATGAGTAACCAGCTCTCGGAGAGGCGGTGTCATCTCGGAGCCTGTGAGTTTGGCATCCTTTCCCTACTACATTGTGTTCTGCTGTCTGTGATTCATGTCTGTGGTAGCTGCGTGGCTGCACCCCTTTCTTCCTCAGCTCCAGTAGCCTGAGGATGTTGCAGTATGCAGGGCTATTTATTAGCAAGGCAGCTGGATGAGAATACGCCACTGTTTACAGCCTCTTCTGCAGTGCTCCTTAGAGTTTAGGCATACCTGTGACACCAGTATTCAGAACTGATCACGTTGCCTTGGATCTGGGAAAAATGCAAGCCAAGTGGAGAATCTAGTGTAGCCACACATTTAAGGCACTGTTTTACCGTGAAGGAGATGTAGCCCAGTTAGGTTGTTTCCAAAGACTTTTTCAAGAACTGAAAGATTTGGGATGTTGGAAATACATCTACTATCCTTTAAAAAGTCAACAGCCCACCTTGCTTTATAAGTCAGCAGTAATGCAAACTTCTTTCCTACAGTACCTCTCCCACTGAGCCCTGCAGCCTGTGCAGGTTCTTGAGGTGCTATGCACATGAAAAACATTGCTATTGAAATAAAAAGGCCTATGCTGGCTACTGTCTGTCTCTGGCAAATTCGGAAATAGTTTCAAGTCTCCAGCTCAGATGATGGCTGGGAGTAGTATTTTATCTGCTCTTGGCAAATCCTCTTGGAAGTTTTTTCCTGGAGTGGGAATCTCTGATTTCAGGGTTGTTGATGATGCCAGAACATGGCAGTTGTACTGAGTTTTTGTATGGCTTTTGTGTAGTCTTTTATTTCACTGGAAAGATGATAGGTTTTGTCCTCTGACAGGGCCCCATGACCTGCTGCAGTATCCCACTAGGTCGAAGCCATGTGCTACATGTTTTTCCATACTCCTCAGGTGGAATCCAACTTACCCAAAATACCAAGTACTTTCAGCTCCAAGATCACAAAATCTTTCTTCTTACCCATTCTAGAGTAGTTTGAACCTGAGTAGCCTTTTAGGACACGAGCTAGAAATAAGATAAGCTGTGCCCTATTTAACATAATTATCATGTTGTGCAGTCTCTTTGGACTTTTTTTATATTACATTGCAGTGGTGGCTTGTAAAATGGCTGGATGTAGCATGCACACAGTGACAGGGCTGGGGAGCGCGATTTAAGGTGATAAAGAATCTGAACCAGAAAGGCTTTGTGGTCCTAGGTTTATGGTCTTTACAGCGCATCTCTCTTCAGTACCTCAATAGAAATGTTCTTCTGATGCTTCTAGGAGATGCAGCGTACTAGATCTGGTTACCATTTCTAAAGAATTCAGTGATGAATGGCAGGGAATAAGGAAAGAAATGTATTTAAAAATCAGCAAGATGCATGATCTCTGCCTTGCTGGACATTCTTCTTGCAACCTGGGATGTATACGTTCCCCTGAAAAGGGAACCATGTGCTGGTCAGAGTAATGCTGTTCCCATGGTGCTATTTAGATTTAGGCAGTTGGATTTTTCACTTTAGAAAATTGAGCAAGCTTAGATTTATTTATTTTGAAACAATATGTTGTAATGGATTGTAAAAGTAAGCTGTTTGCTCTAATTGGAGTCTTTATCCCATGACTTGGGGGGGGGGTTGTCGCTTTTTTAAAATTTTGTTTAGCATCCTTAAAGGAGTGGGTTTCTGAGCCAATTAGTTGCATTCTGTGCTTCTGAGTGTAACAAAAACATGCTTCAGCCAGACAGTTCTTCTCACCACCACTGTTTACCTCTACAGAGATGCAATAGTTTCTTTTACAAACAATATTTCTACCGAAAAGCGTAATAACAACTATTTCTGTTAAATTGCTCCACGATACCCTGGTTTGTCTTGGACAGTGGTGCTTCCTAGTTTGGTACAAACACTTCTTTTAGAAAAATAATTACTCTATTTATTAGGGAAAATGCTTTGTCAGGGTTGTGTACTGAGAATTCTCCTCTCTGGAATTTCTTGTAGTTAACTAGACTTCTTACTAAGCGCATTCTCTTAACTGAAAGCATTTTTTGCAGGCTCAAGGGAGAATATATGGGAAACTTAAAGAAGAAAATTTCTTTGGACCTAAAGAAGAAGTGAAACTTGAGGCTCATATAAAAGTGCCATCCTATGCTGCTGGTAGAGTTATTGGTAAAGGAGGCAAAACAGTAAGTAGCTGAAATAGTAGCTGGATACGTTTCTTATTTCAGTGTGTGTATATATATATGTATACATAAACATTTAGCTAACTAATAGCTCATCCTTTAGAATTATGCTAAAGCAGGTGTTCATTTCTTAGCTGTATTTGTTAAGGTTTTCTTTTCCAGCGTAGAGTCAAGAGAAGCCAAGCTCATAGCATGATTTCTTCTAAAGAATAATAAAAGAAAGAATCAAACAAAAATTGATAGTCCCAGTTAGATCTGCAGGGTTTTTATCAATAGAAGTGTAGTTTTTTCCGTTTAGAATGAATGCATCCCACTGAAGACCTGCTTCTGTAAACCTTAAGCTGTTATGCCAGATTTTTGCAAAAAGATTTCACAAACATGATTTAATTAAAATCAAATCCAGTGTATCCAAAGGTGGCATTTCTGGCCAAATGTGAGTTGAAGCGTGATTTCTAAATAAGTGGTAGGAAATTAAGACGTGTTCAGACCTCAGTAATAGAAAAATAGAAGTTGTGGATTTTTTTGCTTCACTTTAATTGATGGCATTTCTTAGGCTCAGTTTGCATAAAATAACATCACTGAGATTTTTGAGTGTTGAAAAGGCACTGGTACTGGAGCGTGTTCATATGGTTGTAAGTTAGGAGCTAGATAATATTTGCAAGGAAATGGTTCGGTCTTGCGCCTCATCCTTGAGTGCAGTGGGGTTTTGAAGTTGTCAGGAGGCAGCGTGGCCTCTTGCATTACTTGCAGTGGTTAAGAAGTCAAACATCTCTGAAAAGTTGTTCCTCTAAAACATTTTTGATTAAATAATGCTATGCATTTCTAAACTCGAATGAGCAGAAATGGGACAGACTCTAACTTTGCCTCTACTTAACACTATGGAAGCTGATAGGCTACTGAAAATAATTTGGACACTTCTTATTGGTCTGTTTGGAGTTCTCTACCTTGTGGGGATTTTTCAAGGAAAAATGTAAAAATATTTTTGACCTTTTCTTTTTTTTTCTTCCATACATTATTCATTGTATTTCGTTTTCTGACCATAAACTCAATGGGAAACACTATTTGCTTTTTAAAGCAATGTATTTAACACCTGTGTATTTTATTTAGTCTTTAAAACACTTCTATAAACCTAGAGAAGTTGGTGCTAATTTGTTAGACACACAAGAGGCTCATCTTGCAGAGTGCACACCACTGCACAAAGATGCTTTCTCTTAGTGGGTTTCTTTTCCTAAACATAACTTAGAGGATGATGTTTCTGTGGTCAGCAGTATCTTTGAGGCTTGGTGGTTGTGGGATATTTGCTCATTTAAGATTTTCTGACTACTTCTATCTGTTCATAGGTAAATGAGCTTCAGAACTTGACAAGTGCAGAAGTTGTAGTCCCTCGTGACCAGACACCTGATGAAAATGATCAGGTGGTTGTGAAAATAACTGGTCACTTCTATGCATGCCAGGTAGGAGGACTGGAATGAATTTCTGTATTACCTTCATGTTTCCACGGTCTTTCTTTTATATCCATGTGCAGAGCCAAGGGATGGAAGACTTTTCCTCAGGATACAGAAAGCACTGCTTGCCAGACTCCTCTGGTTGTCTTGCTGCCATAAACTCTCCTCATGCCTGTGAGAGACATTTATAACAATATTGCACTGTTACATATGTAAAACAATCTCCTTAAATTCTCCTGTCAATATATATAGGTAGGCTCTGACACTTCTAAACATTCAAAGCAAAAGAAAAGCCAAGTTGATTGCACTGAAATTCAGATGGAAGGGAGATAGAAGCCATAAGTAACTGTCAGGAACTGCACCTGTAGTATATGCAAAGTGTATGTGTGTTATATATATAAACCTATACCACCCAACCTATAGATTTAATATCATAAAGAAAAGGATTGCAAGATGCTTTCCCTCACAAAACTCTTAACTCAGACCAGTTCCTTTTGATAGTTTGCTTACAGATGCCTTTAGTTTAGAAAGGAGATGGAACGGCTTGTCAGGCCTTTAAGTCTGACCTTCTGGATTGACTGGTGTAGGAAAAAAAAATTGACTATTAAAACAGTGATTCTTATCAAACAAGTAGCCTGTAGTTTCAATAATCTTAATGTCGGTAGTCATCTTCCTATGCTTACAGTTTCTATTATTACTATGTGAAAACGGACCACACAAGTAGTTGTGGTAGCTGGAAAAAGTTAATTATTAATCTGTAAATCATGACTAATCCAAGTTTATTTTAACTAATGAGTAATCTTGTCAGTACGAGGAATTTAGTTATTCCAGATTTTCTTAATCCCAGTAGCATCTACAGATGGTTGTAAACAGCAGTCACTGCAGCGTGGCATCATGATGGGTTGTTTATTCTTTGTCCTTTCAGCTTGCTCAGAGAAAAATTCAGGAAATACTGGCTCAGGTAAGAAGGCAGCAGCAACAGCAAAAAACATTGCAAAGCGGACAGCCTCAGCCAAGACGAAAATAAAGGTTTAGGAAATGGCCCACCAGAGACAGATGCCAGACCAAAGACAGACTGTGCGACAGAGAGACGGGTGGTGAGCACCTGTTGAAGTTATATGCAGAAGATCCACCAAGCCAATCACCTGTTCGAGGACCAGGCAACCGTTGAACGCTGTCTCTGAGAATGTATTGTTTAGGCTCTCTCAAACTTTTGAAACCCAGCTTTAAAATAAGGACCCCTTCACTTCCCTTTTGTTCTATTCTCACAATTTAACATAAACTCGTTAGTCTTTTTTATTGTTCTTATTATTCCCCAACAATTTTAGAACTTGGTTTAATGAAGCTTTCTCTTCTGAGTTCACTGGTTAAAAAAAAAAAAAAAAAGGAAAAAAAAAAAGGAAAAAAAAAAGGAAAAAAACAACAACAACAAAAGAAAAGGCATTGCTCTTACAGGTCCAGTTGTAAAAGAAACACATTTGGAGGGTGGGATTGCGGGTGGGCTAGGGTTAGAGCAAGGGTATTGACAAGAGTTTAAGTGTTAGTCCCAACGTTGAAACAAGTGGCATTTTTTAAAAAGAATTTGGTTGCATTTTTACATAACACTGCCATGAATAACCTAAGGGAAGTGTTGAATGGTGTTGGCCAGGGCATAAAAAGATAAATATGCATTTTACTAAACTACCTCAGGCATTTAGTACCTCAATGAGAAATTGTTCCTTTTTTTGTTTTTTTTTGGTTTTTTTTGGTATTTTGTATACTTTATAAAGCTAATAGTTCTTGAGCATTTTATTTTTTTAAAAAAAAATTAAAATTTGATCAGCCACCAGCCAGGAGTACTACAGACTTATCGGGGGGAAAAATATAGTAGAGCACTTCTAGCTGCTGGCTGATGGGAGTAAGGTGGGCAAAAAAAACATAGCCTCAGATTTTCTGAGAGCTTCAACACCATCATTTGTTTAAAAAAAAAAAAATTCAGTGAATGTTCAAAAGATAGTGAATGATGCCAACATTCTGATAGCAGCAATGCCGTTTAGTTTTCTTTTAAGATGGGATGAAAAAGTTTGTGATGGTACTTTTTTGAGAACAGGACAAGGAAGTGATGGCAAGAGGCTGGGGTTGGGGGAAAAATTTAGAAGGCTGCAAGAGGCTGAATTTTTTTTTTTTGTGCTACTTGATTGAATGCATGAACCCTTTGTGCCTTTGACCATCACTACCTAATAATGCTACATTTAACCATTTGCAGCCCATTTGGACTTTGCCATTTTGTTCAAAGAGCAAGCTTCATCTTCAGTTTGATAGAACACTTGATCTGCTCGAGTGTATTTGAGGCCACGAGGGCCATTTCTGCCTGCAGATCACATCATACTGCTTTCAGTTACCACGATGGGGGAAGGTCAAACAGTGTTTGATCACAATGAAAGATAATGAAAGGCTAAGTTTACATATCCAGCCGCTGTTATGGGCCACACTAAGCCACTTTGAAGGTTTTAAAAACTATCACAAGGAAAAAAACAAAAACAACGAACAACAACCTCTCTAGCCTGGCTTATAATAGATGCAGCAGGATTTATGCACGTTCTGCAACCAACCATTAGATAAGAAAAAAAAAAAATGTCAAAAGGCAGGGATAACAGGAAAGTTACCAAATTTTTTAATTTCCGAATGTAATTTGAATGATGATTGTGGTAATAGTGACACATTCAAGTTTCTACAATAAACTTCAGTCTACCTCAGTTTAAGAAAAAAAAAATGTGGCAACACATGGTGCATAAAGACTGCTGTGTGTGTGTGTGCGCGTGCGCGCCTGTATGTGTGTGGTCGACAGAGCCATGCTATTACCTCTGAACCTTTTTTTGTGACGTTTTTTGTGCATGAGATGATCAGAATCACCATGCTGCACTGATTTGAGGGGCACAATGAGCAAAAACATTTGTTTCATCATTTTGTTATCTACCTCTTAGGTTCATGTTGAAATAGAGGCATTACTACATAGACTAGATAATTTTCCCAAAGATCATTGTTGTACAGATTAGATAATTTTGAAAATGGTCTGAAGTGTTTTTCCTGCATCTCTTCTTTACTAATTGGTTTAAAAACCACAAACTTATGTTGTAGTTTTAGCAAAGAAAAATGAGTTTCTTTTCCTTTTTTGACAGTGACCTTCATCTAGCCTTTAGAATAACTTTTTTTTCTTACAATGAATTTAAAATTACTGAAGTATGAGAAGTCATAGCATTTTAATTTTTGTTGAGGCTTCAGTCAGACATTCCTTTCTTAACATTTGAGAAGGATTTGACTTCATTATTTTCCATAAAAATTACTTTACAAATAGGCGCTGCATTTACATCTGCTGATTTAAATACTGTCATCTCTTAAATTTCTAGAGTTAGTATGGTAAATCATGTTTTTCTTTTCAATTGAGACTTGGTAATTTGGAGTATTCGGGAATAGCTAGAAAGTAAATACTGTAAATGATTTCAATATCCACAAAGTATGGATCATTTTTCATCTGTAATGTGCCCCCCAATGCAGCTCCACTTGCCAGATGCCTCTGAATGGAATAAAGAGTTTAACTCCTATCATCAGATAAAGTCGTGTGGTGTTTTTTTAAATTGATGAGGCATAGGGACAGAGACTGTTCTCAGTTTGTGGTACTTTGATCAAGTCAGTTTTCTGTCCGAAACAACAACTGGAAAAGAATGAACAGTCACCCACAGGCACTCCATAGCTGCTAGGGCATTCAGCAGCCAGGTTACAATGCTTGCACATCCCAATACAAGCAGTGACTTCTGTGGCTTGTTATTATTCATCTTCTTCTCATGTAACTGTCCATAGTACAACGTGTAGGTCACTGTCTCAGTCTTACTCAGGTCTGTGGAAGGGATGTGTACTCAACAGTCCTGATCCAGGGCAAACATCAAAGAATCTTTAACAAGTTTGAAGAGAGATCTGAATTACAGTTAGTTTATTTTTTTTTGGCTGCTTTTTACCCCATCTTTACTTTGGTGCTCTCAGTGTGATGATGATGTAATGAATACAACCCTAGAAGCTTGGGTAGGCAGAACCAGTCACCCTAGCAAGGAAATGTGACTGCAACTTGTATTGCACTCCTACAACCACCCCCCAAACACACGCCAGTTGCCAGTAATCTCCATTTAGATGCTTTTTAACATTATATAGAATAAAAATGAGAATAGTTGTTGAACTGTATGCTTTAGAGTGAGAGGAAGAGGTTGGGGAATGAAGGAGTATCATGAATAATGTAATTCTGCCTCTTTTGAAGAGGAGTGGAAAACCGAACTTGTTTTTCAAACTCTTGTACCCTCCTACTTGTCTTCACAGCTTATTTACCGAGACTAACCAGCAGAAAGAGAGAATTGAAGAAATGTATGTAAAAGACACTGCATAGGGTGTTGCATTTCACAGGCAACTCTAAGCTCATTTTTCCATGCCGGTATTGAGCCATCTTCTCAGAACCAGCCTCCCTGCCATTTGAGCAACATAAGAAGTTAAGCCTTCCTCTGTATCGCTGGTGTATTTGTGACAGCTAAGCCCCTGACTGTTTTAAGCATTTGCTTAATCATGATGCTTTTATTTGCTTCTAACCTTCCAAAGCTTTTATTCATAAGCTGCAATTTCAAAGGCATGCGCTCCTTGTATTAAGTTTCCGTTACATGAAGCATGTATGCTGTACAGGACAGCATGGTCTCCGCGTGGTACTAGGACATAGGATTTTTAAACGTATGTGAACAAACCTGGAGTAGGCACTCAAGCTGGGCTGTTACAGAGATGTTAGCTCAAGTGATAGGTGCAGACACTGCTTGACAACAAAGTTACTCACAATGCAGGAACTTGGTGAAATGATGACAGAAGTTCCACCTTGCTAATTGTTTCTTTTGTTTATCCCGTCTTCAAGGGATCTCCCCCCCCGCTGATCTCTGTACAGGACTGAATGATGCATCTACAGACTCACTAGACAAGCTGCTCAGTATTTTTATTTTACATAGAAATCACCTGATCCATAGAACTGAAACCATTCCCAACTGTTTTCTTTCCAAAAGGGATTTAATGCTGCACAGTACTGATCATCCAGACTGGATTTGTTAATTTCTGGGTCCCAGCTTTTAAGAGGCTCAGGCCAAAGGCTCACCAAGTCAGGCAGGTAACTACTGTTAAATGGAGGATGAGGAAGTTCTTCTCCTGAGCTGGCAGTCCTGATGATTTGATAGCAACCACTGGATGTTCCATATAACTCATTTTCACAATGTGCTTTGGCAGTAAATTCACTTGTACTTTTTCATTTATTTTTACTGTTTTTTGT
Source organism: Actenoides hombroni (assembly GCA_024336885.1). NCBI lineage: Eukaryota > Metazoa > Chordata > Aves > Coraciiformes > Alcedinidae > Actenoides > Actenoides hombroni. Next base: position 33,487,876 of record WUAM01000143.1, read on the forward strand.
CTGCTCGGTTGATTTGTTGTTTGGAGTGAGTTTGTTTGCTTTGTCTTACAGAACCCTTTCCAGATGTTAGTCTGTTCACATGGAAGCTGCCATTTATCTTTTAGTGTTTTCTGGGCACTCCTTTTGTTACTGTGCTCTTTCAGACAGGACACTGTATGTGGTTCTAATTAATAATGTGGGCTCATATAATGGCATGTTTGCTGAACCTGCTTCTACTCATCTATTACTTAAGCAGCAGCAGTAAAAGGTATTCCTTTCAGGGAATGATCCAAAGTAACTCCAACGTATTCCTCCTAGGAGGAAATGCCTGATTTAGAGCCCATCAGTATAAGACAGCCAAGGTTACCTTTCCCTCCTGTGGTTTACTTATTGACAAGTACTGTGAAACATTTTGAAAACACTTCTTTGCAGTGAGACTTGCCACCGCTACCTTTACTTTGTAGGCAGAGCTGTTTTATCTGCATAGTTCTGCAAATTAATTTATTACATATAGTTAAACTATCTGCTGCCTCCTATCAAAGAGCAGGTGAATTTGGTGGCAGTTATTCCTGAAAGAGCAGAGACTAGACACAGCAGGAAAACATGACCAGTCTGAAATGATGAAGTGGTTTTTTTTTGTTCTGGGTTTTTAGTTTTGTTGTTTGATGGTATTTTTTATACACCCCCACAAGCACACATTCTCCCTTACCAACCCTAACCACCACAACCACAGGGATGAAAACCAAGGTCACTTTCTTCAAGCATTACAAATAGCGGCAGCTGTGCAGGGAAAAGATGTAAAAAGGGCTTTAAGTAGTTTGTAGAGCTATAGGAGGAAAAGGTGATTACCCTTGGAATCTACTGTTCCTGCTTCCTCATGCATGGCAGAGCAAGCTTCTCCAGAAGGAAGAGATCCTGATCTAGTTATAAAAGCCCTCTCCTGTAGTGGAGAAAAGCAACTTGGTTTACATATACAAGTTTTCTTACCCTCTTGAAGCTCTTCTAACTGGTTATTACACCATGCAGCAGTCAGAGTAAGAAGACACTGCACAGTGACTTCTGAAAGTGCTCAGCAGTTCCTTAGCAGCAAGTAATGCTCAGTGACCAAGGGCTTCCTTTAGAACTACTTTTGCCCATTCCAAATGAGCTGAAGATTTATACTGCCATAGCATGTTGACTCGGTGTCCTTTTCCAGAAACTAGAGGTGAGAGGAAAACTAGGAGAGGAGGCCAACTGCACGCTTAGAATTAGCAGAATGTTTTAACATGAAGACAAGGAATTGAAGCTCAAGTGTTTAATTATTAAAACCAGATTTGACTTGGCTGAAAGCCTGACCCTCTTCTGTTAAGACACATTTGTCACTGCTGCTCTTGGCTTTTATGTGCTCCGTAACCTACATCTTTTTTCTCCTTCAATTCAGAGCATGACTGACTTCATTGTGACCAGAAGCAAATGGCTAACTACAAGCCTCATCTAAACTGTTTTCATGTAGTTTTTCCTTGCAGCACTCAAGCCTTCTTTGCACTGCCACCACAGGCAGGTCTTTCAAAGATACTAGTAAAATGGTTACTGTAGAGGCTAAGCATGAGTTTCAGAGTAAGTAGTTTAAGCAGCTGTCTTTGCCCCTCTTCACTGGAAACCACTGGACAGTGACTCCCTCAGGAAAAAAAAACCCTTTATATTAGGATTCCTTCTTTGGTGTTCTATGGTTGGACTCAATCTTAAGGGTTTTTTCCAACCTTAATGAGTCTGGTAAATTTTGTAGCTTGTTCAGAACTTTACCTAGGCAGAGCCAATAAATACTACAGTTGATCAGTACAAAACACTGTGGCTGGTAAGTCAGTAAGCAAGACTGTGTATCTTGGCTCTGCGATAGCACGCCAATTTCTCTTTCCATTCAGCAGCTGCATTAATTTCTTGTCTCAAGATGATCACTGCTGTTAGATGTCAGTCCACCAAATATAAAGTCTTCTGGAAGTGTCTGTGAAGTCATCTGTGCTAACTGGTCATCGTAGGAACCAAGAGTCCATAGCTTCTCCAATTCATAAGCCTCTCGTGTCTCTGGCAGCATGAAGTGCATCACTATGCTATCTGCACAAAAGAGAAAGCCACAATAAATGACCATGAACTGTAAAGTACTACTACACTTGCAGCTGCACAGAGTTCAAGTCTCCCACACCCATTCTGGCTCCATATAACAGGTCAGCTGATGGATGTCTCTTCTGAAATTGCTGATTTCAGTTCTTGAAGAGCATTAGGAACTGGTCAGTCCTTCAAAAGCCTCACAAGACTACAGACATGCGAATGAGATACACAATACTCTGGTTTAAATTAACACTACTGCAAGACTCCCCACCAAAGTAGTTATGTCTTTGAGGGGATAGAAGGAAGTCAAAAGAAATTTTACTTGAAAAAGTCCCCTAGGGTTACAAATGGCCTTTCAGCTTTCCTATATTACCAACAATGTTTAGCTATAGCCAAGTAATTTTCCTCAGGTATGGTGCTCACACTTCTCACGTGGTTTTATCATGAAACGGGACCAAATTTTGACACAAGGTTTTTCTTACAGGTTTTCATTAAGTCTGTGCAAGCAAGAGTCAAGAATGTTAATTCCAATATACTTCTAATGCACTTTTTTTTCTCATTATGCCCTTAAATTTCTATCAGTTTTCAGATATAACTACCAAAATCATTAGCTGTAAAGTAACCAAGGCTTACTATCACTGGCAGCTGTGCTGCTTGCCCATCCATGCTCTTTTCAGCCAAAAGACAAAGTTAGAGGATGAGATTCCAGAGCTTAGCTGTGAAGGAGAAATGCCTTCTGAATGCAGCCTTTTAACTGTGTGTAGAGAGTTTCACAGTTGTAGAATGAAGAATTAAACTCAATTTAAGACTGAGGTTTAACCATGTGTCATGGTATGATGCAGACAGTGGAAAACGCTGTTCAGTCAGCAGTCCACTACCAGGGCAGCATACAAAGAGCCTCCACTCACCCAAACAGGGATTATATAAGCCTGAGAAAATTGACTGAAGTTGTTTCTCTTTCTACTACTGTTATCGTCAATTTATTAAGACTTGATTTAGCCACTAAAGAGTAGTGACTGCTTTCTTCTCAGTGCCAGTGATCTTTAGTGACAATTTATTTAGCATCTCAATGAGTTCATGCAACAACTGGAGTTCCAAAACAGCAAACTGTGAACTCTCCCCAGAAACCACAGTGCATGGAAAGATGCGTCCTTCTAAGAGCTCACACAACTTCCTATTTGTCAGATTCACAAGTATTTACCAAAATCAATGCACAGCCAGTCATCTGTCTCTTTTCCTTCAATCTGAACATGAGGATCACCACCTTCTTTGTGATACTTGTACTGAAAGAAGCAATGGCAGAAAATCAAATACTTTGCATTTATTTAAAAGCATTCAAACTTAACAGATAATCTGGACTTTGCCAAGTTGTCTAGAGTTTATGTCTTAAGTGGGTTACATCACGTTGGTTCTGAGGTCTGCAAAAAACAAACAAAAAGAATAATATACACTTGCAGCACTGGAAAATAAGTACAGATATCTCCATGGGATTTAGTATCAAATCTGGAATCCTAATGCTCAGAGTTCTCATACAGTTAGCCATGAATTGCAACACTCATTACAAGATGAGGGAAAGCATGACCGGCATACAGGTGAACCACTGTGAGAGAGGAAAGGGGGCAGCTGAAGGCACAACTGCAAATGCTCAGCTAGGGCAAGGCAGTTAGTTCCCTATGCAACATGGTGGCTTTCACAGGTGCCAGCTTGCGAGGCTGAGCTCTCCCCATCTAGTACATAAAGAACCTAAGCACCCACCAGGCCTGAAGAAATCTGATAACTACTGGCACATCCAGATCTGGCGATAACCTTCTTGTTTCTTTACAAGGACCATCAATAAAAAAAAAAAACCCAAAAATATGGAGAGAAGCCAACTACACCTTCACAGAGTTCCTTTATTCAACTTTAACTGCTTCGACTAGAAATAAAGTAGAACCAAAGAAATATGGAAACCTTTTTCAAGCTGAAATTAAAAACCAAACTCATTTGTTTCAGCACAAGGCCACAGAGAACTGGACAGTGAAACTCCATGGCTCTAACAGTCCCTTCTGACATGGAAGACAAAACTCAAAATAACTTGTAACAGCATGGCTGGCTAGCTAATGAGTCCCACTTCACTGTGAAAGCAATTATCACAGAATGCAAGTGTTCCCAGTCATTCCCATGCAATACTAGCTGCTGGAGAATGACCCCAGTCTGCAAGCCAGAATGTAGAACTTCCAAAATGTAAGTCGTAACTAGTTCTACCTTCCTTTAAGATAGCTTATGAGATATCTTCAAAAGCAGGTAATTGTCAGAGACTCTCTGAAAAGTTGCTTAAAATACTGAAGAGCCCAACATGCACTGCCATCAGCTATGAAACAGAGGTTGGGAAGGCTGTTCTGCACGACAAGTTTCCTTCAGCCTTGTCTTTAAAGGCTGTGTAATGGTGAACAGATTATAATAAAGCCAAGTGTTAGATTCTTCCTCTAACATGAAACTAGTCAGCTTCCCCTCTGGGTTAGCAGGGGTAAGCAGTACCTGAGACTTTGCCATTTACAAGCTACTGGAAGAAAACCAGGAAGACTTCATGCTACACATAAGCACCTCTGCATCTTAGTGTGATTAAATCCTGCATTACCATAACGTTTTAGGTACAGTAATGGTAAAGCTAGCCAGCTGCCTAGCAGCACTCCTGATGCTTTGCGTCTTAAGCTTCAGCTTACCGTTTGCCTAGAAAACTCCCAACGCTAGGCAAGCTCCTGCGGAGCTGCCCAGGTTTCACGGTTCCTCTCTCTGCCCAGGAGGACAGCAGGCCTCCCCGGCGGCTCTGCCGCTCCTACAGCCGCCAGAGGGAGCAGCCCGCTGGAGCGCAGGGCTGGGTTGGCAGGACGGGCCGTATTCACACATCTCTCCTGCGCCGGGGGAGCTGAACAGCTGCTGATTTAAGACTAACAAATTATGCAACTAGTAGAGTACATATTAAGCACTTAAATTTAGTACATTCAAATAACACTAATAAAACTTCTAGCTTGAGGCAAAATTTTAACTTGCAAAGATGCATCAGGTCCTGTGGATAACACAAGAAGCTCTCCTCACCTGCTCAGAAAGGCACTGAAAAGCAGTACCACCTCCCCCTCTCTCCCTTCCACCTTCAAGTCTCACAGCTGAAACCAATGGGACTGGAAAGAAGAAAGAACCACCAAGAGCCAAGGAAAAATGGGGTCAAGAACAGAAAGAAAGAAAGCATGTGAAGAGAAGGCAAACTACACACTGAGTACAGAGAGTTGACTGAGATGGGGGCTAGTCATATTTCTCACACTGTGCTCTGTAACAGTTAGCTGTCTCTTTTCTGGACATAAAGTTTCTCCCTCTCCAAGACTGGTCCTTACCCCTAAGATCTATCTGTATTTTTATTCTGAGCTGTACTTTTGTACTGAAAAACTCTCATTTCACCAAAGCCAAACAGTGCAAGATTTCTGTGCCAGGATGGTAGCTGATCCTCCTCTCCTCCTGTACATGCACAGTATGGTGACTATGAACTAGGAGTTTGCTTTAGTAAGCCCATGAGGGGATCCTGTGCCTCATAACAAGACACCTTTTTACCAGCCTTACAATATACCAGAGAACTTGGAAAGTTTAGGGATTAGGACTTGAGAACAGTGAGATTAAGCTATTTTGAACGAGTGAGAATAGCTCTGAAGCTTGCTGGATGGAAGACAAAAGTGGACATATGTCATCACCATTACCATTTAACGTGACTCTTGTAGCCACCAAACTGTGCCAATGTCATCACCATTATAAATACAGAGGTCTATTTTTATATTCTCTACATTTTGAGTAGTGCCACTAAAAAAAAAGCACAGTTAGTTGCTAGATGTAATCAGGACTAAATGATACAAGGAAAATTTAGTTTCAGCTTGCCTGGTACACCCCTATACATGCCATCCTGAGTAAATTCCTTTTGTAACATTTAAAACCATTCCCCAAAACCCAGAGAGTGCAGCAGGAACTATCTTACCATTTTTAGCATGTAATGTGCCATTGCATGGAGATGCCGTGTGGAAGATCCACTCACAATTATAAAATAATCACAATATTTCATTTCTGGAGGTAGCTGGATGACACAGATGTCTTTAGCATTTTCTTGCCTCAGCAGAGCTACAACAAAGTCAATGTTGAACTTTGGAAGAACAGTATCTGGAACAGACACAAAAAATAATACAGTGGCAATTTATCTTTTTAATTGCAAAAATCAACCACCTAAAAAGACATAAAATGGCAATGAAATGAACTATAGCCCAAGACAGCCACTCACTATGGAGTCTGGTTTGATACTGACAATGCAACGTGAACTGCATATTTTTAAAAATCATTTTTAATATCAAAGTTGAGAACTATGCACTCTTCTAGTAAATAACACCCTATCACTAGGTATAGTAGCTAGTAAACATTGACGTTTCTTTTAGGTAACTTAATTATTTACTGCTGTTGGTACTTAGGAGTCTATGCTATCATCAGACACTTGTCAATTAAGATGAATGAAAGCCAAGTCCTCCAACAGACAGTATCGTTGTTGGCGAAACTTTAAATATTTCACAACAATGCTTTTCAATGGGCCTGTGATAACACATGGTCATGAAATTACTTTAAAATATTAGGTAGCTGAAATCAATATATTGAAAATGGAGCTGATGTAATGCAGTGGGAAGGCACTTTTTATCTTCAAACTGACTAAAGCCACTACTTTTCCCCCCCCCAGCCTGTTCTGCCCCAGAATTATGATATTGTAGACAAGGTTTTAGTCCTTCAACAGTTTAAGCAAGTCAGCTTAGAAACTAGTACATTAGTGCAACTACCTTCTGTTCACACCATGAAATCAATTTATTGCTAATTTGTGCTAATTAGGTAGAGGGAACTTGTATGCATACTTAAGGCATAATTTGAATCTGTCTGCAATGCATGCCTGCCACTATAATGTGAACATTAGTGCAGACCGAGCACCAGCACAAAGCCAAGCTTCTTATTTACCAATACAAAGAAAAAGCCAAACAAAAGAACAATAGCTACATATAATTATATGCATGAATGAGGATATGAAATTGGATCAAATCTCTGTAAATGAAAGCCTTTGAACTCAGGGACTCATGCACTCTTTCAACTTCTGCTGTGGTCACACATGCAGAAAATTAACAGCGGCCACAGCTCCTCCAGACACAATAGTTATAAAAGTTAAATATTTGCCTGGTAGCTACATGTGAAGTCTCTAGTGCCTACTTAGAGAACGAATGGGGTAAACAACCCCAGGCACACTCTGCCATACTGAACGTCACAGTCAGATCTAGGCTAGAGAAGATCTGCAGAACAGCTACAACAACAAACCAGCTTGGTACACACAATGCTCACACCCGTAACCAGCCACCGTACTACTAAACCGGTTATCTATACAGGGAAATTTCTCCGCGAGCATACATCAAAGAAATACACCTCCAACTAGGCACCACTATCTTCACAGAAGTTCCCATGTGTACGTACACACTGACAGTCTACACAAGACGCCGAGTCCTCACTTTACAGCAGGTCTTAGGAGGCGATGCTGGTTCAGCACAAACGCCGAGGCTCTGAGGCCTGGGGCGTCACCCGAGGTAAGGGCGATTCCATCGCACCGGGCACCTCCAGGTGCAGCTGCAGGGTGAGACCCCACGCACCCCCAACAAAGACTTCCTTCACCAGGCGTGAGGTTTCGCTTAGGGAACCATCGCCCAGTCCTGAGGGCCTTTGGGTGGCCTCCTTGCCGTGCCGCCTCACCAGCACGCGTGGCCGCGCCAGGCCAGCGGCACCGCCCCAAGCAGCGCTTCCCGCCGCGGAGGTGCCAGCTCCTGGCTGGCAAGGGAAGGCCTGCTCGACTCGCGCGCTCCCTCACCCGCCGTGCGGCCGCGGCAGCTCTCGGACATCTCGAGACCGATTAAGCTTGACGATCGTGACCGAAACGGACCGAAGGACCAAGCGGGAAGTCAAAAGAGCCAAGGCCGGTGTAGCGCACCCCCTGCTTTACCCCAGCGGTTCGGTCCCGCCGGCGAGGCCGCACTTCGCTGGGCCCTACCTGCCGCCTGGCGTCGCTCCGCCGCCCCCAGGGCCCCAGATCCGCCGCCGCCACCAGCGCCCCGCGCCGCCGCACAGCCCCCGCGAGGAGCCGTGGCCGCCCGGAGGGGCGGCTCGGGGCACAGGGCGACCCCCGTCACGGCGGAGACAGGCCGCAGGAGCCGCCGGCCCCCCGCCACCGCACGCCACATAGCCCGCTGCCGCGCGCCGGTCCGGCGGCCCACCGCTCCCCGCCGTGCTGCCCAACGATTGGCCGGCGGCGGAGACGGCCCCCGCGCCTCATTGGCTCATCCTGCCGTCGGTCAGTCTGGCGGGCCGTGCGGTAGGGCGCGTGCTCGGTAGCCGTCCCGAGAAGGCGGCGGTGACGGCCGCTGGGGGCCGTTCCCGGTCCTCCGCTGGCGGCCTCGCCCTGGGTGAGCCGCACGGGGGCGAGCGGCCGTGGGCTGGGCCTGAGGGAGCCCCGCGGGGAGTGGTCCTGTCGGAGCCCCGGTGCGAGTGCTCGGGTGTGCGAATAGGAATGTCGAGGCTCGGGCTCGGGCTCTTCGTCCCCGCTTTACGCTCCTCGTCTGTGTTTTCTGAGGAGTGTCGGAGCCACGAGGCGATAAAAGAGGAGGGATCGCTGGGAAAGGAGGGGACCTGTGCGCCAGTGACCAGCGCTCTGCTTGCCATGGCTCGTTGGGAAGCGAAAAGGAGCAGGCAGGGAACGTGGGCACCGCCGTGTAACCAGCTGAAGCCTGCTGCCCCCCCCCACCCCCCCCAAGGCCATATGGTTCTGCCTAAAAAGTTGCAGCGGGTTTGAAACGTACATTTGTATTGGGAAAGTGTATTTTACGTTGGTGGAATTCCCCCGTAGCGTTAATGGGCGTAGGTTAGTAGTCTTGCTATGTTTGATTTGCTATGGAGAGCGTTGGAAAGACCTAAAAAATTATGGCCTAGGCAAGTCCAAGCACATGTATTTACTGTGGATGTGTTTCCCTCCACCCCTTTCCCCTGGAGATCTTGGCATTTACGCCAGCAGTCAAATAAAAGAATTACTGTCCAGACTGTTTTTCCCTCCCTCACTGAGTATGATGGTAAACCAATGGTATTAAGACTTAAAAGGCATAATCTTGTGAGTTATAAAGACCTGTAGTGATAAAAGCTTTAGATTTAAAGGAAATTGGACTGCTGTACAAAGCTGAAGGTGACCAGTTATACTAATTGGCCACAGTGTCTGGATGTGTCTTGCAAAATTTAGTTTGACTCGATAATTCCTTAAGGGGCTAGTGGCTTTTGGCCTCAGTTTCAGCTTGAAAATACTTCTGGCAAGAAAAAAAAGCTACATCTGATTAATCTTTTCATTGTGTGCTATAAAAAAATGTTCAAGAAGAAAAGGGAAGAGGAACAAAACAAGCGGTTTGAAATAATAATTTTTTTAAAGTAATTTTTAACAAACTTGTTGCCCAACTAATACTTTTGTTTCTCTTGATGACGTCTGAAAAGATGTTCTTTCTAAAGCTGATGTACATTTATGTTTGATGTCATTCTTTGATGTTATCTCTCCAAAGGGGATGCCTGAAACTTCTCTTGTAACATTTGCTGACATTCACAATCTGTCATTTGTCAGCTGTTCTTGCTTTTGAAGGACATGAACTTCATTTGTGTCCTGATCTGTTCTAAAATTGGGCCCCTCGCTGTCATCTGGTTGTTAAGAAGTTCTCCTTGCTTCTCAGGTTTGTGGGGCCATTGCTCTGAGTACACTTGAAGGGAGACTGCAAAAATGGCTCAATAACCAGTGGTGGGACCAGGTGTGCATAAGTGAACTAAGACTAAGGCAAATCCCGTTGTGTTTTCTGGAGCTAGATGCCGATTTGATCAGTAATCAGGCAACTCAGCAAGCTGCTTCACTGACAGCATCTGAGACAAAGGCAATGCGCTCTTTAAAATCGTTAGATGGTTTATTTGTCAATGCAGCAGTTAAATTCCATTGTATAAAAGTAAAGATGTACGAAATGGATGTTACAGCTGAAAAGGCAAAATCAAATTATAAAAATTTAATATCCTGGCATGACATTGAAAGGGAGATAGTGCAAAAGCTATTCTGTATACTTAGGTTAAGAGAAGAAAAAGTTCTTAAAGTATGCCTGAAAGCTGTTTTCTATGCAAAAGCTTAAGGTGTCTCTGAGCTCCTAACATGTATCTTGTTTGCTGAAACAAGATGCTTTCTGCATATAGCCTCAGTCAGTGGTAGCCTGCATCATCGCTGATCCTAAGTCTTATTGCTGTGACAGAGTTAATATTTTCATGCTGCGTTACAGGTCATCTTAAGCTTTCCACTAAAACCCTGTCTTGCCTTGGGCTGGAGCAACAAATACAAATTGCAGTCCTTCCTGTCAGCAGTCTGACTGATAACAGAGGACATAACATTCAAGCAGTAATTTTTGTAGGCAATTTGTTTTCTGTTTAAGTCAGATAGTTTTAGATGCCCAGTTATGGTTAGACAATAGGATGTTGCATATAAGGAAGATGGAACAATGGCAAATATGGTGCTTCTGATAATATAACTGACACGGCCACGAAAGAATTAAAATAATTGGAGAACCTGGAAAAAATGAAGAGGTGGTTGCATTTTAGAACTAAAGAACTAATCTCCCAGGTATGTTGGAATCTCCATTTTTGTATCTTTAAGTCATTTAAAGGTGTCCATGCACACTGGGGACGTGGTAGTGAAGACTAGGGTCAGATTGCAAATGACGAGCATTTCAGAGTTCCGCTAAGATACCAGGAAAATATGTTTATGCTTATATATCACCTCAGGAATTGAGAACAATACGAAGCAGAGATGTTCCAAAACATAGTATATAATCTAATTATACCAAAATATATATCTTCAAAGAATTCCCTGTTTAGAAATGGATTGCATACAGTCATTTGCCCAGCCCCCAGTTGAAGGTTAATTTCATTTTGATTATAACCTTCAATATTAACAGCAAGGCTTATATGGAAAATGAAATATTTAAAACATTTTTAGTCTGTTTTCTCATCTCAGTGAACCTTTTTAGCAACCTCTTCCCTTCTACAAATAAGATGCTCGCCTTTTCTCATCATCCAGTAATCCAGCCTTCAGCAGTTTGCTTCTGGTCTTGCACTGTGGAACGCCACAATGCAGAATGATGACCATGTACAGCTAGAATGCCAGGTCACTTGGGAAAGGTCTCAGTGTGAGTTTTCTTAACACAGAACCGCAGCTAGAGTGAACAAGTGAAGACACATAGATTTTGCAGAAGTTTACACTTTCTAAGCTGTGTCATGCAAAAGCAGAAACTGGAGCACACTGCTTTATTTATACTGGGGTTTTCATTTATTTGATTAAGTGGCAAAGGACAGAGGGATGGAGGAGCAAGCAGAAATTAATGTGTCTTTACAGCAGGAGAGAGAAGAATGAAAAGAGAAGGGGAAGAAGGAGATGAATGCTACCCCTTTCTTCTAGAACCCTCATTCTGCTGACGCTTGTACATGGAGCACGTATCTGCCCTGTGGGGAGCGGTGATGCCAGCTCAGTGTCTCAAGACCAACAGAAACAAAAGAGCAAAGCACCAGCAACTGCATCTAGGGATTTTACATGAACTTTTAGATGGGACCTGTCTCTCCCTGTTGAAACTTTTACTCCAAGTAGATGTGTCTCATCTTGTCACTTGCATGTCTGTGGTCTTGTTTATAGTGAGATTCATGCACTGGTAGCCATGTCCAGTAGGAAACGATGTGTCCAGCCCTGTTTTCTGGCTCTGAGGCCAACTGGCATGTAATGAGCTGTATCCATGCTACTGATCCCTGCAAAACAGAGTGGCTGCTGCCAAACTCCCAGTGAGGAACAGTGCCGCTGGTGGTTCCCAGAATCTGGGATTTGCTTGGTGGGGAGCTAGCCTGCCTGGGGCAAGGCTGTGCTAGAGCCTCCTGAGCAGTGTAACTGCGTCAGCAGTTGAGTGCCAATGCCTGGGAATAGGCCATGGCACGTTTCATTCCACAGACCTAACATGTGCCTGCCCCCTGTGTCTGTCTTTCTAGCAAAGGCATGAATCCTGCTGAGGCAGTAAGTGGCTGTACTGGACTGTCTATTTAAGACTATGTATTTACAAGCTGTTGTGTTCTACTTTTACATTAACCTTTTTCTTCCCCTCCAGATTATAGATCTGATTAGTTTTGCAGATAATTAACCTAGAAGTAAGAAAAGCCAAATAAGGGGGGAGGTGTGTTAGTTATTCAGAAGAGCGTATCATAGATGACAGGCAAGAACAGCACGTGCTCAAAACTACCTCATTGTTTTCTATGAAGGACTATTTTAATATTTCTAATTGCACCAAGCCCCCTGAAGTTACAATCCCATCTATATGTGCTTTCACCTTACACCCTGGGTTTTTTATAACAATGAGAAAACCCCATCATAGCAGAGTTTAGATAGAAGTCCTGTACATAATCTAATAGTCAGTGTTAGACTAAAGGTTTAAACAATGCCTGGTTTGCTTTTCAGCAGAGGATTTCTTTCAGTGCTGCTAGGGAAGAAAATGGCTTTGAAATTGATGAAGTAAGCAGCTAATCCCTCCTGCTTCTCTGCTTGTCCTTCACTTCTCTCAATAGGCTTGTATTGCTTGTATCTCCTGCAAGGAATGTGCACAGTTAGTTGCTGAAAGACATTTAAATGAAAGTCCACGTTTAGCACCTGACCAGTGCATGTGAGAATTAATCATGTATTTATAATGTATATTCTCTCTCCTCCTTCCCTCTTCCATCGAATGGTTAACAGCCACAGGTCACTAGTGGTGACTAAGGTCTGGTTAATGAGAAGGCTCCCTTGCCTCCATTGTTACCCTGTGGAGGTGTTTCTTTCTCACCTCTGACTGTGAAGGGTGAGCATATTCTTGACTCGGGAATCTTGGTGCAGTCTTAAAGTTTCATCAGAAACATCCAAGCTAATAATGCAGTAACACACACTTCTGTTAACTACTGTCCTGTATGCCCAGCACCCTTTCCCCCAAGAATCTGTCAATTATTTAATGAAGAATTTTAATGCATAATTCTTGATCTGTCAGTCATTCACAAACACTTCTTATAAGAGTGTTAGAGTTAAATTAAATTTCTGTTTCTTGGGTTTTACTGCATAGATAAACCACATCATGCAGTTTGGGTTTGCTTACTGCTTACATGCAGTTCCTAGGCTTTCTAGTGTCACTATTTGTGCTTATGAGCACAGAATGTATTTTTCTATGAAAGTCTTCAACATGTGCGTATTTTCTAATGATTTTGTGGCTTAAGCCAGTAATCTAATTTTCTTGAATATTTGCCAGAATATTAATCAACAACAATAAAAAAGAAGTGAAAATATAGATAATGCAAACTTAAGTTTTAAACTAATATTTTTGGCACTTCCTTGAACTGTTTTTAATCCTAGAAATTAGCAACTTACTTGTAAAGGACAAAAGCTCCAATGGCAGCAAACACTGCCAACAAACCAAGGAAGATAAAGACACCTTTTGTTGTTCCTGATGATGATCCTAAAGTTCAGAAAATAATTTGATTAAAAGTTAGCCTCGTTTTTACAGTGAGATGGATTTTCTAAGGAAAACATTTTTTCTTGATTGCTGTAGAGATTGAAGTACACTTAATACTTGTAATGCGGTAAGCATTGAAGGCCAGTGACTTTGGCAGGAGGTGGTGCTTTCCCATCCTAATCTGTTTTATTCTCAGTTCCACTGGAGTGTGAGTTAGGCTTTGCCAGCTTTCTCATGAGCCATGCTTCTGAGACATGTGGCTGCCCTTGCAGCATAGAAGGGAACAAAGGGTCTTGCTGGCACCCCGCAAGGTGAGGCTAATTTGCTTCTTGCCAGTTGCTATGCTAGGGAAACTTTTATACTGAGAGTCTAAGAGAGATGCAGTCTCTTTATAAGCTTTAGTGTTAGAATCAGCTTCAGCTTTCTCTTAGGGATCATGGCCATGAGGAAAGGAGGGGGAAAAAAGGATTTTCTTAAATGTTATTGTTTGTTGCAGTTTCATATGCTAAGATGGCAGAATGTGTCTCTGAGCTTGGTGAACTGAGGCTTGTCTGCCTTATCCAAGAGCTGCGGGCACTGCTTTTTAGTGTGCTCATTCTGGGAAATTAATTGTGGGCTCTGCTTGTCATTGAACTCTGCCTTCTGCTTTGCCATCAACTATTTCACTCACATCTACTCCTAATTCCATCATATCTAATGGAAGAAGCCAAATAATTACAAGTATTTTTTTCTTTTTTTTTAAAATTTGCGTTAAATATCTTAATTTTTCAGCCCACAGGTTGTACCCTCATTGAGTTTACTGACACTGAGACACATTTTTGATCCTCATATTAACAACAGTGTATATACAATGAAGTACCCCAGAGGTGCATGTTGGCTTATCTTCCCAGTTATTAATTTATAATTACTGTCTATGAAAACTGAGATATCAAAGCAGGGTTTACCATTTACTTGGTACACGTGCCTCATATAAGTCTCAGTTTGTTGATACATTTGTTTGTGAAGGCTTGACCTCATTCCTAGTTTACATGATATTTTTGCTGAGACTGTAGGGATCTACCTTATTTGACAAATAAGGTAGGTCCCCAGATTATTTTGCAAACACATACTGACGGGGTGGGTCTAAATCAGAGAGCTGCAACGCATTTGACAGCAGTTTAAGCAAGTTAAGAGTGATGTTTTTTGTGCAGTGCTTACATACAGGCACAGTTCTGCCAAATTTCAGGGGCTAGATGTTTAGGCACTGAATTATGGGATTTTCAGTAATTGATAAATACTTGCTTCTCTTGAAATGAGAGGAAGATTGTGCACATGAGAAATGTTTGCAAACCACAGATAGGCTCCTCTGGAATGTGACTCAAAGCAGCAACATCTCTTAGATCCTAATTCTGCTTTGATTATAGTGGAAACTCCAAAGTACAACTTAGCTTTGCCCTCTGGAGAAAACCTGGGAAGACCAGCCTTTTTGGACTAAAGTTAGCCTCTGTGAATACAGTTCTGAAAAACCCTACTGCATGCTTATTTTCATCTTTAGGAGCTGAAATACACTTACAGGTCAGGCATTGTTCCTTAGTCACCATGAACTGATTTCGGCACAGCTAAATTTATACCTAGATTAAATACAGCCGAAAATAGTCTGGCAAATGACTGCAAAGGGTCAGTTGCTTGGCTGATAGTAATTAAAGAATTCACAAGTGTCACTAGGACATTGCAGTGGGAAGTCAGGAGAGCACAGAAGTGGGAGCAGGGAGACAGCATGATCATCTAGACTTCTGACTGAGTCTGAGTTTAATACCTGGTCCTGTCAAAGACTGCTTGGATAATCAACAGCAAGGCACAGTGATACTCATTCAACCAAAGGTAAACCTCCTGTTCTGAAATAGTTACCCTGGGCAGACTCTTTGGTCAATGGGTGTTACACAGATCTTTCCAGAATCAGTTTCACTTATCCTCATGTAAAAATAGAAACCTGGTCAGGGTCAGTGGGCTATGAAGAGGACCCAGGGCAGCCAGCTCAGCTGTAGTCTTTGGTTCTGTCTCAAATAAGCTGAATTCCTCTCTGTTTCTATTTCTCCATGTATGGAGTAGGCTGGTTGGCATATCCCCCATCTGCTTTTTTTCTCGACAGAGTTATTCTGCAGAAAAATACATTATGGCTTAAGAACTGTTCATATTCTGTCATACTGAAGGGTTTGTGTAATTACCGTACTCATTGGATCATAAACATAATTCAAACCAAGTTCTAACATCTGATATTCCTGTAGGGAAAGAATCGTCTTATCTTTGCAAAGACTCTCACTCGAGCTGGCACTGCCTTAACTGAGGCCTCCAGGCATAATAAAACCCCCATATAAATTCCTGTGCTCTTCCCCCTCTGCAGGGAAGTGACCACAGGGAGAAGCTATTCCCTGCCAACCCACATCTGTTCTGTGAGGACTCACCTCCGTTTACAGAGATCAGTGCGCTGGCAAGGGCTTGGCTTGTGTCATCCCCCAAGGTGATGTTTATACAGTATGTTCCAGGTTTCTGAAAAGCTCTCCTGATGGTTAGTAAGCATTCATCGGTGACAGTGATAGGGTCGCATACCACACTCTTGGATACCTGGCATGTAGGGTCAGAAACTACTGTGCAAACATCTGTGGGGAGACTGGGAGGGGAAGATGGGGAGAGCGGCGGGGGGGGCAGGGGTGTGCGAGCAGGTGTAGATCGCGGTGGGCGCCGTAGCATTAGAAAAGGCGGGGCGGGGGGGAACGGAGAGCGGGCCGG
>WUAM01000143.1:33504398-33533730 GCA_024336885.1 Actenoides hombroni
TAGAATTATCTGCTTGTTTTGCAGACTTTTTAACATTTTATGGTGATAAAGGAATTACATTCCTCTAATCATCTTATAAAGTCCATTACCTTTAATACACATCATAAAGGAATGCAGATTCTTCTATGTACTATAATGTGCTGGGAAAGTAAATGCTAATTTAAGAAAGGTTAATTATTTTCCAGTTGTGTTACCAAGACAATTCTTGTACTTCTTAGTCCTCTCAACTCTATTCCCTTCTAGGAGCTAGGATTATTAGTGAAATGTTTTCCTATCCAAGAAATTGCATTTACTCTAAGTGTCAAAAAATCATGGCCAAAGAGAAAGTGTTTCATTCCAATTTCAGTAGAACTGCTTCCCATTTTACAGTAAGTGCTAAAATCTTGTCTTGGCCAGGGAAATATAGAATTGTTTCTCTCTCATATCCAGTTCTATTATTTCTACTGATGCTTGGTTGGTTAGTCTGAATCCTGAGAGCATGGCCATAGCCTCTGTTGCCATAGTGTACAAATGAGACTTGCTTTATCTTTAGTTCCAGTTAAGAGATAGAACCACTGCAGTTGCCAGATTTTGTTCACGCAGCTGCATCTAAGCATAGACAGCATTCCAGTACCTAATTATTTTGAAAGAAGGAAGATTGACAGTTTCATTCACATGCTTACCTCCCTTGGCAGGTAACAACAAAGTCAACGAGTGAGTTTTCAGCTTGACTTTCTGTCATCTGGATGCCCATCATTTGAATAATATTGACCTCAAGGATTCCCTCTGGCAGAGGAAACAGATGTTAGTGGTAGGACATACATGACAAGCTCTGAAGTCTGTGTACAGAGCCTCAAGTGTTTGACTGATGCTTAGTTCATGTCTTGATTTCCACAACCTCCTACCTCCCTTAGCACTTCTCTTGAAGGGTTTGAAAGTCGACAGATGTTCCAGTGCTTTCCCTGTGAGGCTGTTCCTTTCTTCCTTTATTTTGCCATTATTATTATTTACTTATTTTCCTAAATCACTTTCCTGTCCCACTACCCGTGACTTTTGTGTATGCCAAAGTTAATTCAACCTTGTGTGACCTGCCCCTTGAGGCCAGTATGCTTCAGATCTGGCAGGGTCAGAAGCTGATGGTACAGAAATGGTGATATGGTGCACACTGCCACCAGACATTTTCCAGCCCAAGCACCTGGAAACACCACCTGTATCATGGGACAGCCGTCAGCAGGCCCAACACCAAAGCCTAGCCTCATGTGTCTGAAACCAAGGGGCCATAACCTCTGCTGCTTGGTCCTGGCAGAGCACAGAGAGAAACCAGTCAGGCAGTTAGCTGTCTGTACACTAATCTTGAAAAATGTCAGCTAGGTCCAAGAGAAGGATCTCATTGTGGATCTGGCATATTTTGGTAAAAGAGAGCCTAAACATTGTCTCCAGCATACATTGTTGGACATTATTAACCAGTTTCCTCTGTTCAGGTTTTGATCCATGTCCTTACCTACGACAGAGATACCATTCCTGTAGTATCCATTTCTATAAATGTGGCAGCCTTCATCAGGATTATCTTCCATTGCCTCGAGGGTGGTAGAAGAGTCCGAGTTAGAAGATGCATTGGTTGTTACTGTTGAGTTGAGGGAGAAAGAATAGTTACGTGCCTTTAGAACAAGTTCTGCTTAGAAGTATTCTGAACATGGCCATATGTTACAACTGCATTCATTGCATAGGTCAGAGGTGACTTTGTTTTGCAGCTGTGCAGTCATGTATGTATCTGTATGGCATCTCAGTAACAACCCCTGTGGAAAACACATATGTCTAGCTGTAGCACCCTGAAATGGCTTGGGTAGCCTCATTCTGAAAGCCTCCTTTCTAGTCACCTGTCTCTGTAAAGTAAAAGTGAGACTGCAAGGTTTGATAGAATTATAAGCTTCTTTAAAATTCCCAAATCAATTATAGAAAAAAATCCAAAGGCTAATAAAAGGTTTAAAATGTTTTTTAAAAACAGGTATTTTCCCATTGCTCTACATTATAGCTAGGGGAAAAATGGAGATGGGAAGTGGTGGAAATTATTTTTCCTTTCATTTTTCATTCTCACTCAACATTTTGTTAGAAGCACATATTAAAACTATGAAATTTTAAAATTATAGCCACATTTACAATTTAATAGCACTAGTATACTCAGGCTGAAACTGCAGGCCTTTTGCAAACCTTAAAACACTGAGATGATAAACATAATGAAAGTTATTCTGAAATAAAGTTAAAGTGGAAAAGCCATTCTGAGGTAATGCCATGTGGAAATCCCTTATTTTGGAATATGAGTAAGTTTTTTCTAGTTCAAACCACTCTTTTAATTTTGGATGGAAGTTAATGCAAAGCAGAAAGGAACTGGCTGTAAAAGTGTTCTGAAATACCTCTTTCTCACTTAAAATTTACACCTTACCTCAGAAGATGACTCTGAGTAGGCAAGTCTAAAACCACTTGACCTGATGTGGTAGAGGGTATAAACCCAAATATCTATATAATGCATGTCCATCTGAAGATGCTGTCACTTTGTATGCTGTCACTGTGGTGATCAAACTGGGTGTATAATATCTTAAATGCTTAAGTGATGCCTAGCATAGAATCATAGAAGAGTTTATGCTTATTGATTCTGTCTCTAAACCAATTTACAGAGATTTTGCAGAGCTGTGAGGCTCTTTCATTGATGACAATAAAAATTCTAAAGATATGAACTTAAAATACCAGAATTTAGAGTTTTCGCTTAGCTTGTAATATAACAGATAAACTCTTACTTGTGGAGGTAGGTGGTGGTGCAGTGGGTGTTACTGGCTTGCAGGGTACAGGTATAATGGCTTGGACAGTTAAATTGAGAGTGAAGTTTCCTTGCAGAGTATAGGTGTGAGATGTAGTGGAACTGCTTGCTACAAATAGGCCACTTCCATCTCCAAAGTTCCACTTGTAGGAGATGGCAGAACTATTAAGATAGTAGCTGGGATCATGGATCTTCACGTCAAATATGATCGGTGAGTCTTTGATAAAAATTGAGTCCGAAATGTTGCGGTCATGTTTTTGGAACATGCTCACAAATACTGGAATTTTGTCTGGAGAGGGAAAAAAAAAAAAGTAGTAAATAAATAACTCACACATACCTGCCTGCAAACAACAAACAGCTTCAAAGTCCCCGAATAACAACAGTTAGAATGTGAGACATGAATGTCTTTAACACAGTTTTCTACTGTAATTTGATTTACTGATCTGAGGTGTGACTGTCAGTATGAAACATTTGTTCCCAGTAAAGTATGGGAATAAATGTGGAACCACAGGCATCTGTAGAAGATTGTATTTCCTCTCACAAATCATTTTTTGTTACAAAGTATAGGTGTCACAACTGAGCTAGATAAAAAGGTAAATCACACTCAAGGGAATTTACCAGAGATTCCACATTCATATTAAAAACCTTTCTTAGGCCAATGTCATCTTTTCATGCCAGCTGATGCTTGTGATGAATTCTTTTAACACCTAAACAACAAACACCCCCAGTATTTTATTACAGTGTATTCCAGCACTCTCACCTGTTACAACATAAATGGCACTTGCTCTTGCAATTGGAATGTATGCTGAGCGTCCTCTCCTGTAAATGAAGACCTCCATCGTGTGTTGGCCGAGAGTGATATTTGCTGTGTTGACTGAAAACCTTGTTGAAGATCCTCCGGTTGTCTGGTGGTAGTGACCTGAAAGAGAACGCGAACATAATGTGTTTTCCCCTTCAGCCTAGCTACACGTTGTTTTAAGAGAAGCAGTATCTCTGTGAATTTTGGACTGTCTAAGTCAAAATGAATAGTTTAAAATTGTCTTTCAGTTATCTGGCAGGTGGTTTTGGTGGACTAAATACTTTTACAATGTGTTTACTCCAATTATTTCTGTGGTTTTTTTGAAGGTGTCAGAAAGATGAACCAAATGGCACTAATCTAAGAAAGATTTGCCAAGGCATCTACATCTTTCCAAAGCAACTACATTACATTAAGTCATTGGGATTTTGTAGTGGACGGTGTTAGGCATTTTAAGTGATCCTGTGTTTGTACACTTTCAGTGTCCAGAGAATGCCTCTTGCTGCGCACCACAGAGCCTTTTTTTGGTATATATTTGCTTCTTTGTAACAGCTGATTGAGGTAGGTAAATAGTATCACCTCTACATAAAATTTTGGACTTTATTGTTGTTACTCATGCTGATGCTGATGATAATGCTGATTTAGCCAAGATAACTTAGGGAAATAAGATTTACTATGTAGCCAATGTCAGGAATAGCCCAACCAATACACACTTAGGAGATGGAAATGCTAAAAATCAGCATCTGTGACCAGATAAGTACTACATAGTCAGTGACAGTTTTCACCTCCCCAGAGGCAAGAAGTGCTGCACCTTTAAACTGATCTGAAAGTACACAGTGCTATTGTCTCAAATCTAAGAATCTGAAGTGGCAGTGAGCAGTCAACAAATCATCTGACTGACCTGCTCAGAGCCCCTGTTTTCCTAGGAAAGGTTCTTGAGTACTACTGAAAGGAAACTAACTTTCTTCAGTGGTAGTACTGTGAATGCAGATTGAAAGAAACTCTCCTGGTAATCCATGATTTCCAGAAGGAGCAGCTGATGGCCTCTGTGGAAAGCAGCGAATAAATCTGGGAGCATGGAATCCTTTCTAAAGGACTTTCAATAAAACATACTCGATAAATGAGTCAGTTTACAGAATGGATATGAGCTTTGAAGCATCAGCCGGACCAAGAGATGTGTTGTTGTACTAACCAAATGTGTGAAACACATAGACAAAGTTCCTTCTCCTCCATCCAGGATAACGAGGGAAAGGTCTCCCATCTGGAAATATGTTATGGCTGTGGTTGTTTGTGCAGTTTCCCCAGCCACAGTTGTCAATCCATTCAGTCCAGTTGTAGACATAGACTTGCTGATCCTGGGAAGCTGGAAGATCTAGGTGAAGAAGTAGGACATGTTCCCAGTCAACTGAGAAAGTGCAGAAAGTTTGGAAATAGGAGGCAGACACCCCAGGTTACGTCAGTTATTGCACTAAAATGACAGGTTAAGTGGAGTAGTTTTAGACTGACATTTGGTTTTTCTAAAACTGTGCTTTGTTTTTTAAAGTAAATATCAAATTGTTTTGACTTGGCATTGTTTTATTTAGAAGCTTAATAATAATTTACTGTCTCATGAGCCAGACACGGTTTAAAATTGCTCACCCAAGACTAGCTGTTGACCGCAAAAAGCACTACTGTTTCACTGGAGTAGTAGGGCTACCTGGACATTTGACAAGCAGAATCTAAGATTTTAAGTAGAAATAGCAGCTGTGGAAGCACTGTGAGGAATTGACTTAGTTTGTTTTGTCAGAAAAGTATTTTATGGCACCTTTAAATAACATAGACATGAATTTCAGTTCCTTTTTGAATAATAAAAAGACAGTTTTCTTCCCCAAACAGTACAACAGATAGTAAATAGAGAACAGATCTCAGCTGTTAAAAAAAAACATTAGACAGACAAAAGTAGAACTCAGCCTGACAAATTTGCTGACATGCATTAAAATGAAAATTACTTTGATCAGTAAAAAATTTGTTGAACATTTGTGAATTCAGAGGAAGAAAGGTTCAAAAGCCTGTTTCACTCTAGAGCTGGCAGCTTCAAACATTGGAGTTATGATAGGGCTTTTTGCTCTGTGCAACAGTAAATAAGATGGAAAAAGGTGATTCTCTGATTAAAAGATTGCTTGATTTTAAAATTATTTCTTTTCTTGTTTGCTTTTAATGCTTACAATGTGGGAATGTGAGATTCACCCTTTCTTGAGGGTTTTTCAAGATGCAGATGATGGTTAGCGAGTTCTATAATTCCTAATTGAAAAAAGAATTTTAAAATCTCATGTTTATAAATTGACAACTTTATGAATTTGGAAGAAAGCAGTGTGGCTGTGAAGTCTTGTGAGTGAGCTGAAAAGAAGTAACAGTTTTGTTAGGAAGCCAAATTAATGTCACTGTTTTGGGAAGGCAGTTTTATGGTGAAGGCAAATCTTAAATTACCTAGTCATTATATATAGCAGGTGCAGAACAGTAAAAATACCACAGTGATCTTCTGAGGAAAGAAACTGGTGGGCACAGGTTAGGCATGAGTGTAGTATGAGTTAAAGGCAATGTGGCTGTTGTTCATAGGGTACGCCTCTGATGTTTTCAAGGATTGCTGACATGTTCACACCAGCACCATAGTCAGACGTGTGTATAGTGCAGGGAGATTGTCGTTACCTACCCTGGGTACAGTTTGTCTCATATATTATGTTGCCATCATTATCTTCTTTCTGGCACTTGGGAAACTGGAGAGTCACAGTAAAGGTCACGCTGGATCCTACCAGTGCCGGGCTATCAGTGTCCAATTTGGCTGTCACCCTTCCACCTGTACAAAAGAGAAGTGGTCTTCACTGTAGTAGAGGATGCATCGAAACAGCAGCTACCTTCAACTGTGCACTACTTCCATTAGAAATGCTTTATTGATTCCCCTGTTTCTAAGGGGTCTTTTGCGCCTAAGTCACTTGCACACTTACCAAAATGCCACTTGAGCACAACCAGAGGGACTCAGCCTATCCTTCCACATCACTTACTGGTCTGTCATTCATTTCCTTCTTAGATCTAAGAATATGGATTTTTACCCGTGGGGGTCAATATGTTCTAAAGGAGAATAATTTTGTTGCTCACCAGGGATACAGCCTTTAGTCCTCAGCTCAGACAAGGTGATAATAAACAAGGTCTTCACCAAAGCTGTCAAACTAACTGATGTAGCAGTTGAAGATATGTGTCCTTTAGGGCATGTTTCAAATACTGGGTTGTCCTAGAGCCCTAGTCATCAATACTTCCTAGTAAGTAATGTCTGAGACCGTGAGTTGTGGGAAAACATTTACTATAACAACTCACTGTTCTGTTTCCTCAGACAATGTACTGGGAATGGTATCAAAGCCAGTCATCTCTAATTTGCTATTCTTTGCAGCAGTGGTAGATATTACACCCTTGAAGAAAGCACTATAGCACCTACACTCTTCACTGAGGTGGATTTTCTAGCCACTTTTCTCAGTGTCTTTGAAATGCATATATGCAATCACCTTTCCAGCAGTCCTTCCATCTGGGATCTCCTTCTTTCCAGAAAGGATAAAGTTTTTCATTCCACTTATTTTGATCACTGGACCAGCCTTGTATGTTCTTGTAGGATGTGACAGGAGAAGTTCTCCCATGGCTCATCACATCTTGAAACCCTAGAGAGAAAAATGAACATGCAATGTAATAGCATTTTCCCTACTACCCTATAAACACATTGCTCTTGTGCTGAACAGCCTTCTTATTACAACTGTACTTTTGTGCTGATCAGAAAACTCTTCACCAGTAGAAAATTATGGAATTCTATCATCACAGCTATAAAAACATCAACTATAACCAACATAAAGTCAATTCCACCACTGTCAGACTGACATTTTTATACTTGCACTATTGCCAGCTTTCCAGAGAAAGAATAAAAATGTTTACAACATTTTGACCGTATTGAGCAGTTGTTTGTGTGAATGGACATAACCCTGCAAAAATCAGTCTAGTTGTACAGGGGTTGCTTGATTATTGACCACTTTGTGCTTGCCTGGTAATAAATCTGTGAGTAAAAGGCTAACAGGATAAATTCACTCTGTGTCTGAATTGTGCTCTAGTGGAAGTTATGCCAGGAATTAATTTTGACCCAGTGAAGCTTCTTTGGTGAGTTGGCTAGTGCTTTGGGTGGGAGGCTGGAATCAATTGTAACAGAAGCTGGTATTTCCAGAAAATGAAATTTAGAGCTGAAGAGTAAATTCAATGTGTTTATAATATAACAACAAAAGCATATTAGCTTCATGCCTATTACTTTAAAATGGCTCAGATGTTTAATAACTTTAATAACCTCTTCTCATATTACTACAAGTGATGGGCTCAAACTTTTCCCAGGCCTTCCAGGATCTCTCTTTCTGTCACAAAGTACACTTGATGAAAAGCGAAGTAAATATCCAAGTAACCTGTTGGAACATGTCAACTGCTGTAGGATGCCATAAAAATATGTCTGTAAGTAGGTTCATAGGCAGAGTTCCATTAAAGCCTGGGGGCTTTAAACAACTCTGTCATGTTAATCAGGTAACTGCTGGGCGTGCCATTCTGTCACAACATCAAGGGAGTTAAGATTTCTGCTCTTCATGACTTTATTTTAAAGGTAGCTGATGCTTCTGAGATTTATACCTAAGTGCAACAAAGAGCCAGATGACTTCAAGGAAAATGCAGAAACCTGTAAGAAAGGCAAGAATGGCCCTGTGTGCTGTAACGTAACCAGCTTTCTTGGAATTTCTTTCAGTTTTTGAAAGGGCACAGAGCAGGTGTAGCCAGTCTAAGCATGGTCTTTATGAGCATGTGACTCCTAATTTTACGCCAAGGGAAAATGAGAGAAACAGCACTGAAGAAGAGGCAGGAGCTGCTTTCTCTTGATGTTTTATTGCCCAGTGAGATTTCTGCTGAGCAGGAAGGACATCCCTTGGCCAGGCCCACACACGCACACACACAGAATCACACACAGAATTGTCACGGTTGGAAAAGATCTCTAAGATCACCATGTCTAACTGTCAACCCCCCCAAAAAACAAACAACAAAAAACCCACCACACAAAAAAACCACCTCACCATCACACTAGAGCATGTCCTGAAGTGCTTCATCTACATGTTTTTTGAATGCTTCCAGGGATGGTGACTCCACCACTGCCCTGGGCAGCCTGTTCCATTGTCTGACTATTCTTTCAGTAAAGAAATTCTTCCTAATATCTCATCTAATTAGGAGAATGATCCCATTTCAGTGGTCATCTGAACTGATGCCGGCAGCTCTCTCCTCAGTCTTGAGGACTGAAAGGTTTGAGGAAAAGAACAGACTTTGCACTCAGAAACATACTCTCCCACAGTCTTTTGCCCTACAGGAACTCCCCACAGTCTCACTTAAGTCACATGAATCAAGTCTTTCCTCCAGATTTAATATATTTTGATGTGAGCAAAACATAACATCATGGCTGGTATTTGCTTAATGGCCTGTACCACATACTGTATGTATTGTTTTCAGTCTTGGTCAAAAGAAGAGTTGGTTAACATTGTTCTTCAGAAACTTCTCAGGAAAAACACAGATTAGCAAAAATAAAATTACTTCATAAAGGCTTATCAAGTTCCATTACATTTTAGGTCATTAAATTAACGTGTTATCTTATTTGAAAGTAAGTGGCTTTTTTTTTCTTTTTCCCATTTTCTTTTCTTTTATTTTGAAATTATTTAATGAGTAAAAATGTTTTGATTTTGTCAGATGAAAACATTTCATTTTTTTTTCCCCCACCCAAATGCTCAATTAATCAAAAAGAGCTGGAGCACTTTTAATTTTATAAATGCTTTTAATTATGAATTTTCAATAACAATTCTTGAATTCAGAAGTCATTTTCTTGTCCAGCTTTGGTAATAACTGTGGTCACTGCTTCTAAATCCCAAGCTCCGGAGGCATTTCTCTGCCTCCCTGATGTGCTTTGTTTATTTCAATCAAATATAAAACATTTCACAAGCTTTAGGACAAGACAAAGACATTTTTTCACATGAGCAAAAGACTTCAGCACTATTTTCTCTAACACATGGAACTGAAGACTTTCAGTTGCTGAATTTAAAGAACCAAAAAGCTGTAACTTATTTCTTCTTTAACAATGAAAAACACTCAATAACAGATGTTGGTCACAACCAAAATTAGAGCAATTCAGTTCAAAATATTACACTCCAAGGAAATGATTACTGTAATAGTTTTGGTGAGGTAATCATAGGAGAAAAGATCTTATACTCTGAATTTCTTCTTTCTCATTCTGGTTTTCATTTTGGTGAAAAGTGTAGCAAAGACAAGAAGTTCAGTGTTTCCTTTGATAGTGCATTAGCCATGAAAGAGAGAATGAAAGCCAATGTTATAACAGCAGCAATAGAAAGATAACCCTGCTGAAGAGAATGAAAGTGCATTAGAAGTAAAAAGGCTGGTGTTACAGCCAAGTTAAGAAGAGTTAAGAAAATGTTGTTAACTTTCTAGAGTTACATATAGAAACATAATAAAGCAGGACAAAAAAGAATTTGAGGAACGACTTGCAAAAACATTAAAAGTACTAATTTTTTTTTATTTTTTTTTTTTCCCCAAATACAAAAATAGTGGAAAACTTGGCAGAAAGCCGATAGGGCCAAAAGATTATATAGATACAAAAGAAGCATTCAGGGAAAATAAAGGGGTAGCACAAAAGTCAAATAGGTTAGTTTACATTTCCATTCACAAAGGAAGAGCATAGGAGGTTTCTGTGCTAGAACTTTTCTTTACAAAGATGGAGAACCTCTCTCAAAATGAAGTGTTGACACACAAAGAAGTAGAACAAATCAACAAAATGAAAAAGTCATCTAGATAGCAAGACTCAAAAGTGTGGAAGTTATTAAACAGTGAAATAAATGGGCTATTAACCATAGCATGTAAAATCTTGCTTAAAACTGCCTCAGTGGCTCAGAAACAAAGCTTGGCAAATGTGATGACAGTTCTTAAAAACACTTCCAGGAAAGATTTAGACAATTACAAAAAGTTTGAGGCTCAAATTGGAGAAGCTGGTAAGAACAGCAGTGAAAAACAGAATCAGCAGATACAGTGGGTTAATAAGATATGCCGTAAAAAAGAGTGCGTTCCTCACAAATATATTCAAGTATTCAAGTTTTGCTCAGGGAGCCAGGGAGCATGGGAACAGGGCTGACCTGCTTGTTACAGTCTGCTGTTCCAGACAGCATTTAATCAGGTCCGTCGCTAAAAGAACTAAGTTACTATGGGATAAAAATGAAGGATTTCACATGAATAAATAACTGGTTAGGATATATGAACCAGAAGTTATGAATAAGTGGCCAGTTTTCTCAATTGTTGAAATAATTTTAAATGTCCCTAATTTGGAAACAAGGTAAACAGTAAAGTTCTTTAATCTGCTGAAGATAGTGTCTTAAAGCAGTAGAGAGGAGGACTGTATGAGATTCAATGACTGAAGAATAAAACCATGTGAAATTCAGCATAGTTAGGTGTAACTTTACTTGCAGAACGAGGGGCTCTAAACTATCCCCACTCAGAAAAGAGGTCTTGTAGCTTTAGTTTTGAATGCAGTTCTCGTTAGTAGTTGAAAAACTAGGAAAAGTTTAGATAGAGAACAAAGATGAAAATGTTCTTACAGCACCATATAATCCCTTGCATGTTCATGTCTGTCCTCTGCAGCTCAAACAGAGTATAAGAGAACTGGAAAAATACAAGAAAGGTGGTGAGAGTGCTACAGAGGAACAGAATTGTTTCCATGTGAAGAACAGTTAAATAGACTGTGTCCTGAGAGTGTAGAAGAGGTGACAGAGGAGAATATAAAAACAGAATCATGAATAGCATGGAGGAAGAAGCAGTTTGACACTGTTTCTGACAGCACAGAAGTTAAGGAGAATTTAATGAAACCAGAAGGTTACAGGTTCTAAGCATATAAATTACATTTCTTCATATAAGCACAAAGTGTGACATTTCTTACTGGCAGGATGCCAAAAATTTATACATGTTGCAGCCAAAGTGCATGAACAGATGGAAGAAAGGTCCAGCAAAAACAGTTACATATAATGACTTTGCATCTGACAGAGGCAGTTCTGCTGCTATAAATCATCAGAGGCTGGGAAAGTGTCCAGTGTACACTTGCCCGGTTATACATCCATTACTGGTTCCCACTGGAGACAGGTACAAGGCTAGACTGATGCTCAGCTGGACCTCAGCTTTTAAGGTCTTCAGTTTCCTTACTGTAGATTCTGGAATTTGAGCCTAAAATCCCATTTCCAGCTTCTCAGCTCTGAGCTCAGGGAGTAAGTAACCAAGATTTGAGTCAATCTGGGAGCTCAGAAAGAAGCAGAGGACCAGCCCAGTGCCAGCCCAGCATGGCTTGAGATCTAATTCCTTAACTGGACTCCCTGAGGTTGGGGATCCACAGGTCTGGGTGTCCTGGCAGGGAGTGCTGCCTCTGACCTGGCCTCTTCCAGCTGCAGCTGAGCTGCGCAAACTGGTAGAAGTCCATTCTGCATCTGGCTTTTTAGCCACACTTGAGCTGGGGAAATGCTGTTGGAAATTTGTTGAAATGAGCCAAGGCTTAGCTCCAGTCAGCTGTGTGTATCTGTGGAGCATAGGCAATAGATAACGGAACAGTTCTTGGCATGTTTCTCCAGCTCAGGTGACATTTCTACCAAGAGGTAGGCAACCCTGAGATGGACCTTGCTGTCGCCTGCTGGTTCCCACGCACAGCTCCAGCAACTGCTGCATGCATGAGGAGCAACCATTTTTACTGCACAGGCTTGGGACCTCAAACCCATGGAGGCAGGGAGAGAGGATGAGGTGAAGGAAGCACTCACGTGTGGTGGCAGCACACAGCACTGCTTTGGCCAGGAGCAGGAATCCGAGGTGGTGGAGGACAACGCTCATGGTACCGGAGACCCCGTGTCGGCTCGGCACACACAGAGGAGCAGAGAGTGCCTGCTGCCTGCACATGGTAACTCCTCCAGTCCCCACTGAGAAGTGAGAATGAAGTTTCTCCGCTGCTCTGCTCTCCGAATAAATGAAGGGCCTCAGGATTCATCATGTGATGGAATTAAGCAGAGATGCATGATTCTGTCTTCAGCTTCTTTCGGCTCATGTGCTTATGACTCACTCCTTTTGCTTTCAGCATTCCCTGGGATTTCTGAGAGACCTGTTTAGAGCCACACCATTTACCTCGCAGGCATATTTATACTAGTTTTGCACTAGAATAATTTTTGTACTTAATTTGTTTTTAAATTAGAAACTTTTTTTTTCTCAGAAATCCAAATTAATTCTTGCCCCAGCCTGATTTGCAAGTATTACTGCAACAGCTTCACTGCATTTGATGGACCCATCACTTTTTAACCATGTGTCTCTGCCCACATGCTGGGCAATAAGTGTGAATTAAATGGAGACTGGCCAATTCTAACACATCTGTGGACTTGGCTCCTGATCAGAGCTGATTGTTAGGGAAAACGTTATTTAAACATTTAGTGGGAACATGCATGTACCATCTGACCACAGTTCCACATATGATGGTTAGAGATGCAATCACAGACTGTATGTAGTGATGACCATTCAGTATCTAGCTCACAAGCTGCCATGACCTACACACATACAAGTACTGCATTGTACATACATCATGGTGTGTAGAGCTGAAGGATAAAGAAGACTTTGTTGCCCAGCCTAGTAATGAGGTATAACCAATGGCTCAGGAGGTATTAGGGTAATACAGGCAGATTGGCAAACTGCACTTAGTGGTTCAAATTCAGGTTCAACATGCTGAACCAGACCAGGTGTTCTTCTGCAGGCAGTGCAGCAGCTGAATTTTGTTGCAGCCCTGGTAGCCTCAAGAAGTTTCTTGCTTTCATTTGCAGCAAAGAACAAGCTTTGGTGAGACAACAAGGCATGGAAGCAAGTATGGTCCTCAAGACAGGAGTTCAACAGTGGTTTCAGTGATCCCTAAGTATAGTGGTGAGTGAGACAGAGGCTATATAGCAACCAGCAAGCTGGGCAACACAAAAGCATTTTTATTTTGGTTCAAGGCCAGGTGGAAGTTCGTAAGTCCAAGGCATTGTCTAGAGAATGAAGAGATTGCCCAGTGGAAGAGGATTTTAGAGCTGTGACTACTTATTATTTTTATTTTTGATTTGTTCTTAGTTTCTTCCATTTTTCTAGCATTTTCTATTAGCTAAGTTATTGTCACTACCCGGAGTGCCCCAGCCAGCATTTCTCTCAGTAATGCAGTCTCTGATGTGCAGTCCTATGAGTCTTGCATATATAGACTCCATGCTTCAGCTTCCTCCTGTCTGGAGCCACCTTCCCCCCCACTGCCAGCCAAGGAAACGGGTGAAGCCCTAAGGATACCAGGCTTGTTTAAACTAAGCCCTCATTATCTGGCAGAAAGGAGAGGAAGCATAAATCAAAGTCAAAGCTGTGACTGACTATGCAAAAAAATCATATGACTGCAGCGTCCTCATGTGATTGTTGTTTTTTTTGTTGTTATTAAACCAACTACATTCCCAGTTGAAATGTCAGGTTTCAAAGCCATTCACAATTATTTTTTAAACCATGTGGGACATCAACTTTAATTGCATGTCTTTGTTTCCAGGTTGTTGATGCTAGATGTGAAAAGTGACCTTCAAACACTGTGTTTCATCACTGAGGGCCTGATCCAAAGTCTGCTGGGGAGAAAGAATGGTTAATTGTTTGTCCCCAACAGGGTTTTGAGAACCTCCAGAGGAAAACTGTTGACAACAAATGCCTGTTAATTAAAACCAAAAATTTATCAGCCTAAAAACAATGAAGTTAGTTAGGACAGAGTTTTTTGCCCTGTTATTTGATACATGAAATTGTTACATAAATATTGAGTGACACTCTCAATAAGGGCCAGCTGGTGGAAATTATTAAGCACGTTGTAAATAGACTTCAGGGGCACTGAGGATCAGGCCTGCGGTTAGAGGAATCCAAATCCACCAGGGATGGGGTAATGACTAAAAGGTGGCTGCACTGTGATGCTTCAGCCCTTCGCCTTCTCCCTCCTCATCTCTGTGGCCTTAGACTACACATTCCTGGAGTGCCGACACAAAAAACGTTTGAATCTGCTCGTGCTGTGGCTGCAGCCGACTGTGTTAGCAAGAAGAGACGAGAGGATAAATCTGTATAAGGGAAGAAAGAGCTAGGAGGAGTAGGTTGAGCTAGGAGGTGGTTGAGTCACCATTCCTGGATGTGTTCAAAAGATGTATAGATATGGTGCTTGGAGCTATGGCTTAGTGGTGGGCTTGGTAGAGTCGGGTTAATTGTTGAACTCAATATCTTAAAGGTCTTTTCCAATCTTGATGATTCTATGAGTAGAGATGTAAAAGGACTGAAGAGAACAGTAAAAAGGCCAAGGAAAAATACGAAAGGTGAAGACTGAAGGGACTATCTGAAAACTGAGCTTACTTTTCCAAGTGTCCCAGACATAGTTGACTATGTATAAAGATGAGTCCATCTGAAATGCTGAAGAGTTGCTTGAAACCAGCAGATCATGACCAGATCTTGAATTAACTATTTATTTTTTACATTATTATTCTTGGTCTCTGAGAAACAGCTTGGCAGTTAAAACAGCTAAACTGAGTTGTGCAGCTATAAAAGACTTAAAATATATCCTAAATTTTCTCCTAGCGAAGGAACGCACATTCAGAGAGATTTAGAGCTTAATCTGACAAAGAAGTGGGTGGTTATGAAGCGCTTGGTACTTCAGAGCTTTGGCGCCTCAGTTGTTAAAACCCATTGAGGAGATACACATCTTTGAAACCTGAAGGCCTGTCAGATGACAGGGTGTGAGCACATCATGTGTACCTGCATGTCTAGACTGTGACAGAGGCGCACGCTCACCCTGCTATCACGCCGCCATTGCCACAACACGGGTACAGGAATTCTTAATTGCTGCTGACAGGAGCTTAAAAAAAAGAAAAA
This sequence comes from Actenoides hombroni, assembly GCA_024336885.1. Lineage (NCBI taxonomy): Eukaryota > Metazoa > Chordata > Aves > Coraciiformes > Alcedinidae > Actenoides > Actenoides hombroni. The sequence continues at coordinate 33,519,995 of WUAM01000143.1, forward strand.
AAGAAAAAAAGAAAAAGAAGAAAAAAAAAAGGGGGATTTGAATGAACTTGACTTTTGGCCAAGCCAGCAAAGGAAAATGAGATGAACTTGTTTTGGCAACCAGGTAGTTTTAGGTAAATGCTGTCTGCCATTAGCAGTGATCTCTCAAGGGAATGCTGGACAAATTGCCTCTCTGGGAAGGAATCATCTGTGTCTCACTTCACATGGGCCAGTGGTAGTCAGCTGACTGAACCCAAAGTGTAAACAAAGCTATGTTAGCAGCCTGCAGTCTTTCTTGTTGTACAGGGTGGGGAGTCGGGGGGGATGTGTGTGGAGGAAAGCTCTACAATAGTTCCTGAACAATTTATGGCACCATCCACCTCAGTTTATCACTGAAAAATTAATTAACCCTTGCAACAGGACAAATAGGCTTTTAGTAATTCCAGCTTCTTCCTTTTTTGCTTTTGTGGTAGCTAGAGCTATTCATTTTACCATTTTTTATGGGAAGGTAATTCCTTGCAGCCATACTTTTCTCCAGATTCCTGTGTTGGGACTGATGTTTTCCAAACTTAGCATTGACCACAGCATATAATTCTGGAGATTTTCTTGTGAAAAAAAAAAAAAAAAAAAAAAAGTAATTTTTAGCTTGATTTCCTGTAGAGGGAAGGCTCTAATGACCATGCCAGTTCTCCACCTTTTTATGGGTATCTCTGTTGGTCACTCCCTACAAACACTAAACTTACTGCTCAGTGACAGCCACATGTGTGGCAGAGTGCCCCAAAATGCCTCATGAAAGCAGCATGTGGGGAAGGTAGGGGAACCCAAGAAATCATCTGCAGCACTTTGACATCAGCAAATCCTCATGAGACCCCTAAGATACAGATCCACAGAGCATCCTGGTCCACTCAGCCCTCACAAGTAGCCCATGGGAGTGCTCACTAATTCATGCGGATGACCAGCAGTTGAAGACAAAGCACAATAATAGATACTGACCCTCCAGACCACACCATGCATCATCTTTTTTTTTTAGTTGCGTAAACAAATGAAGTTTATTCGATGTCTCTATGTAGCTTTTGGTTTGTTTGGCTTTTTCTTAACTCTGGTGTCGGTACAAGGAGGAGGTGTAGCTATCCTGGTAGTCTCAGTGCTCTGCTGCTGTAGGCCATGGTCTTTTAAAGGCTTGCTCTGTGTGAGCCTCAGCTGACCCACTTTCAGTTTTGAAGCTGCCACAGTTCATTTACAGCCTGGACATTGGTTTTCCTATACTACTTTTCTCATACTGATTTAATGAACTGTTAGGTATCTGGTTTATGTTCACAGTGATTCATCACTGTCCTCTCCCTATCAGGAGAGCAGGTAATTGCTGTGAAAGTGCATGATTATGACTATGTGAGACCCATATTTTACATCATATTATAATGAAATCTATTCAGGCCTCCCTTGCTCAAAGAGGTTTTAAAAGATAGATTTTTTGTATCACTCAGCTCAAGAGAGATCAACCAAATTATTGCTGAAAAGTTCTCTCTCTAAAGACAATCATTGATATTATGGCTAGGAAAAAGAGAAAAATTTCTTCCAAAAAAGTAATCCAGGAACAACCAAAACAGCAAAACCCAGCCAAAAAGTTTATGTATCAAAGAGAATATGCTCAACAAGAATAGCTGCTGTGTAGTCATTTTTGTGGGAAGACACTGAAGGAGAAGCAGTCTCACAGACAAAGTCTGCTCCATTAAATCTTTTCTAAGAAATAATATAAACTGAATGTACTCAATTGTACCTTATTCCCTGTATATGCTGTTTTTCACTTATTATGGGCTAGGGATAAGAGTTCAGCACAGAAGCTCAGTTGTTTTATGGTCCAGTGAAATTGCCTTGACTGCTCAGGAAATAACCTCAGCACTTCCCTGAAATAGGAGTCAGAATAAATGAAAATGCTGGCAGCGGAACTTTAGCATAACATACTCTTTCATGTGTTAACAGCAAGATATGGGCTAAATTCTGCATTTTTTTTTGCACTGTATTCCCATTGACTCATGGCATTGATTCAGACAGTAACCTCTTCCCTAGATGCTAGGCCCAGTAGAAGAATATACAGGCAATGGAGGGGGGAGGAAAAAGTATGAATATATTATACAGCAAACAGCTTTGTATCTAGAAGCCCACTTTACATAGTGACATTTACAGCGTAAAAGAAAGGTAAACTCTGAGCAAGTGGAGTTGTTGTGCTCCTAGGGATGTGTTTCTGTCACCCTAGGACTTAAATCCACCTGGATCCTTCTTCTGTGACTGACAGCATTGAGGAGAACTCATTTAGGGACCTGGTGGGAAATGTCATAGGGTTTCCTTTTTTGTTTGTGTTTTAACACGTTTAACACATGCACAGAATGGTCACAGCTCACTGAGACCATGGGCTAACCAGTGTGGCACAAGAGGAGCAGTCCGGTTTTGCCATAACTTGCCAGTTCCCATATACATGTGTGCATCACCACATCAGCTTGCATTTGACTGCTGCAGAGCAGCAGGTGGCAGGATCAGGCCCTGGTGTTGCAATGTGGCAATGGCTGGGGAGGGGAGGATGTCCAGGCTGGTAATGCCATTGTGCAGCCCTCAGATCAGCACAGATTACAGCCATGGCCCTCCGATGCATGACTGGGGGAGCTCCTGCTTGCAAAACCTTTAACGAGAACTGCTGTTTTTCTTTCTCTGTGAGAAAAGTATATTTTTAATGCACTGTTCCCAAATACATTACATAGTAATCTTTAACAGTGCTAATCACATGTGGGCAGGGAAATATATCACTACATACATTAAATGTATAAGAGTTAGTCTTTCGAGTTTGTCTTAAACACCAATATCCTTTATTTATAGTCTCTGTGAGAGGAACAGTAAATTTGCACCAATTCTGTTTTAAATCTGCATTGGAATGTGGATATTTTGTTTCAGCTTTCTTTGTCAGTACTGGAAAGCCTAACATGACTTTATTTTGTTACTGCATGAGAACCAAAAAATTGATTTAACACAGAAGCCTACTTGCAATCCCTGGTTTAAGTGAACCACTAAGGGTAAAATCTCTCTGTCTAGCATGTGTAATGCACTAATCACCAGAACTCTGCATGGGAAATACTATATGCTTGATAAGAATCATTACAGAAGATATGTGTTCATCATGTAATAGAAAAATCTAGTTCGTGTATCTATAGTTTAAATTGTCTCTCCTAAAATTGCAAAGTAGCTTAACAAATCTTCCCTCAGCTGTGCTGCTTAATTGCAGCTGGTTGCTGAGGGCACTACTGTGCCCAAGCAGTCTGGGAGGAAGATAAAGCTCTTCTGTGCCTGCCTAACATGAGGGGTTACATTTTCACTGCATATGGTTCACTTCTGCTGCACATGGAAAGAAGCTGAACAGTTACAAAAAATAATTCAGATTCAATGTAAGATAGTTGCAGTTCTTCTCAGTAAAGGTTATTATATCCAAGTTGAATAGCCTGAATTTAATCCTGTACTGTAAGTGTCTGATATCAAAGTGTAAAATATTGAATAAGAAAAGAAAATAAGGAAATGAGAAGCATAAGTGAAGAGGGGGAAATTGGATTGTATATTCAGACCTCTATAAATTTGCATTGATTTTTCATGCTGCAGTTGTGGTGAGTGATGTTTGGATGAAGGCAAAAAAAAAATGTTTTAATGAAATAAGAACAAAATGATCAAATGAAAATAGAGATCATTTGATCTCTTACTTACCAATTATTTGGTTCATTTCCAAGTACCTAATTCTATTATTACACAATACAAAAGAACTTTCAGCAAGAAAAAATGGTTATCGAATGGTGCTTTGTAGAATGAAAAATAAAAACATAAGAAATATCAGTGTTAGCTGAGATACAGACACCAAGTAAACTGAAGCTGTAAATCATTCTTCACTGAGTGATTTTCCTCACAGTTCGGCTTCTGTGGATGTTCTGATAACACTACATCAGATGGGTGCTGAGGACAGACTACTTGGTTACTAATACATTTCCATATATTTAAATTTTATACATTTCAAGAAGTTTAATCAAGACATTGACCAATGTAAAGAAATGTCATATACAGCCCAAATGGCTATATTTGTTTTATTTGGAATATAATGACAAGTCAGAGCTTCTTTACCTCGTCATGGTGTTTATTGTATAGGATAAAATTCAGAAGTCTGAATCTGGGAGTAAACCTGATGATGCTGCTTATCTGTTTTGGCAGCTGAATTACTGGATTTCACTGACTTACGTACTTATGTGCCCTTCCCCTTCTGTGCCCCTATGCTTTTGACACATACAAATGTTTACATTTTTTAGGCAGAAATAATCTACTGAGTAGTAAAACTCAGCTGCAGGTCACTGATCAGTGAAAATGAGGAAAAGCACCTCACGGTGATCGCACCATCTAGATTCTGTTACCTGAGGTGATGCAGCTTGGCAGTGAGGTGAGAAGAGTAAATAGTGTTGCTGAGGCACCGTGTCACTGGGCTAGAGTGCTGGCAGCAGCAGCAGCACTCTTTGGATCTGTATTTCGCTTGGACATTGTTTTCACCAACACATCAGAAGACATCCAGCTCTGGGTTTTGGTAGATGTCATTAACTGCAAGACATCTCAAAATTGTCTTGTTAAACCATAGCTGAACTGTCAGAATAGTGGGATCAGTTTGTTTACTTTAATTTTTCTGCTTGCATCTTAACACTTAGTACAAAAGTGACTTACGAGGCATAGCTCCCTGTCGGACTGAAGCAAGAGAAAAACTTCATAGTAAATGTACAGGGCCATGTGACTGAGGAGAAAAAGTAAAGAGGTTTTTTCAGAAAGAAAATGTTGAAAACATCATTACTGTCTGGGCTGTTTTGCAGAATGTCTGTAAGACAGGGTTCTTCATCATCCTCTCTGTCTCAGCCATCCAGGCAGTGAGAGAGAAAGGATGATCAGGTGGGGTGGTCAAAACATCTTCTGCAGCTGGGAAAAAGGTTCATGAATATGAAAAAGGAGACTTTGCTGCCACTGTGCTCTTTGGGTAAATAACTTACTTTGCTTTCTATAATTAAGGGAGGAAAGTCAAGAGGAGGGACGGTTAGTAATACTTTAAACAAAATGATGGGTGCAAGCATAACAACATACACAAATACCATGCAGCTGTATACGTGGTAGCAATAACCACCATCACTGCACTGAGGAGTGGCAATGTGTTCCTGACCCCACACATCCCCCCTGCACCTCCTAATACCCTGTTAAGGTCTCATGCTCACAGTGATCCAAAATGTTGGAATCCAACTTTGATTTATTTATTTCATTCAGATGAAGTGGAAAGGTTCTGAGAGAAAGTGATCAAAGATGACATTTTGGTTCAGTGGAGCAGCCCACTGAAACATCATAAACCAGCTCCCCTTTCCTCTGGATAACCCAGCATGGTCTTCCCAGGAGCTAATACAGTCTCTCCCTGGGACGGACGTTACACTGACAGCTGGTCCTCTGTTTAAGCAGGTACAAGTGTTTCTGGCTATCTAAATCCAGTGGAAACCTGTATGAAAATCACAATGTATTTCATTAAGAATTTAGTGCCAGGTCTTCAGGGCTCTTAGAATTACAGCAGCCATAAATAAAATAAGCAAGAAATAAAATGCATTATGAAATTTTTGAGGCTGAGTGTAGCAAGGCTTAAGGACACTATCTGAGTATTTTCAAATGCACAGAGCAGGACATTTACACTGTTCCATAGTGACATGCTTTGGACATCAGGTGACAGTTGTTGGAATGCTTCAAGATGGTGTGTTCATGCAGATGGGAGTCAAAAGCTCCAGAAAATACAATCTCCTTGAAATTTTTGCTCAAATTACAGAACCTGCCTCGTCGTCACAACTCTGTGCTGAAAGTAGAGGGACATGCAAACTTTGTCTTGTACGTATATAAAGCACCATTTATCATTTTCTTTCCTACTGTATTTGAATGGTTTTCAAGTGTTTTGAGATTATGCAGAAGTCTCTCTCATAATGAAATTGTAATAGATATTGTTAAAGTTTAAAAACTTTTCAGGTTATTTACAACAGAAGAAAGGTGATTTTCTCTCGGGTAGGGACCACCAAGTCATCCAGAGCTTTGAGATGGCTTCTCCTTAAAACAAGCATCCTTGATACACAAGAAAGGCTTTGGTTCTCAAGAGCTATGTCTGGTTAGAACATAAATGAGAACTATTTACTATTTAAATCAGAGCAAATGCAGACTAAGACAAAGCAGGCAGTTTAAAAGAGACTCCATTCCCACTCATTGCATTCTCATTGAACAAGTCCTTTTCTTTTGCTACACCTCAGTCTAGTGCCATTTCAGTGGCTGTAAGGGCTGTAGTAATGTTTGTAAGGGTCTGTTTTCCAGTAGTGACCTTTAGTTACATTCCTTTATGAAGCCAAATTCCTCTGGTGTTTAAGTGAGTCATCTAGTGCTTTTGTAGAAGGTTGTATGAAGAATGAGTTGATGGACACAAGTTTTTTGCTGATAATAATTTACAGATATAATGCTGAGAATAGGCAACTCTGTGCTTCGAGATACATTACGATCTTTAGGAAGAGCTTTTAAATTCAGTTAAAAAATGAGAGGCCTGGGGGATTATAGTGGACAGGTTGGGAGACCAGAAGGGTATTTAATTCTATTTCTTATGTACATACAAACTATTGAAAAGAAGCAATTTTGAACTAGGCTGTGCAACCTTTCACTTACCTTTAAAGTCTCCAAATAAGCATCTATTGATTTAAATCCTAACAGCCTACAGCAGCTTTTTAAATTGAAAAGGGTGAGGAATTTTAAAATGTCATAGGAATAAAGACAAGACTTATCTGGTTAGGGAAAAGGGTTCCTTTGATGTTTGTACCTTTTTAAACTTCTATGTAATTAAGAACTGGCAAAATGAACTTGCTAATAGAACTGCTCAGTGTTAGTACCACAGCAGTGTTTAGTGAGCATAATCAACTATCACTGCTTTGTGCTAAGCATTTCATCACCATATAGTGATAATCCAGGCAGCCAAGCACCAGCGTTGCAGGAGTGTTTTGATGTGTTCTTGTCCTACAGCATGGCCTCAGCTCAGCCAGTCTTCTACCATGCCAGCTTTGGTGCCCTGGTTAAACACAACCCTACTAAGTAGTTGTCTATTATCTATACAATTCATTGATCATAAACAAAGGTTGCTCTTGTATTGACTCGAACTATTGTAGTGGACATAGAACCATCAGGTAACCTTGGGTGGTTTCCAATTTGGCCAATACAGGCAGCAACACTCAGGGGACAGGAAGAGAGGGTGGCATCAGAGAAAAAGTCAGTAGCATGGCTACACCCACTGTCATAGAATTAATGCTTTGATGATCCAGGACATAAACCCCAGTGGAACTCACGTGCCCACAGAGAGGAGAAAGTGCATAGAGATGCAGTCCTCTGCTAGGGACTCAAACAAACTTTTACAATCATCTTTTTCTCATTATCATTGTAAGAGACTTCTCAACACCTGCTTCCTTGCTTTTACCCTTTCAGGCTGCAGTGGGCCACAGCTGAAGCAAACTGGAAGGAGGCTCTGGCAGTGCAGGTATTGTAGGAGCAGTGTGATAGGGCTGAAGGTTTAATCAAGCGTTTTTCTGCTCTTTGTTCTCTTGGCTTACATTTGAACTTGCTTGACTATTTCAAAAGTTTATTAAGCCTTGTATGATAAACTGTGTAAACGGTCACCATCTGGAGATAATGGTATATGAGATGGCAGAAGTTATGTCGAGTTAGAGGAGATATAGTTACTGGTTCAGTGGTGTTTGCTATTGAAAGCCCATCAGAATCGTGCTCTGGAGTCTGCCTGACCTTCAGTTTACTGGTGAGTCTGAATATTCATACTTAGACCTAGGTTGCCTTGAATGTTTTGGAACCTTTTTGGGGAAGCAGTGGTTGCCTTGTAAAGTAAAAGAGGCTGCATACAGTGATGCATGGTCAACTATATCCAGTTTGAATAGAGGGAGCCAGTGACCGTTTGGGCTTCCTAGGTCTGCTGTGTGTGATGGAAAAACATCTCAAATCATATGTGTTCATTCAGATTCAGACTGTCCTGTAGATTAAGCCATATGGAATAACCTTTGGTAGGTTTAAGATTAGAAGATGAATGAATATGCTGCTAATCTACTCAGTTTGTATTTTTAGTCATCACTTTCTTCAAAATAATCTGAGGATATATGAAATGTCTTGAAAAATTTCACGTTTTGGTAGAAATGGTATTTGCTGCCAAAGGAAAGAGCAAGCTTATTAATATAGTGTGTCATACAATAGGATAGTTAGTGATACAGTAATGACTTAGTGAACAATTATTGCTAGAAACTGGCCAGAAGGCAAAAAATATTATAACAATTGTCTTATTTTAGTAAGATTGTTATTTCCAGTTTCGTTTAAGTGAAAAGTTGTTCATAGTTTCTGTTTTTTTATAGAAGCTCTTTTGAAATGATCCTGTTTTCCCCATAAGCTCTGGGAGGCTGGAAGGTCCTACAACGGCAGGATCCTAGGAATGATGAGGCTTGGGGTCCATCAGCACAGCTCTTGAATCATAACTAATTTAATTTATTTCAATTAAAAATAAAATGGGCAACAAGTTAGGAATCCAGTGTGAAGTTAGGAGCCTCAATTCTTTATTACATCTGAACTTGCAAACCTGGTACTGCTTTTTGTTCCTGGATTAACTTCATGTTTGAACATGGAAGAATTTTGCTTTGATACCTGAAAGAAGTTGGTTTTGACCCATGGAATGTGTGCATAAAACTTGGTTTCCTATAGATTGGTGCCCTTTGCCCTCTGTAATACCCCAATGGTGCAAAGGTCTGTCCCACTACTCTAGATACTAGGTTAACATGTATGCTGATCAGCCAGCCAGTTGCTAAGAGTATTCACAGCAGCTGAGTTTTGATCGTTTTTCTTCCAGTTGCAACACTAATTTTGGTCTCCTTCCTCAACCAGCTGCCAGTTCTTACTACAGCTGAGAATACAGTCATCTTTGAGACTTAAGCACCTGGAAATAGGCCATGGGGTTAAAAAAACCAAACCAAAACCTGGTGCAGAAAGAATCACAGACAAATGATCAGAAAGTATAATCAAAGCCATGTTATTTTCTTAGGAAACCTGCTAAAATTGACTAATTTGCATATAAACCAGAAAACATAATGAATTGGACCTCAGCAGTTTTCTGGCTCCTGTGCACTATGTTAGAAACTTAAATTCCCTTTGGAAGTCCTGCTTCCATAAGGAAATTTTTGGATGGCTAGGAGCCGGCATCACAGCTCTGGGGCATCTTTTCTAGAGACAGGTTCACACTGAGGGTCTGCAAGAGCTGAGCAGGGCACACAAGATGCACAGCATGCAGTGTGGCTTCTTGGCTCTTGAGTCTTCTGGCTGACCTCCAGTGCTGGAGCGGATCATCATAGACCCGGCATCCAAAGTGGGAATGCTGTAAAAAGCAATTTAGTAGTTCTTCTTGAATACCATGTACTGCAATATATACAGACTCCTGAGTAAATGATATAGGCTTCGTAGCTATAAATTACAAACACACACACACACACACTCTAACAGATTTAAAAAGAAAAAACCAAAACCACATACATTGTTCTCATGTACTTTTTGGTTACTTTATAGGACTCCCTTTGTTCATGAGTGTTTGTTATGTTACTGTTGGAAGAATAAACCTTTTCAAAGTAGATCATCATAAGGATGGACTGTGTCCAGTGACCACTTAAGTAGGAGAAAATCTCTTTGCTGCCAGAACCAGTTTATTGCAGCTGTGATCAAGAAGCCTCTTGTGTGCAGTTATTTGTTTGCTCTCTAGTACTGTATTTAATATTGAGACACTCTTCTAATCTCTTTAATGCTACCCAATATTTTTCCAAACTGAAAGTAGATAAATAGAGAAGAAAAGCTCAGAGAGAGCCCTTGTTTTTTTCAGCACAGATAGGACAGCCTTATATGTTACCAGATGTCCAACAGAAATTGGTGACCGCAGTATGGACCTATCATTGGCAATCAGATGTAGTTCCTGCTGCAAGGATGAATTTACATTGCTTGTGTTACTTGTATAATATGTGCTCTTTGATAGGCATTGGTCTTTAGTTTTTCTGTGAATAGAAGGATGTGCTTCAAGCATGTAACCAAAAATAAGGATGTCCAGGCACCTTCCCCTGGCAGTATCGTGAATTTCAGCAAACATGCCCCAGTACTTTGTGCCTGTGTTTTCCCTCTTACCTCTGTACAGCATTGCTCAGAAGGGAAAAACATGAGAAAGTTCATCTGATTGTTAGCAGATAGACTGCAGTCATTATTGTGTGGAGGCCTAGAGGTGCTTCCTCCTATCCTGGGTAGTACGCCTAATGGATGACAAAATCATGTGGTGCCACCTCTGCCTTGACTACTCAGCTCAGGGTAGAGACCATCTGTGTAGCCTGTTCCCTGCTGCAGGGGTGGGGGGCTACAGGACAAGTCAAACAGGAAGGTATGTCACTGTATCAGTGCCTTCTAGGAGAAAATAAACCTTCTGCCCTGTTTCAGAAAAATGTCTGGAGAACAAGAAGCAATCTCTTGTCAGGGAAGGGTGTGTGTGAGAAGGAACATTTAGTATCTCTGAGTTTCTGGGTGCGGCCTTGAGAAGTACAGGCAGGGGCAGCTGTCCGGAAAGAACAGGAAGGAGGAGCGGGCCCGGGGCAGGGGTGGGGTGGGGAAGGAGGAGGAGGGTTGTTGGTGACCGACCCCGGGGCAGGGGTGGGGTGGGGAAGGAGGAGAGGGTCGTTGGTGACCGTTACCCGAGCCCCTTTTCCCTCCTGGTGGTGGTTGAACTGACACAGCTTTTGTTTCCTAAAGGGGTATTTGGTTTGGGTGTGAAAATTAATCTTTTTGGTTTTTGCCCCAAAGCTTGAACTCGGGTGTGTAAACCGAAACTATGTCGGTGGTGATTTTTGGGTTGTTTTTCTCTGCAGTCGGTGGTACCTGCAGCTCTGTTCTTGGCAGCCAAGGTGGAGGAGCAGCCTCGGAAGCTGGAGCACGTAATCAAGGTAGCCAATGCCTGTCTGCATCACCAGGAAACTCCTCTAGACACCAAGAGCGAGGTAAGTGGAGAGCTGGGCTGGGCACGAGCAGCCCCTCAGGTCGGGCTCGGCGCTTCCCGCTCTCTAAAGCGAGCGGCCTGGGATGGGCAGCAGCAGCTTTGACACTCCCAGGAGCTTTATTATTTTTTTGGGGGTTTCTGTAGAGCAGGAAGCTTGGTTTTTTTGTTGGTTTTTTGGGCCTTTTTTGGTTGTTTTGTTTTTAAACTTCCCCGCTTTGTGACAATTCATCTGCTGTTCCCTTTGGCTGTGCAGAAAGCTTCTGAGGAGGGGCTGGGTGTTTTCCACAGTGGCTTCCAGAAAAACCATCTCTGGTTGTCCCCCTCACCTCGCTCTCTGGAGCCAGCCCGTCTCAAACCAGAGCTGAGCAGCCAACCCTGCTGAAAAGGAGCAGCTTGAGCCGGGAACGTCGATAAGAAAAGCAGCTAATTAGCTAATTGCTCTGGTGTAGCCACCCTGGGACCAGGACTGAGGGGGCCACCGTGGATCCCAAAGCCCCTGTCCCCCGGCCGGGCTGCAGGACCCTCCCCCGGGCACTCTGCTCTCTTCTCTGCCAGTCCCACCCAGTACAAACAAGCCTAAAAAAAAAAATCCCTTTTTCTTTTTTCTTTGGCTATATTTTTTTTTTTTCATTGTTATTTTTGCTCCTCCCTGAGACGAGGGGGTTAGAAAATTGTGCAGGCTTTTGTGCGGGAAGTGCCTCGTCGTGAGTAACTTGCCTGTCCTCTCAACCCCAGGCTTACCTGCAACAAGCCCAAGACCTGGTCATTCTAGAGAGCATAATACTGCAGACCCTGGGTAAGTGTCGCAAAGCGGACGGGCTGCCACACGAACCCCAGGGCCAGGAGGGACCGTAACACGTTCTTCTCCACAGCTGGAGGCCAGATGTGCAGCTGGAAAGCCAGAGCCCGGGCAACAAAGTTGTTGGGTTTTGTTGGTTGTTGGTTGGTTGGTGGTTTTTTTTTTCTCCCCACTAAAAAAAAAAAAGGTTTTCCTTTTAACGTCCCGGTTTTTTTTCAGGCGCCGCTCGTGTCGGGTTGGACGGCGGAGGAATCAAAGTGTGGAAATGTGGCTCCTCACCTTGGGGTTTTGGGGTTTTTTTTTTCCCTTTCCTCCCCTTTTCCCAGCAGGTTTGGACACCCAGGCGCTGCTCCCGGTCGCGAACGCGGCAACGCCGCAGGAACCAGTTAACCCTGGGGAAACGTCTCGCAGAACGGGGTTTAAAAGTTAACAGCCAATTGCTGAACGTGGGGGGAGAAAAAAGGAAAAGCAAAATAGCAACAAATTCTGGGAGTTTTGGGGTTTTTTTTTTTTATATTAGAAGCTGGAGGCTGCGTGTGGCTGCAGCTGTTGGAGCCAAGCCCCTGTTAAAAGCTGTTGGGAGCCGAGACCTGTTCTTAAACGTTGTTGTCAAGGTTGTTTGGAGTAACAACGTTTTCTTCTGGGGGCAGGTTGTAGGTAGCTTCACCCCCAAAACTGTTCTCCCTGCCTCCTGTCCTGAGGGGACACGGGGACAGGGCTGTCACCTGCCAAACCACCACCCCGCTTCTGCGGCCGCTCCTTTCTCCCTTTGCCTTTAACCCCCCCTGGTTCTTCTAGAACCTTCTGCGGAAGAAGAGCCCGATCTGGTGCCCACGTGAAGCTGTTTGGATCGGGTTTGGTTTAGGGGGGGGTGGTGGGGGTTTGGTTTTGGTTTGTTCTTTTCAAATCTAAGGCCTGAGCTGGATAAGAAAGCGAGTGGAGGGTTGAGTGTCTCTAGAGCTGAAGGCTCCTTCAAAGGGAAGCCGTCTGCTTCCTCTTAGCTCTTTGGGTGACAGCAATTCCTTCAAGCAGATGCCATTGTCTTCTCCTTCCTCCCAGCTGCTGGAAGAGGCCTTTGTCCTGCTATTTTTAAACCCCCAAAGAGCTGTTTTGTTTCCAGCGTGGTCTCCCAAGCTCAGTTTTAAGCTCCTTCAGAGGTCCGGCGGCAGCAGCAGCAGCGACCTTCGGGTTTTGTGACTGGAGAAACCAGAGGCTTCTGGCCACGGGAAAACGGGCTCCTCTGTTCCTGCCACCTCCGAGCAGGGGCTGGAGGAGGGAAGGGGAGAAGGTCCTTGTCCCCCGGGGTGGGGTCGCTGCCGTGCTGATGGCCTTTCTCTCTGTCTTCTTCCAGGTTTCGAGATCACCATCGACCACCCCCACACCCACGTGGTGAAGTGCACCCAACTCGTGCGAGGTGAGCGGGGGGGCTGGTGGCTTCTGCGCCCCGTAACCGTGGCTTGGTAGAGTCACAGGAACCCAGGGACTCGGGGACTTGTTTGGTTTGGAAAAGAACTTAAAATGTTCACGGAGGCCAAGTGTCACCCCGGCGCTGCCAGGGCACCACTGACCCCTGGCCCTCAGCACCACAGCTCCAGGGGGGCTTGGAAACCCCTCCAGGGGTCACGGGGACTCCCTCCCTGCCCTGCCCTGGGCAGCCTGGGACAGCCCTGGACAACCCCTTTGGAGAAGACATTTCTCCTCTGCTCCAACCTCAGCCTCCCCTGGGGCAACTTGAGGCCGGTTCCTCTCATCCCATGGCTTGGGGACAAGAGATCTCACCCCCTCATCCTGCCAGGAGCTGCCAGAGCCAGAAGGTCTCCCCTGAGCCTCCTT
>WUAM01000143.1:33569378-33624900 GCA_024336885.1 Actenoides hombroni
GCAACCTTCTGGCAGGAGCTCCACTTCGTTGAGAAGGCGGCTGCAGGTGCCTCCTCCATCCCCTCAACCCCCTTCATGTCAATGCCCTCTGGAGCCTCCTGTCCCCTGACCCGTCCCGGCTGTGTCCCCGCAGTGTCCCTGGAGAACGTGCTGCTGGACGTGAAGGAGCTGGGCCGGGGGATGGAGCTGCTGCGGCGGGAGTGCGGTCTCCACGAGCACGGTGTCCTCAGGTCCTTCCTGGCCAGCAGCGGAGTGTCAGCCACTCCTCCCAGTTTTGTATCATCAGCAAACTTGCTGAGGGTACACTCTATCCCTTCATCCAGATCATTGATGAACATATTGAACAGTAATGGACCCAGTACTGACCCTTGGGGGACACCACTAGTCACAGGCCTCCAGCCAGACTCTGCTCCACTGACCACAACTCCCTGGGTTCTGTCCTTCAGCCAGTTTTCAATCCATCTCACTGCACAATCCCCCAGTCCACCCTTCTTAATAGAGAAAGTCTGCAAAATAAATGGCCATAAATGGGATCAAAATACTTATTAGTCTTTAAGAAAAGGAAAGTCAGATGTTAATGATGAAACACATATTCAGAAGCTTTCTGTCTAGGTCAATTAAGCCAAATTCACCCCAGTGGACTTTGGTTGTATCAGGGCTTAAGGAAACTAATTGGACTGCATCATTAATTGGTATAAATTATAACAGATGCTTTTTTTGATATATTTTTCCTTTTTTTTTATTTTTTTTTTTTTCTCCTTTACATCATTATAGTACTTTGCAGAAATAAAAAGGCTGGAAGTCCTGACTCAGAAAAAGTAAGTATATGCTTAACTTGGTTCACATGTTTAAACTCATGTTAACAGTGGATTTTTTTTCTGTATCTCCCAAATCAGATCTTTTCCTAAACAGAATCTTTCTTTTATGAGTTACCATTTTCAGGACACAAAGCCAATCCATAGTGCCATAAATCTGTGTTTCCTAAATTGAATGCTGTACTGATCTTTTGCTCCAAATAAGCAATCACACAGCTGACCTTCTGGCACAAAATAATATGCTTTTGCTATCCCAAACCTATACCTATACCTTTTAAAGACCTTTACTATGTCTTTTAATATAAACCCCTCTGTGTCTTGCTAAAATTTGGTCTTTAGAATAGTGTCTAAAGTGAATTATTTTACAGCAGTATTTAATGCTAACTCAGAAAATGGATTGTGACAGATGTTTAGCAGGCACAGAAATCTTCCTAAATAGTGAAAAGCATGGACTATATCTGTATTGTTTTCTAGCTCAGGATTCACGCTTACAATATGGCTAATGTCCTCAGCCAGCTACATGGCTTTCTCAGTGGCTCGTGGTCTGGATTTTGTCAGAACAAACAATCTGGCTCCACTCCTCTGAGAAAATCAGTGGCTGAGCAATGCTCTTGCTCAGGCTATCCCTGCTCTGGCAGGGATGCAGCCATCCGCATCTTGGAGATGACTCTCATGACCCTACCATGCAGATTCATCCTTGCCCTTGCTTCCTTAATCACTAAATCTCTAGCAACATCCTCAGCACCGATACCATAAGACAGATTTAACAGTTTTAGTTGTACTATAGCAGAACAATGAGAGAGACAAATATATAGAAACACAGTTCATGCTTGGAGCAACAGGTTAATTTTATATAATGTATACTAACTTTGTAAAAACCTAGTTACGTGTCAAACACATGTATGCAAGATGTTGGGTAAAGGTAGAGATTCTGGGGTATGTTTTCAAACTTGTCTCATTATACAGTGAATGGACTTTATGCACTAAGTTGAATGTCATATTTAATCACAGCAGAGGAACTGTCTAGGGACTCTGAGTTTTCAGAGTGTTACTTTGAACTAAAATAAAAATAAAACTTTTAAATACCATTAGAATTCTAAAATAAAATATTACTTAATTGCTGTCCTAAATAAAGCTTCATTATAAAATTCAAAACTTGGTTTAGAACTGACATCTTAAGTAAGACTCCATTATTTTTTCTCACTCTTCACCAACATCTATGAATAACAAGATTCTTACGTGTGCACATAATTCAAAAAAATTCGCAACTGAATTCAGGCTCTGCGCTTCATTCCTACCAAGTGAAATCAAGGCAGAGTAGGAAGGGATCTTTGGGATGTCTCCACTCCCACTCTGAGGAGGAGATGTTCTACTCCACCGCTTCTAGGGAGCATCTGCTGATGCCGCTTGTGAGCACTTGCAGCAGTGATGATTCTACAGCCATCTCAAGAATCACTTTATTAGCCTCTCTGTTGTAACTTAAACCCATTATTTTTCGTCCTTCCCCCAGCAGCTCCAGAGGACAATTTAGTCTTTCCCTGTTTGCAGTGACCATTTTACAAATTTGAGGACTATTTTCACATCTTTCTTAAACTAACTTGTCTTCCAGACTGAGCTGGCCCCAGAACTAACACTGAGCACCAGGTGAGGCTTCAAGCAGCACCTGAAGTCAGAGATTATTTTACTTGCCAGCATTACTCCTATTTTCACAAAACAATATTTATTGTTTGCTTTTCAAAGGAGAAGTCTGTGAACTGGTAGTAGATGACAGAAAATGAAGTTCTCTGAAGTTCTGTCACTGCCACCATATTTTGCCTGGGCTGGGCCTTGCAGTAATACCTTGTTTGTGTTTTGGCTTTGTACATTTGAAAACCACAGCATAAGGAGAGGTATATTCCCTGCATGGATTGACTCCTACTTGGAAAAATAAGAAGAATTTGCCTAACTTTGCAGAAGTTGCATTCTTCTTTTCTATTATACCACAAATCTTTTGTTGCTGTTGTATTGCTGAAGGGCGAGCAGAGCTACAGCCATCCTGCCTAGGTTAATGGGTGCTGTATTCTTCCTCTAATGCAGCGGGGTGCCTCTAAGATGCGCTGACTGCTCTTTGCTCTATCCCCAGTGAGCAAAAGGACTCATCCATGCATATTAGCACATGGAAATGCACAGCATACAGGTTTCCAGATGCATACTGCAGCCTCAACACCCCCAAAAGCCTCCAGAGTCAGATCTGCCTGAATCAAAATGTCTTCTGTTGTCTGTCCTTAGCTAGGGGACTTCTGCCCCCTCACTTCCTCCTTGTCTTTTCAAAGTGTAAATGTATATTGCAGAGAGGGAATAGTGCAGGTAGCACACTGACTTCAGAGCCAACTCCAAAGGCTGTGCTGTGTAAAATGCTCCAACTGGCATAATCCCCTCCTCACTCTGATGCCTCCAGAACTTGCCTAGGAACTTGTATTTTATGCCTAAAATAGCATACTGAGGTCAGCATTCCTTTTGATGGCAACCACTTGTCAGGATCTCTGACTATGTCAGAGCATTCATGGACTTTCAACTTCAGCATCAAACATTGTCCCAGGTGAGGATGGGTACATCACACTAGTGCAAGTGTCTCCTCAAGAATTCTCAGCAGGTTAACTACATCCTAAACTGAGTCCTATGGTGATGTCCACACAAAGAAAAAGAGTTGTGCAAAGAATCTGTCCTGCAATATCCAGTGAAAGCATAGAATACTGTGCATGCAACCTGGTTTCTTTGAGAAGGAAGGGGAAAAAAAAGGAGAAAAAAAAAAAGAAAATGGAAAAAATATTTTAACTACCTTGTTCCTGGATTCAAGGAGAATTAATGCAAACCAGTTTCTCCCATGGTACTTACTTTTCTACATTCTCAAGCCTGTAACATATAGTGTGTATTAAATTTTATCTGGTGAGATCTTTTAAAGAGATAGGAGGCCACTAAACAGTTTGAGGTTATTAATCTGTCAAATAAAAAACATCAAAGGCTGCAAATATTTGTAAAAGCAACTTTTAAGCCACAAAGGATATTAAATGTACAACAGACAAGAGGAAAATAGTGGCATCAGGAAACTGAGAGAACAATGGAAGAGTAGAAATCCATCTAATAGTATATTCAACAAGGATTTTTACCACATTTTGAGAGTTCAGTTGGACTGCTTCCCCAAGTTATAATTAAGTCAGTGCTGGTTACTATAACTTGTCAGGTTTTAATTTTAAATTTCCTGCTTACATGAGTTCAAAATTTTCAGATGCAATAGAGTGACAACCTACACAATTTTAGAACAACTTTCTTACAGTATGGAAAATGGGAAGCATGGGTGCAGATACTAGTGATCTACACCTATATTGATAAAGTTTTCCCCACATTGTTTATTCTTCTACAGTCATAATATGCAAGAATTGGAAGGACATATGGGAAAGACCTGGAACACAGGACTGTGAGCAAAAATAGAAAAGAGTGCCAAAGAGCATAGAAAGGGACTATGGGTATCAAAGTCTTTATGGAAAAGTCTAGATGACCACCTCTCTACATCTTCAGAGAGAAAATAGGAAGTGCCCTCTCCAGTGCAAAAGGAAAAATTGTTATTTTTGCATGAATATTCATGGTTGAATTTTGAACCGAACCTGTTTGCTGAGGTGATTCACCAGAAACAGGCAGCAGATGACAAATATCTTTTACAAGAATCTTAGGAAATTTTAGCTAGTTTCATATTTTTGGAGCTCTCAGAGTATGAGATACTTGTGTCAAGTAATTTTGCAGTGCGATTGGACTTTGGCCAACTTCAGTTACAGTGGACAGGCTCCCTTGATTTCTCAGAGTTGGTGTGGAGAAAGCAGACCTCTCTAGGTGGTAAAACTAAGAACCTGAAT
Source organism: Actenoides hombroni (assembly GCA_024336885.1). Taxonomy (NCBI): domain Eukaryota; kingdom Metazoa; phylum Chordata; class Aves; order Coraciiformes; family Alcedinidae; genus Actenoides; species Actenoides hombroni. The sequence continues at coordinate 33,574,081 of WUAM01000143.1, forward strand.
TAGGCTCCCACTCAGAGTATTTACCAGAAATGAAGCTACAGAAGAACCAAACCACCTCAGGCCTCTCTGGAAGAAAACAATGACAGAGGACCAGTGTAGACACACAGCAGTTAGTGGTGATAAGAAAGGAGAGATAGACAGGATCTCTTGGCAATGATCTTCTTTGGCACTTCCTGCCAGTAGGGCTAGAGCTACCTCCATCAGTGCAGCCACCTGAAGTGGTTGTGGCAAAAGTCTCTAGTCTCCTTTGAGGAGGATACAAATTCCATTTCCATGCACCAGCTTCTCAGTTTGACTTCACTGCTAAACCTAACAGTCTCCACATCTAGCTGCCTTTGGAGCCTTCAGGGTTTAGGGTTTTCAATTTAATACATTCAAAATTAATATCCACATCAGAAAGTTTTGATCCAGGTTTTTTCCCTGTACAAAGTTATCCTTATGAAATGGCCTTTCACACATATTATCATACTGTCTGACATATCAAACAGAACTAATTCCATAACAAAAACACCCATATTCCAAATTACAAGTTTGTGTTACACAAGTGTCAGACAGTAGATTCTGAACAGGTTTTTATGCATGAGTCAGTTAGTAACTAACCCAAGTACCTTTTCTCTTCTGTAATTGCACCCTCAATCCTAGTAAGCTCCCTTAATTCTAAGGAGAGACAGCTTTACCATGCAGACATGTTCTGTAGTGAATTCTGAAACATCTGAATTAAAAACATTAGAAGTCTTAAAACCAGCACCTTGAGAAATCTTGAGTCTTACACCATGGAAAAGGCAGTACAGGTTTCAAGGACTGACAGCAACACTGTGGGAGAAAACCTAGTCAGGAGGAGGTTGAACAAGTGATCTCTGCTACTCAAGCACTATATTTAGAGTTCTTAAGGCAGCAATTGAATCTGACTTGGTCAAATTTGTCTTTACATAGTGCTTTCTGTTTATTCCCAGCAAAAAGATATTGCAGGCAAAGTATTTGAAAGAAATTTCAGCCTTGTTTAAGATTAACATTACTGTAACACCCCAGCACCCAGGGAGGGTAATGAATAAAGGGTACTGCATATAAATTGCATAACCCCCATGTTACAGACTTTGTGCTTTGAAGGAAAGGGCACAGCCCTTGTAGACGTAAATATTTATAGCAGGAGAGATATTCTACTGAGATGGTTGTAGCTACATCTAGTATGACAGATAAAGCTTGACTACTTTATGCAATTGGTGATTCTTCTGATCTTCTTCCTCTTCTCTACATGCTTGCCAGTCCATTTTGCAGAGTTTCCACTAGAATCAGTGTAATTCTGTGCTTGGAAGATTGCAATAGCTGGCTCAGATTCATTTTTAAGTGTTTATTTCTTTACACAGCTTTTTAATCAGGTGGAATTCTAGACAAGGTGTTTCCTCAAACTGTCTTGTTTTGTGATCAAATACATTTATAGTCCCAAGTTACTCTGCTGGCCAGCAACAAATGACATTTCTGTGTCAACTTTTAGGAACTTTTTTTACAAGTATCCTCCTGAGTTAGCTACTGTATTAAGACAGAAAATGGTACTGTTTCTCAAAAGAAAAGGCATATATATGCATTTTTCACTGTCATGTGTGTTTCCCCCCCGCTTTTTTTTTTTTCTTTTCTTTTTGCAATATTTTTGCAGAGCTATGACTCCCTACCTTTTGTCTCAGCTTTCTGTCTTTTTTCTTCAACTTCAGTCTGATTATTTTGCATTAATGATCATCATTTCAAACTTTCTTTGTATGTTTTTCCTTACTATTTGGAGGTCCTTCTTTAGGATGAGGTTGTTTTTTCCCCTCAGGAGTACCTCAGGTATAGTGCTAACTTCACAAAAATGCTTAGTTTTAATTGCAAAACCTTTGGTATTTCTATACTAAGCTGCAGACACTGGAGTTCTCTATTCTGTAGCATGACTGCCTATTCCTGTTCTGCTTCTTGGCTTCAGGTACCACACGAGAGTTTCAATTGTATTTTTACATAATTTTTGTCTATCTAGTCATTCCAACGTTTCAGACATCAGTCCTACAACCATATGTTCCAGAGCGTAAATACATTAAATAAGAGGTAGACTTTAAACGAACACTAAATAGTTTGGAAAGGTCTGCGCAGATTTTTTTGAAGTTAGGCAGAACTTCCTGTTTTTAGTTAAAAGCTTTCAGGTATTGTGTATCATAAAAAAAAAAGAATAAGATTATGTCTTCTTGAAGATTTTATTTCAGACACTACTTTCAATCTATTGGAATAGGATCAAGTGAAAGAACATTTTCTGAGAAAATAGTATTCAGTAGAAATGCAGATTTTTCCACAGTACACTAAGTCACAATCAGAGTTGAGAAAAGCAGTGACTACCATCGGAGCAAGTTATTTCTTTCTAAATTTGATGACTTGCTTCTTACAGTATTTATTGTTTGGTTTTTGTTTTGGTTTGGTTTTTTTCCTGATCTTTATTCTTGCTGTCCATTTCACTGGACAGCATTATTAGTTCTGATTGAGAAAGAACAGAATTGTGCAGTCATAAAATAGATCCTTGCCTAAGCTGTAGTACAGGGTATAAGACCTGCAACAATTTCTCAGAAATTATTGGAAAAATAAAAAGTGAAATGCTGCCAGACAAGCTTAACTACACGTGGATGTGAATAGGAATTATTAAATGTCTTAGGTGCTGAAAGAATGAAGGTGGAATCTTTTCCTTGCACAATTTAGGAGAAACCAGAAACATTTTATTCAACTATCTGCTAACAAGAGAGTGACACAAGAGTTCTTCTCTGTCCAATCTTCAGCAGGTTTCTTACAGAGACAAAATCACAGAATTTTTAAAAGGTAAAATGCAATCCTAGTGAAAGAAATGTCATTAAACAAGGAGACTGCAAATGGAGGGCCACATGGTCTGAGTCAGTTAGGCTATCCAGATTGATCTATACAGCACACAGTGAATCAAGCTAATGGGTCAGATCAAGTCTGACCTGATGCACCTGAACTCAGAGATGATTCTAAGATTTTCTGGTTTGATTCTGGTGGTAAGTTGAAGTTCACTAACAAATTAACATAATCAAATTATTGTTGCAATATACTTTATAAGTGCTTGCTATTGTACAATAAGGCATTTGATTAAAAAAAAAAAGGAAGAGTTTTAAAAATAAGGCTTTAATCAATCAGGTTTTTTGCCAATTTACTTAAATACAATAAATTATTTTAAGGAGTTATTTCAACATTTGTTCGAAGTATGACTTTTGAATCAACTGGATCACATAAAGCTCATAACAATCACCTGTTTTTTTCTAAAGACAATACCTTCTATTTATCTGTTGACCCCAGAATTTTCATTTCTTTCCTCATGTCTCATGCCATACACTGAAGTTTATATGGTCTGAGTAGGGAAAAGTAATTCATGTGAGTCCTCTTGTGGGCTGAAGATCTTAATAATACCCTGTGGCATTCTGCCCAATACGTTTATTACCAGAGCCATCTGCTACCTATAGTTCAATAAAGAGCATGACTTGGCTACAAGAAAGATTTTTTTTTGCACATAGAAGTGCTCATCCAGTTTTTACTGTCTAAGGTCCATTTCAGGAGAATGAATTTTTTAGTCCTTGGAGGAAATAATTCATTCACAACACCCTTTTCTAGGGGGAGCTATCTGACCATGTTTTCTTAGGCATTGCATCAAAATTGAATTTCCAAGGTTAAACACCTGCAATCAACACATACATGTGGTTCATGGCCAACCACTTAATAAATTTAGTTCCACAAAGAGAAAGAGAAAAGCTGTGCTACTTATATTTTATTTCTACATGCTGAAAGACAAATATATCTATTTCAGGCTACTTAATATCTACTACTTAATAGTAATACTACTTAAATATCAAAAAAGGCAGCACTCAATTCTTTATATGAATGTCGTTTGACTTAAGTTTGAAGAGTATTTGGACTTTGACTTGGAAACATTCAGACATCAGGAATGCACTTAAAAGGAAGAGATTGAAGAGATTAATTTTGAGCAAATTATAGAAACCATGTGTGACAGAGTAGAACAAATGGTAAGTACTTGTTTTGAACACCATTGTGGAGGGCACTAGCAGTATTTTTTGAACAAAGCATGTATAAACTGAAAGATATGTGCAGTAGCTTCTACCTGAACAAGCACCCCACATATGATCAGTTATGTTAGACTGGTGGCCAAAACAGGTATGTGAAATATCTGGGTGAAACAGAGGCCATGAAGCGCCCCACTCCCTCATTTTCCTCTGAACTTATGCTGTAATTCTTCTACTAGGTGGTATCAGAAACAAAGATTGAGGTCAAAGCCTAGAACTCCATTGTAAAATTTCAAAGCGGTTTGTGTCTGACCTATACAGAAAACCCAGGAAAAGTACATATCCAATCTTATATCCATTGTTATTAAAATTCAATTCACCAAATCGCTGCATTTTTTTACTGTCGTCAAGAGAAACTGTATAAAGAGCATGACAACAAATCTACCGCAGAGCTTTGTCACTTCTCATCACACTGATTCAGCTAAGCACAAGCTGTCATCTAGCTAAGTTACTCTTAATTTTAGAACTAGAAATACTGAATTAGTGGTTACTTTTCTGCCAGTTTGACAACCTTTGCTTCCTTGAGCTTCAGTGCTGATCAGAGCTCAGCTGCACACTTCATCTCTGTCTTCAACAGTGAGAAACTGCTGTATAGAAACAATGAAAACTGTGTACTCAGTTTAAGGCTCTTCCCCAGAGTAGCAAAAATTGTTGTACTGAGGCTAAGAATAAAATAAATTAACTTATAACAGATAGGCTTGCTGTCTTGCTGGGAATTGCTGTTCCTGTCTGCATCTCTAACTGAAGTAGCCCTGCACATTCCAACCTATGGTAGCAGAAGGATACTCATTTTTCCAAGGCTTCAGCAGAGGTAGAGGAGGAAGCAGGTTCATGGTAGCTCTCATGGCACCTGCTCATGTTTACCAATGAATGAAGCACTCACCTTTCTTCTGCATGGCCTTTTCTTGAAGCCATCTCCTTGTCCACATCTCAGTAATTTCAATACTGATGGTATCGAAGTCTATTTAGCAATGCCTTTGAACTCTGTAGACTTTGTTAACAGCACAGTTTAGCCCCACCAGAAAGTTACACATAAATGATCAATCCATGCCCAGCATTCTGTTCAAGCCCTAAAAGAGCAAAGAACAAGCAAGCTCAGAGATTAGTTTTTCTCAGATACTTTTGATTATCTGAATTGGCCAGCAGCCAGATCTCTAAGAGCAAGAAGCCCTGCTTTGAACAGCACAGGCACAGGGTCTCATACTGGATTAAACCCTACAGGTACCTTGAAAGTTGCAACTCCCTGAGCATCTCCAGTTTTTAACTGGAGTTGTAGCGTAGCTGCATCTGTAAGAGAAATCAGCCTTTGGGACAAAATCAGAGACTGACTCTAGAGGGTATACTTGTGAATTCAGTAATAATTTATGAGAACACTTCAAGAATGGAATTGTGATCTAATCTTTTAGCCTTTCTAATTCTAAGTAATTATATTGTTAGGAAATGCTATTGGATTTTTCTTCTGTGCTAAGCTGGTGTTTTCTGATTACCAATGTCACCACAAACTTAGGACAGTCCACAGACTGGACTGACTATTATTTAAATGATGACATGAGCCTATGAAGTGTAATAGCCCTAACAGGTAATAGGAATGAATGTGGAGGGCAGGGAGAATTGATTAGCTGGTGGGATACCAGTAAATACAAAGTGCTTAATCACAGGCGGACTCAGCACCTTGATCTCCCAATCAATAGCACTTGCAGGTTCAGAGCACACAGGGAAGCCTTGGGTTTAAAGAGAACATGAAAGGTGCTCTCTCTTCTTTGTTATTTTTACAGTACACTGTACTTGTACAACCCATTTCATCCTAGCAGTCCAAAGGCTTTTATAATTTTGTAAATGAAGAAAACACTTCACTCATTTCAGCTGCTCAGTATCTGAGAGTAGTGTGGGTCTGGAAATAAAAAGAGTACCATATCTCATTGTAACACTATGATTTGAGAAAAGAGGATTTTCATAGGCAGCACTTTTAAATCTAAATAAGTACATAATCAAGATAGAGGCTAATTACCCATACCCTGGCAGAAACCCTACGAAGTTTTTGTATGGGCGTATGACCAAAAGCAACTGTGAGGGATGCCACCTTTGACTTCCATCATCACCTTTGGCAGGCAGAAGCACTGTAAAATCTGCAACTGGCCTAGGGAGGAATGAGCTAGATGGAGGAACAGTTTGATTTTCCTTTGAGCTAGAGAGAAAAAAGGGAAAAATAAAAGCCATACATGAGGCTTATGTTTCAGCCAGCAACCACTGAGCTGTCCCTGCTGTGAACTGATAACTGAGACTGATAATAAATGTAGCCTGACTCTATCAGCTGTACAGACTTACTGTGGTTGTCTGAAAATAGAAATAAAAGCAAGTAGGGCCAAAGATGGACCAAAATGAATTCTCAGAATACCAAGACCCTGCGAACTTTGGCCACTTGGTTAATAGAAAACTTGGACACAGACCACCTCAGGACAGGCTTGAAAAGCATAAATCCTGACCAACACTGTGCTAACTTAAGTCTCAGGGTTTTCAGTTCATATCTGTAAGTGTTGTTTGCTAACTTCAGGACTGGAAAAAATAAATTCAAAATGGAAGCAATATTGCATTGTACTATTCAATATGAAATGCTTCACCAGAAAACAGATTTTTTATATTTCTGTAGTTATTTTTTTATAATCCACCTTTGCTCTTGTCATATATTGTTATAATTTTTGGCAAGCAACAAGCAGTTTACCTTTAGTAACCGAAGGATATTTGCCAGGCTTGAGCTGTCTGCCTGCTGGTTTATCTGACCTTGTGCTGCTATTTGTGCTAGTGAAAATGAAAGGATTGTGAGACAAAGAGCCACAGCCATCTTGCAGTTGGGCTGTATGAAACTGCTTAGGGACTGAGAATTCATACACATAGTCTGTTCCATCCTAAGTCACTTCTGTATATCTTAACACTGCTTCTTGGAGCTGATAGAAGAGTTATGGGAGATGTTAACAACAGTAAGTTTAGTAATTTCCAAGGTCTGAATTTTTAATTTTTTAATTTTTATTTTTTTTTCTTGGGATAGGTCTTCAGCCCAGTGTGTTCTTGCAGGTTTCCTGCAGCTTCTTCTCCCATTGTCACCTAGTTGTATTGTTCTCCATAAGCTGGTGCTCTTATGAACATTCACCAAGCATTTTTCATCTCTCCTCTGTGTAAATCCATCTAACCATATTCTATTGTTGCTTATGGTGAAAAAGTTGCAATGCTGTCTGAGTGTAATGTTACATGTGGTATCTCCAGAGCCATTGGAGCTTTGAGGGACCATCTGACGCCTGCAGAGCCATAGCAATGGAAAATGTTAAAACTGAGACTGCAGTAAATGAAAAGAATTAACAAAACTAGTGTCTGGAAACAAACAAACAGACTGAAATTAGGGATAACAACAGGGGAAAAAAAGTGAAATAGAAAATCATTATCTTGCCATGGGAACTATTGGTGCTACATATAGATAAAGTTCTGTTAGCTTTTTCTTTTTAAATCCCCTATTCACGGGGATTATATAACTCCCAATGTGGAAAGCTGCTGAAACATGGTTTGTAAGGTTTTAGGAAAGAAGCTTTAAAAAGATATTTAACTATTTCATTCTTAAGTATAAGAATATAAATGTTAACTAATTTTAAGAGGTATGTAAAAAACATCAGATCAATTTAGCACATTCCATGAGCCTATCAGATTTTTTATATATTATTTAAAAATTTGCTGCAATTTTCTGGAGGTACTTCCAGCTACTCAGACTTTTCACATGAGTCCAAAATGCAGCAAAGGCTATTTTTTATTAAATGAGTAGAGACTGATCTAGACATCCAGATGTATTTTTCTTGTTGTGAGCTATACACTTCTTGAAGATGGAAGAAGGCTATAAAAGTCACTAAAGTTCCTTTACCATTAGCAGCGTGTTTCTAGGCAAGGACAATTCTCAGATCATCAAATCTGTGAGTGCTCTTTGACTATCACATCCTCAAAGTAATGAAAAACATCTCTGTAGTAGGAGTGAGTAGCTGTTCCCTGGCGGGATGAATACAACTAGAATCCATCTCTGCTTACAAGTGGTCAAAACTCCGAGTCTGAAATCTGCTACCTGCAAATCTTTTGCAATATTTTCTTAAAAATAGCCAGTTTTGCAAATATTCCTGCCAGTAGACTCATACCTTCAATAGATTGTATACAACAAATAAAAACAAAGTGGACATTATAGCAGAGTAGCTAAAAGAGGCATCTATTTGCATACCTGCTGGCTATAGCAGGTCCACTTGTCTGTCCTCACAGGTTCATAACTGAGTATTGCTCTGTTCTTATGGGAGTTATTCAGATATTACTTATTATTTCCTTTTCACCCATTCACAGTACATTTTTAGCAAGTGCTGTCTGTGTGAAAATATTTATGTTTCTATTAAATTCAGTATGTGCACAACCAGATTTAAAGGTTCACGGGCACACCTGGTGGCAAGGAGCGTAGAGGTTACTACCGAGGCACTAGGAGTTTGAGTTTTGCTCATCACCAAACAGAATGGAATAAAAATTTTTAAAGCCTTAGAACCCACGTACCTGGCCACAAACCTAAATCCTATTTTTCATTTCTTAAAAAATTGGTATTGAAGACAGACTGATGATGGTTTTATTTGTTTTAATCTAACCTTCTACTGACATACACACCAGCGACCCGTTAGACCTGAATAATACTTTAAAAAATACAGATTTGTATTCTTAATACTATGGTATAAGGTACTGTGATATGGCACAAACTACTGACATCTAGGTCAACAAAGGAGAAAGGGCTTTCTGCGTGGATTGGAAGCATTGAACTTTCCATGAGTAGTTCCAGCTTCAAACCTGTCCACATACAAACCATCCAGCTGCGGTGCAAGAGGTGTTCATTTCTTGATGGAGATGTGCCAGGGCATATGGAACTGCGAAAAATTGCTCTATGCAATACATGCTTTGGCACACGGTGCTTCTGAACGTGTCATAGCAATTAAAAAAAGGGAGAGAAACTGCACGGAACTGGCAGATGTCACTGGTTCACTGCCTGTGCTTGCCGGGATTTGTTCTCAGAGGGCAAGCTGTTGGATCACATGATTGTTGCTAGTAGAGGTGCCTCAGCACAGTGCAATGCCAGGCAGAACCAGAGCATAATGGCATGAGTGTGGGCAGTGGAGTAGTTTTAGAGATTTGGGCCTATGTTTTTTCACTAGATAATTTTCTTTTTTTGCTTTTCTGTTGGATTCAGCGTTCTGATGATAGGAAAGAAAGAATACATGAAGTTACACATTTTAAAAAAATGTAATTTCTGTTCCCAGAGTAGTCTGTTCCATAAATAAAGTAGACCTGAAAATCTGGAAAACTGTAATTCTTAAGGCTTACGCATTTGTGCAGAACTTCTGGATACAATTTCTTCATTATTTTCACAACCCCCTTGCATCTGGATAGATGAGGGCCTATCTAAATGTTATTGATTTTAGTGACCTGTTTTCAGAAAAGAAGCAACCTCCTCATCCCTCCCACCCCACACTTCAAATACAGGGGAAATGGGTGATATACTGCCTTAAGCTTGGAGCATGCTGCAAACCTGCCATGTCTGAGGTGGATGCAAGTTTTGGGATGGAACGTAACTCCAGAAAAAAATCAGGTGTTTTTTTAAATCCAAAAGATGGTTTAATTACACTGAGAAAATCCTGCTCTCTAAATGGTTCAAACATTTCCCTCCAACTCCACCCCCTTTGTCAACTATAGAAATTATAACATATACAGGAATGAAGAATCTGGGAAAAGTGTGCTTTTTTACATAAACTATAAGTGGCACAATACCTAACTAAAATAGATACCTAGAACTTCAGATACATATAGTCTTTTCTCTAGGTGTTAATGCTGTATGTTCTAAAAGAATCCAAATTTTTATAAATTGCAACATTAAATAAAAGCGTAATTCTTTGCATTTGCTGTTTTATCACAAGTTAAGTATTAAATGTATTTTAATTCATCTAAGTCACTGTATGTAGAAATTCCAAACCCTACAGCCATAAAGAATTATAACAGATTGGCAGCATGCTTTTGAATGTACTTAATACAATGAAAATAAAACATGAAATACTGTGATTGATTCTGTGTGCATGCTTGATACAGGAATAGTGCTAAATCCCAGAAGTAAAAAAGCTACAATTCACAATATTGGTTATCCAGGTTTGCCAGAATATAATTGGCCCTCAGGGAGTACAACACAGACTAAGGAGTAAAATACATAGAACAATGGAAAGTGAGTGTAGAAAGTTAAAGAATGCAATTATTTTATAGTATTTTTTTTAAAAAATAAAATATTTTGGAAGCCAGCCCTTCTTAATTTGTTTTAATGAAAATAGAAAATGAAATTTCAAATCTATTTATTATTAATGCAGTTATCACTGAAAAACAAAGACAAATATAAATAAGATGGGGACTTTCCTACAGATACTCCCACTGTGTCTGAAAGCTAGTGTTTATCAATTATATTTTGTAGTCACAAAGAAAACAAAACCATACAAGCAACCCGACTTTTTATGCTCAGTGGATGCTTAAGGACTACATGTAAGAGAACAGGGAATAGATGTATTTTTACATGCTTAAGCAACTGTGAGGGTGATTGAGGATGACTTCCTGCCCTTAGTCCCCTTGAAGGTATTGAAGGACCAGACCGAAAGATTATTTTGGTGAATTATTGTGATGAGTTAGGGAAGGTAAGTTTCAGAAACTGATGAGGTGTAGTATGACAAGTAATAACCTGCTACAGAGCTTCGTTCCTGAGGTTCTCATCCCTGGGCTTTTAAAATTACATGTCTGTGATGATGGCATGCATTTTAAAATGCTATCATCTTCCACATTGATGCAGTGTTGCTCCTGCCAGACACTACATAACAAAGAGACTTTTTGTGCCCAAGAGGGTTCATAATTAACTTAATGATGAGAGGCAAAAATAAGATATAATGGAGTGAAGGAGTGACAGGGAACAGTGAGATGTTTCTGAACAACAGATGAATGACACTTACTGCAGACACAGCACCCAACTGCCACTGAGTGTTTTGTAAGCATGTCAAAGCAGGCAGATGTGAATGAGACATTTAAGGGAGGATAATGCATTACCTTTGGTGGATTTTGCATATTCTGTAAAGATTCCACCCCCCTTAGGCAAGCTTCAGTCCCCTCAGGGGATCAAGGAGAGGCAACAGGCACCAGAGATGGGGGAACAAGTGCAAACAAGAGAGAAGGGACAGGATTGGAAGAAGAGCAAAGGTAACGATAAGACAAGGGAAAATCAGGACAGGACAGAATCAAGAGCTGTAAAAGAGGGAAAACTGTGGCAAAAAGGAAAACTGTAGCAAAAACGAAGACAAGCAGAGCAGGAAGGATCTGCAGAGCACATTCTTCTGGAACTGAATTTCTAAGTCTCCAAACACCTTGTGTGTAGAATGCAGTTTGATGGTTCAAGTAGTAGCACTGTGAGCAATGAGTCTAAAAGTCTCTGCCTTGTTGGTGACAGGTGTGGAGATCAGATCAGTTTAAAGTAAACATTTTTGTGTCCACTTTTTTCAGGTCTGAAACTATAGGAAATGACATTTAAAAATACATAGAAGGATTACTATTGAAGTTGCTATGCCAGAAACTTAAAAGTCAGAAATCGGAGAAAAACTAAATTGTGCAACCTCAATTCAACCCCTGGAAGCAGATGTGATCTCTCTTTAGAAGTTCACAGAGAATTTTTGTCTTGTTGTGACTTCTGCTGGATCCCCTGTGTCACCCATCTGTGTAGCCTCACAACTGCTCAGATTGAGAGAAAAACAAACACAATATGTGGCACAGCTTGGGAAGTATTCACAATAAAATGAGTTAAGGTGGTTTGTGTACAGTATTCCTTTAAGGTAAATGTTGTCAGTTTTAACAACAGTAACAAATTATCCACTGGTATCTCATGTTCTGCTATTAAAAGTAAGACAAGTACAAACACTCATCCACATACCTTAATTAAAAAAACCCTAAGTGTTATGCTTTTTCTCAAAATGGATGTCATCCACTTGATTACTGTAAGCAAAACCACACTCAGCCTTAACCACAACAAATTATCCATCACTCCCACATCTTATGCTCTTAATGGCAATGTGAGTACAATCTTCAAAAGCATCCAGTTATGGCAGACTAAGGGCTGTTTCATTGCTCATCCAAAAATAGCAGAAAAGTGCCTTTTATATTATTCCAAGGGCTCTGCACTTTCTAAAAAATGTATGTCTTACTCCTATCTGCCCCTTGTCAGACAAAAGCTGTATGTCTTAGAAATTCTAATATGCCCTGTGCTTCAGGCAGACTTGGTTTTCCAAACAGTTAATGGGAGCTCATTATCTTGAATTATATTAGTTCATTCTGCAATGTAAAAATGCTTATAATATACCTCAATATTATTGTGTTGCATTGACCAGAAATACTGAAACAGGAAACATAGCTGATGGATGCAGTGTTGAGCTTGCTTCTGAGAGGTCTAACAAGTGATGGATATCCTAATGGAACAAATACAACAGAGATCAAACAAAGGCCCAGGTTTTTGTGCTGTAAAGTAGCTATAGAAAGCGACTATTTCTAATGTTAGATGTTCAAATAATAAGGCAGCAAAGAAGCATAGAAACTATCATGCTGAGGAAGACCAAAGTGTAATACCAAATTTTGCTCTTCTATCAATGGTATACACAAGACATTTAGGACGTAGATACAAATCCAAAATGACATACTCTTTAATTATGGATTATGTAGGGACAGAGAGCAAGTCTTTTCTGACCTCAGTCACTCCATTTCTGCTTTGAAATATGATCATGTTCTTTGTAACTTTATCTTGATTACCTTAACAGTAGTTTCCATCGTCATTTATATTTATCATTCTGTATTAACTGACACAGTCTACTGATAACAGGATTAAATGGAACTGAAATACACAAATAGATCATTAGAGACAAATTACCTTTTTAACTAATGGGATTCTTAAAGCTCAGAATTGATAATCATCAGATTACCAGACGACAAAAAATCCTAACACACCCCCAAAAAACCTCATGGCTGATCTTGCAACTAAAATGAATTTGAATTTATCCAACTTTAACATTATGTTCATGACATCAGCTTTCACTGCAAGTAGGTGGGTTGGCCTCTCCAACACAAATGGCATGCCAGTTTCTCCAGGATTACATGGTAGTGCTATATTCCTTTTGAAGCCAAAGGGGAATTCCCTCTTGAGAGTATGAGCCATAGGCCCAGGTAATCAAGCAGCAGCAGCTCTGTTCCTTCCCTGTTGTTCTGGCCTCAAGGTTCCACTTTACTGGCTCCAATCAGCCAAACTCTTGCAGCTTGGCTCGCACTCCAACCCTCTATCTAGATATGTTTTCCCAAGTTCTCCCATGACCTCCTACATTCAACATGCTACTTCTGTCCCATGAGAGCATTTTTCTAAAATCTTTGTATCTGAACCTATGCTTCCTCTTCCCACACTTCTTTTCCTTTTTCTTTTAGGCTCCTTTCATGGGGTGCTTTTCCTAAAGCTTTTCGCAAACACTTTTGTTTATGAAGGCAACCTTCCTAATTCTCCCAGTTGAGAGAATAATCATCATTTTCTCTGGATCCCATTAGACATACTCAGGTTGTTCTTCCTGTGGCTTTATCAACCTTAGACTCTACAACCTGTTTTTACTGCTGGCTTAGACTTCACCTTCTGAGTGGTTGTTTTAGGCTACTGGACACCTTTTCTCAGAACTCATTCTCAAAAATTTTCAGGTATCCATGGGCTGGATAATGAAGCCACTAAAACCCACCTGTTTGGGAAAGGAAAACAAAGTAAGGCAATTTTGGAGTAACAGTAAGGAAGTCCAGTTACACAAGACAGATGAAATAATCTAAAAAGTAGCAACTGCATTTTCATTTCTAATCTGCTATGTTGTTTGGGTATGTCACATAAAACCTATGACATATATCATGGAATACGCTAGAAAAGTAGCATAGGTTAATAGAAATCTGGATAGCCCAAAAGATAATTAACTGGAGCTCATGTGATGTGTCAATGTCATCACTGAATCCATCTTCTTTATCGATAGGTATACTAGAGAAATATGACCTGCAACCAAGACATACTGTGGCTTAAACTGTTGACTGTTCAGGAATTCTTTGGTTTTCTCATCTCTGACATCTTATACTTTACCTCGTCTGAAAGCATGATGTGCAAAACTAATAAAACTCAACAACAACAAAAAATTATAACAGAAAACATCAATGGATGCAGTAGAGTGTCAAGACTTGGTTGATGCTAAGACACATCCCAAGTGGTCCTCAGCTCACTTGGGTTGTTAAGCCACCCTAGAAGTACCTGGTAAAGGATTAGAGTCTTCAGAGGGGCAAAAACTCTTCTTGACCTGAGCAGGAATCTCCATGGTCAAGATCTGATAATCAGAAAGAACAGGTTGCTCAGAACTGACTGCTTTTCTATTCTGACAAACGACTGGATTTGTAGTAGCAAGCTGAGATTGTAGTCAAAAGCCCTTCAGCGCAGTGAAGTGTAACAAGGAATAACAAAATTGTTTACAATTAATTACTTTTTTTCTATTCTAATGGAGTTCCTTGTTCAAAGGTACCAGATATTGTCTCTGTATGCATTTACCCATCTTACAAAAGAGGAATTTAAAATTATCTTATTCAAAGTAATTCAAATTTCCAGCCACTGTTTTTTTTACCAGAAGTGTGCATTGCCACGCAACTCCTGGACTTTCAAAAACATGAGCTTGTATAAAAAACACAGAAACAAGGGGCACAAGGGACTGTGATGCTTCCAGGTTTCATGCATCTATTTTTTCTTCTCTTGGTGCTATGCCACAACTCTGACTTGCAGCTGGACTAAGTGGATGGATGCATTGAGTTGCATTTCAAATATTCTACCATGAGAATTCCACCATATTTTTCCCCAGCAGCAGAGAAAGCAGGCCAAGGATGTCATTTCACACACACTCACACACAGATTGCTGACTCAGGAACATCTTTAACTGAAAAGAAGTCATAACCGGGGGGAAATTGCAGTTAGTTTAAATCAGGGGGAAATGAACTAAACATCAAGAAGTAGGAAGCACGTGCAGGTTCAACCCATTGTTTCAGACAGTCTTGCATAAGGTGATTAGATAGAAACACAGCAGGTGTGAAAACAAAATCTGCCTTTAATGGCTTTGTTGCAAACTTAAGCTTTTGTTTGAGGTAGGTTTAGATAGCTCCCATGCTGTTTCATGGTAAGGATATTTTCCCCTAAGGTAATGTGTCAGGTATTGATAAGTTTGTTTTAAGTTCTATATAATTAAAGCAGTAAATAGAATACTGACATGTCTATGACCTGAAACACTATTTAATAGATAAGTATATGTGGGGCTGTGCTACAAAAACATGCATAGAATAAATTAGAGGTCATCCAAGGTCTTCTGCCCTCAGTGAAATTACCCGCTTATTCTAAATCATGCATCAGCATTAAAACTGCAGGGAGATAGCACCCCTCCTCCCTTCAGTACTGAAACAGATGGAATAGACCTCCAGCTGGAGACTTTTCAATGTTTTTGTGGATGGAACTGATATCTCCAGAAATTAAAAGCTGTATCTACTCATTTTTTTGCTCTTGTGATAAGTATGCTAATTGGATAAAACAAGCACAGACACTTGCAAATACATTGCTACAAGATTTACTGTTTAATATCCACTCTAGCAATGAAAATGATCCTGTTTGTGTTAAAAAAGAGAAGCCAAGGAGAAAGGTCATTATATTGTGTCTGCAGCTTTCGTTCCTAATATGTGATTCTCATTTCTCAGTAAAGGGAAAATCAATACTTCCTTTAAGTTGCTTTGGATTCAAAAAAGGCAGGGCTTTTACCCACTGCATGGCAGTGATTTAGCATAACCATGAGATGTATTATGCAATACTGATTTTTAGAAAGCTCTGATGTTCATTTCAATGTTTTTTAATTGTACCATTGAGCCTTGTCCAGTGTAGGGAAAAAAAGAGCATTTTCAGTGCTATGATTGTTTAGCAGAAATTTAACTCTTTCCTGTATGAGCTGCCTTTTAACACCTTACTGTTCTCAGCTCTCATTTAGGTGAGCGATTTTACTTGCAAACCTGGAAGATTAAAGATATACATGGAATCCAGGATTTCTGACAATAACAAAAAAAGTACTGATCAGGTTCATACATTTACTAGGACTTACATACCTGTCTGTAACAGAGACAAACAGATAATTTGCTCACATTTTTTCTAATTATAAGATCAGATTCTCAAACAGCTAGATGAGACAGACTGAGAAAAACAACTAGGACATTACTGAAAATGATAAGGAAAAAACCCCTCAACTTTTAGGTTTATCACATAAAGAGATGTTACATATATTTTGGGAAAATCCCTGGAAACAAGTGACACTCCTGGAAACAAACACGAGGAACAATGGAGACATGTACAGTGGCATAGGAACTCTTACTGCCAGATGTGAAGGAGCAATTGGGCTCAGTGTCAGTAAAAGGCTGGAGTCAGCACCTGGAGGTGTAATCACTCTTTAAACTAGGACATGTCACAATCCAGCATCAGCCATCAACAAAGAGTTAACAAAGATAAGTGAAAGGATGTTTCTCATAAGAAACCTCTTGCAAAGAATATCCTCAGGCTTAAAGAGATCAGTATCTTCCCTGACATCATAAACTCAAAAGTTCAGCACTAAAATTGCAAGCATCGTCTTTTTGGCATAAGGTTTCCATCTAAACAAACACATTTAAACATGTATGCAAACCTATCTTTAAGCATATGTTTGTACTGTGTACCACAGGAGAAACTAACTCAATTCTGGTGAGCAGCTTCTTCCTGCAGTTGCTGGGGCATGCCATACCACTGGCTGAACAAGGTCCTACATGCAAGCTATTATGCACCACTTATGAGGGATCTCAGATCTGGATCCAAGTTCTGATCTTGACTCATCAGTTCATAACAACAGGATTTCCTTAGTTTCAGCCTCAAATTACAAGTTATGTGCTACCTTTCCCCATGCTTCCTCTACTTTTTTACCTATTCCCTTTTTATTTTTTTTTATATATAGAACACAGAAATTTAATTTGATATATATATGTAAAAAAAAAATAAAATAAATTGCCATTGCCACCTGCTCCTTTCCTCTCACCATCACTCACTAAAGACACCATCTGGGAATGACTAGCAAGCAGAGCAGGGAGTGAGCAGTCCATATGTTAAAATCTAAAATTTGACAGCCCTATTCTAGCCTTTCCATCACCCACAGTTTTTCTATTTTATGATTTTGGTACTTTAACTAGTCTCTGCAACATTTGCAAGGACTAAACCATTTTTTTTTTCATTGTGAATGGAACTTTATTTTAGGGTACATCTTTCATTTAAGCTGAACTCCACCAACTTCCGTCCACTTTCAGACTTTCTAAACTTTAATGTGTAAATGGATTGGATATTTAAATATCAAAACCTGTGGCAATTACCATACGGCTAGTGTATAAAATTAGACGAGAAAGAAAGATTTTTAAAGAAGGCACAGTTCTTTTTGTTGTTGTTTGTTGTTGTTGTTTTGTTGGGTTTTTTTTCTTCTTGCACTAGCTTGTGAATGTGACAGAGCTGTGGGATCTTGGGTATAGTTAATAACTTTTCACAGGGCTAGCAAGAAACCAAAAAACTTTTTCCTCTCCTCATTTCAATCCCCAAAACCCATCTTAGGGATTTGCCTTATCATTTCACATACATGCAAAGTGTAGTGAGACTCTTAACCAAAACCAAGGTCAAATTTTTTTAAAAAGCAACATCTGATCATATCACAATGAAAAAAAGGCAGGAGAAATCCAAAGGAAGATACTGTACTTGAAATGATGTTTCTTGCTTGCTTACTATCCCTGGACCCACTTTTCAACAGACTAACTCCTTTGGTAATAGCGAAACTTGTAGATGCATACCTCTGTAAAGGTTTTTGGTGTGTATTCATGCGGAGGACATTATAATCTAAGCTCAAGCAGATGCAGCAAAAATAACTTGGGCAAAAGGCCAGACACACAAACTTTTATATGTACAAAACAAAGCCAGACTGAAGCATTCCACTGAATATCAGCAAATCTTGTATATTTATCTTTTGAACGGATACATTTAAAAAGAACAAAAAAGTTCTGTAAGACCATTTATGAACATCTGAAAGAGGTTTAGGCATTGCAAGACTATTACATACTGAATAAAAGCAGCACCCGATAAGACTCTTTGAAGCTGAAACTGAAACTATATTAAGCATTTACTTTAAAATAAACCCTGCAACTACACCTGATAAAAGCCTCTGAATGCTTTTGTACTCCGCTCATAACCCTTTCAAGGTTATTCAGTGCCAAAGAAAATATTAATGCAACTCACGAAGTGTTCTGACTAGCTAGACAGCACAGTGGGTACCTCAAGGATGCGCACAAATTCAAGAAAATGGGAGGAAAGAAAGATGAGGCTCATCAGAACACCTGTTGGACAAACAGAATTCACATTTTTAAAAGGTCCTCTGCACTTCTTATTGGGCATTAACATTTTAATGTTCAATTTGTCAGTAGCTTTCTAAATTTTAAACTTCTTTGCAGACTTAAAAGTGTATTGATAAAGTATTTGATCAAAATAACCATTACTGTGAGTCAAGATTTAAGTGGGTAAGGATCAGAATCTGACATCTTCAAATATCTGGGTGAAGGTAAAAATCAGCAACCTTTACCATGGAGAAAAATGTAGTTTGAGATGGCTTTACTGGAAGGTCAGCATTACGCAAGAATTAGTTAGCAGTATACACAGTTGTTTCTTCCGGCCACGGAGTTCTGAGATACATACCTGAAGAACTAGATACGTTAGTTTAGTAAGACCCTATCCTGTAAAAACTGTATATTTTTTATCTCCTCTCCCTCCTGTCTTTGTATTTTGGAACCCTACTGGTGTGGCTGCCAGCTGTGACCAGACGGTCAATTATTTGGCTCCCTCACTGAACGTCTGGATCACATCCAAGGCTTCTTATTTACAACGCTAAAACAAAATCCAGGTCCCTTTTGTTTGTATACAGGTGCTCAATTAGGAGAGATCCTATAGGGAAAAAAATCTTTTATTTGAACTATAAAAGGCATTGATACTTTTAAATCTGAAAAGTCATCATGAACAAGGGACTGCCTCATGTTAGGTAGAAAGGTGCTAGCAGAGTCAGGGGTTTCTCTGCTTCAGTGCACTCTCCTCAAAAAGCACTTATTAAAACCAAGAAAATACAGGAAAGACAATGTCTGCTCTCAGTTTCAAGCCTTTTTCAGCCAGAACTGAATTCCAGAAGCTTTGTGCCTGGTGCAGTTTTGCTTTCTGATAGCTTTGCTGCATTCCTACAGACACCCCCTTGTGAAAGAAATCTCGCCCAGTCACTTCTACCTCTGCTCTGAGCCTGCAACTTCCTGTTACTTCTCCCTTCAGATGAAATGGGGCAGTGCCTCTCCCAGTCATGGGAACCAACCAAAACAGTGACCTTGAACCTGGAGGTTATTCTTCTACATGTTTTAAGGAGCTTTATTCAAGCAGCAAATAGGCATTAAGCAGGATTACAGAGCCCTTTCCTGGTGCAGTCATTATAATTGCAACTGCTGATCCAAGAATTGTTAAAGGAAGAGTTTTCTACAGTTTTGTCAATGCCAAAGCATTTTGCAAAGTTTTCCTTTAACAGATTTTAAAATTTTTTTTAGGATGTAATTTTAATTTAGAGATGTCTTTACTCTTTTTTATTTTTTCATTATGACACAAGATCAGGAAAAATGCCTAAAATGCACTACTGTTTTTTTAAATATCATGTTATTGTGGTATAACAGCATATTTTGACTTCATGTTATGTGTTATTTTATTGTACAATGGAGCAGCAAAATTTTGAATATTCTTCTCTTGTCTGACTGGTGCTCTGTGGCATTAAAGCTGGTACTATTACCAGCGTGAAACGTTTAAGCATTTATTTTACTTTTGTGTTTGAAATTTCTTCTGTGTGTTGTCACATCAAAATCTTTGAGAGCCATACTTTTAAATAAGCATTGCCTACTACTATAAAAAAATTTTTAGGTATTTCTCTGAATATTTTTTCATAGAAAGATAATTCAAGGTTAACAGGAAGATATTAACAACAGATGAAAAACATTTTTGCAAAATAATAAAAGCCAAAGAATAATTTCATACAATCATATGAGTGCAATTGTGTTATCATGGAGGTATATAGCAATAAAATAAACAAAAAATCCAAAAGTTAACAGAAAAAAAGTTCAAAATAAACAGCTTAACCAAGAGCTCTTAATATTAAATTGATAGTGTTTATATACTGTTTGATAATTTCAAAAAAATTATAAATAGAATTCAGAAATTTAAAAATGGTAGATGATTCTGATTTAGTCTTTACCAGCTTATCCTTTAACAGCCTCAGCAGCTACAGACCATGGTCTGGTGCACAGTCCTCATGTGATGGGCAAGCACTTCACAAACTCACTGTCACCCTGAACCACAAACCATTAAATGCTACAGACATCATCAGCATTAACTTTCAAGGCTCTACACTGGGTACAGAGAACTTTTAATCACTAACCAGGCTGTCAATATAATCAGGAGTATTTTCCTCTTTCTTCTTCAAGTTGAAGATCTGAACACTCAGTGGGTAGGACACATCCTTTGGTGGGATGTATGGACCTCCTCTAGTCTCTATGGACTTTGTCCATCTCTCCAAGTAAAAAGGTTCATCATTCAATTTCTGAATGTGAGGAATACTTCCTACTACCTTCAAGTATCTGCTTTGTATTAGTGCTCAGCTACAGCAGATTCTCAGCTTAAGGATCTTGGCAACAGTCTCCCTCCTCATGAAAATCTCCCTTGAATTCTCACAGAAGATGCTTTTAATGGTACTCACCTTTTTCTGCAGGAACACAGACTCAAAAGTAAAGTTTTACAGAAAAAATGTATTATATCTCCAATACCACAGATAAAGGTGTTAAAGATATTACTTTGGTACCACAAGAGATGATTTTGGTCTTTACTTTGATTAAAGTGGAGGTAATACCTCCAGTATAAAAAGGGATTCTCAGGTATTCATGATGCAGCTATATCAAACTGCTTTGGGCTGGAATTGAGCTTCAAAATTAATGGCTCAGCCAAGCATTATAAATTCCTTACTACAACACTTTGGTAATACTTTGGCTGATACATGTACTAGTTCTTTGCACATAGACGAAATAACCTATCAGCATCTTTTTCAGTGAAAATCAATACAAATGGGCCTTTATCTATGGAATAGGTGACCTCTTTGTTACAGAGCTGAAAAAGTGTTAGATAGCAATATTAGGAAAATGGGGAGCAGGTATTTGTCTATGTCTGAGACAACTTGCTAAGACTCCAAAAAGTGGTGGTCACAGTTTTAGCTTCATCATTTGGGGTATAGCCATCCGGCAAGGCAGAGGGATAATGTGATTGATGTTGCAGCTCTGGTGCCCAGAGAACATTCCTGTTGCTGCCACACCTTTCTACTTTCTTTATAGGTCTGAGGTAGTCGCAAAGGATGATTTCCTACACTAACTTGAGTTTGGTCCTTGGATACGTATAAATATCCAGATATATGCACCATCATACTTCCCAGAGGAACATTCCCACTGGCTTAGCGCAGCAGGGGAACAGCACAGTAAGGTGAAGGATGAGTCCTCCTAGTAAACCTATGCATAGGTATGCTAATCACCAGTAAGTGCCAGAGAAGAAACACACACAATTTTTGAAGATAAGTATATATTTAATATTCCAGTTACTTTGTGTGGCCCTCCTGGAACATGCAGAGCCCAGCTTGATACACTCAGCAAAGACAGAACATGGCCAAATCACATCTGGAACATCTAGGGGCAGGTAGTCATAACTTCTTGGTGTTGCAACTCATCATTCCTTGCCTTTCCAAACTTTCTGAAGTTCTTTCAGAACTGTGTGTTGGTTGGAAGATGGACATGGGGTCTATCTATACATAGCTGTCATAACTCTGGGAAAGAAGATTTTCTTACCTTTACTCTTTGCAAGGCTAGTTTAAACTTCACTGAAATTTTTGGGACCTTTTCCAATGCCTTCAGAGGCCAATACTTTGCTCTCTGTGATGTCACTGCGTGAAATTCAGCTAGGTGTGAAAGGCTAATACAAGACCAAATCAAAACTACTGCTGAGGAGAGATTTTTTATTCACAGAGGAAAAACTGAGATGACACTGCTTTGATATCTGCTGGATATAGTATTGTAGTTTTTAACATTCCAGAAAGATTTCCAGCAATTTGACACCCTTGTTGTTGCAAAGCTATGGCTTCAAATTATATAAAACCAAAGGAATGTTCTTTTTTTTTTCCAGATATTTAAATTCACAAAGAGTTTTTCTTGGTCGATGTTGAGAATAGTTCGGGTTCTTTTGTAAGTTCATTGACATTTGTCCACAAAAATCACTGTGACTGATTAGTTCAGAATATAGCATCAATACTTCATTGTGACTCAGGAAAAAGATGTGCTTGAAGATTAAGCCTTTTTTTGTATTCACTTATTTCCTCAACAATCAAAACCCATACTGCCAGGCAGCTTGTTTATCTCACTACTGAATGGTCTAATTTAGGATATAACTGAACAATCATTTTGGTTAAAACTTAGCCACCAGATCTTAACACAAGACAATACATTTTATTCACAAAGAATTTTTTTTTTGTTAAATACAATCTTACAACCTGCAGATTCATAATATTTCTAAAATTCAGTGCAGTGAAGATGGTAAAAATGCTGGAGTTTATGAAAGAGTAACAATAATAGCTACTTTCTTCTTCTGTAGATGCAGTAATAAAATTCAACTAAAATTATTTTTAATTTTGTTTTAGTGTTCCAAGCAAGCTGTTCGGAAGCAAAGCTACAGTCTACTCAGGTAAAGACTCCACTGGTTGTGAAGGCAATTAGATGCATGCATAAGGACTAGCCTTAAAGAACTATCACTCCAGCTACTTCATGGCAACAATAAAATGCATAGGTTGATCCTGCTCATGCTGAAGATGTCAGGAGTCGCATTGCCCTACCAAGTGCCGCATTGCTAGCATAAACCAGATTAAACAGAAAATAATTTATGACAAAGCATCACTTAAAGGATATGGATAGATGATATTTTTTTCCACTCCAGCTTGGCTTTCCACTTGATTCCAAGTATTGCAGGCCATAACAAAATATCTGTATGGAAGGAATGGAAGCTCATGCTCTCTCTCTTTCTGTCCGGTATATGTTCTGGCTTATCAAAGAACTCCACGTGGAAGCTTATTTTTCACACTGGAAATAATTCACCTCTCTTCCATACTTGAGCTTTAGAGATCTTATAAGACAGTATGTAGGGGATTTTTTAATTTTTCCTACCCCATGTCATCAAAGGGACTAGCAAACATTCAATTTTTCTTTCTTGGCACTGGCAACAAGAAAAACTAGTAAACATTGGACACCTGAAAGTGTCAGGTGTTTAAATGCAATAGATTTCAACAGTACAATGATAATTTAGACAAGTTGAAAAGCAAGGAGAAAATACAAACCCTGGAGCCATAATGCACTGACATTGGAAAAATTATGCAAATATTTCTCTTGAGTCCCTACTGGGACTGCCTGAATAAATAAGGATTTATTAATCCTTAAATAACCTGAAAAAGATCTCGGAGGAAAAAACAAGTCCAATAATTTCTAGCAATAGCCAGTGGTTAACACCAAAATAATCCATGCATAACACTATCCTTAAACCTTTTGCTACACTGGACAGGGATAAAGGAGGACTAAGCAATATGAGGAACTCCTGGCTGAGTAGGGATTACTGGATTTTCAATGCTGCCATGGGACCTCTGTTACCCTTAGAGGGGGGTGTCACGTGCATTACCTTTATGACAGGCCAAGTTAGCTGCTATGCAAAAGACAACTTGTTCCACCCCGTGAACTACTGTAAAGTTCTTCCAGACACTGTCTTATATTTTCCATTCTCAGTTCCACGCCATGTGCCTGATGAATTATTACATTGTTCCTTCATCAATCATTTGTAGATAGGTATGGATAGAACTAAATTACTGTAGATAATCTCCCCTTTATCTACCACACAAAACGTGATACATTTTTCCCTGGAGAGGATTACATCATCCTTCTCCCTTCTTTATAGCTATGCTTCTCTGAGTGAGTGAGTGAGTGAGTACTGGAGCTTTACATTGTCAGGTAGTATATTGATCAACCTGGTTTGTGACATGAAGGATTTTCATGTGGGTCTTGAATATTTCCATGAGTATTTCCCCACCTTTTCACCTTGCAAGTGCAGGCCAAAAGTTTTGGTTCTTGCATGCTTAAATCCCATTCACATACCATTTACCCATACACCTGTTAACACCTTTTCAGGTTTCTCACTTTCACAACATAATTATCACATTCTCAATGTCTCGTAATTCAGTATGAGAATTTCCCTTAAGTGTCTTTCTTCATTTTGCAGTTCTGACTGCATAAAGTCACGCTGACATGGCACTCAAAGAACTTTACAGAGAGCTGTACTTCGCCATTTGTTACTGTTTTTTTCATTATAGCGCTTCACACAGGATATTAATTCACAAGACAGAACTATGCATAAACTGAATTGAAAATCTCCAAGTGATATCCTAGTTCCTACATCATAAAACTTATCTGGAAATTTACCCTTGATCTCTAAAATATCATGGGGCACAGTATTACTCCATCTACTAATTGTAGCTCAGCATTTAGGACTCTCATTCACACAGGTAAATGCTACCAGGAACAGACTTTGGTGGTTCCTTTAGTGCATGTAAGCCCTCACAAACACAGCAGAATTTGACCCTTTATAATTCTATTAGAAAAAGGCAATCTGTTTGTAAGGCAAGATCTGTTCTTTACAAACCCATGCTGTTTATTGCTCTTGGCACTACTGCCCTGAATTTGTTATTTTTCTCTCAATATTTGTTACATTATTTTAATGAGCAACACAATTATAGTTGTAGGCTTTGATCATGAAATGAGCCCAGCAGGAGCATTACAAGTGACAAAATTCAGTTAATTTCATGCCCTTTTTCACTTAGGGTTTTGCCCAAATAATATGAAATTCACTGGATATTTTGCTCATTGACAGAAATGAAATTTAGGTAAGAAATTAAGGAACCACTTTCAATGATACCTAAATCAGCTGCATTTTTTCCTTTGTCTTAAAGCATTTTACCCTGGGTCTTACTACAGGCTCAGCTTTAGTGTATTTCCCTCTGTCGTATTTCCCCTTATTCAGCCAATGTTTCCTTTCTTAATCTTCTCATTTCAGTCTGGGTCTTCCGGAAAGGCCACTTCTCCCTCTGGCTTTCCCTCTTCAGCACAACTTTTGTTCTGTGTCATCCCTGGGTGTGTGACCCTCGTTTGCAAAGCTGCTTTCTTCATACATTCCTGTTCCCAGAAGCCTTGAGAAGCAGGAGCCGTGGTTTTATGAAGGACCAAACAGTGGGTGGGGTGGTCTTATTGAAACCCCTCTGGCTTAGGAAATTGGGCTGAAATTCCTGATAGAACACTTCAAACAGGCTCCCCACACACTTTTCTACTCTTCCCCTGCCAACAGAAACCACGAAGTGATAGAGATGTGAAAAGGTGGAAACAAAATGGAGGAAAAAAGGTTTTAAGCCTTATAAATGTTTGTATTGGGCTTAAGGCAGGGGTAAAGGGTCAGCCTGGCTCTTGTTTTGTCTGATATGATTTATATATCATTGTTGACAACAACAGAGGCCAACTTCACATTATGGATTAACAGCTTGGCAGTGAAGGACAGAGTCATTTATTTACTTTTCATTAGAGAGTTCATGGGTTTTGGACTTTTATATAGGACATGCTGGGAGATTTCTCTGTATTTTCCTAATATTTATTCCTAAGCAGACCTTGGATGAGGGGGCAGGCTTTGATTTGTGGACATTTGATATTCCATTGTGTATTAGATATTGTATTTCCTTGGCTCTTTGAACATATGACTTAGAGCAGAGAGACAAATAATAAAAAAAAATATAGAAAATATTTTAGGATACTAAAATTATTTCTGTTCCTTTATTGTTTATTTTTATTTTGTTCTTTTCTTGATGTAAGGGCTTTGTGAAGAACAACAAAGCAAACCCAAACAACACAAACTAGTCAGCTATAACCTTACACATCAACTCTTTAACTCAGTGCAGTTATTAATAGCTGGATCACGTAAAATTATAAAACAGTTCAAAAAGGTGGATCCTCACCAACAGCTGCTTTAGCAAGGTTCACTAGAAAGTAGAGCTTTAAAAATTGAAGCTTTCTTTTCATGTAATGTTTTGACCTTTCGATTTCCCAGAATTTCTTGGTCATGATTTTCCTCCCTTTCCCAGCAAATGTGACAGGAATTTTCAGTTTACTGGCTAACCTGGGAGCTATTGGGTGCTCCATATTCACTAAGACAATGTCAGAGACGGTAGCAGCATTGAGGACTGACGTCAAGACAACAGATTATGTCATGAAAGTGTCTTGTTTACTGCATTAACACATAGAGAAAGAGAACTTCTAGAGTTCTTACTTTTATATTCCCAAATGTTTCCTTCCATTTTAGCAGAGATCTGAGTTTGGGGAAAGCAAGATTTTAATATATTTTTTAATGTTAGAAAATATGTTTGGCCATAAACATTTGCAAATGACACCCTGGATTTCTAGGACACATCTTGGCAGAGGAAAGGACTATACATCTTCACACACACATTTCTGCAATCCAAGAAGAAACTGTAAGACCGCTAAAGCTTGGCAAAAGAAAGTGCAATAAAAATGACTGTTCCCTTTTTTCCTGCAACTGCCATTATTCAGAATATTAAATAAGAAATCTGACAGATGGAAATATTTAGATTGGAGCTCAGAGGAAAGATGCAATGTTATCAAAATGGATTCTACGTTATTATTTTAGTCTCCAATGACTCTATTAAAAAGCATGAGGAAGAATTATTCTAATGGAAAATATTATATTTGCATAAACCAAGGTTTAAAGCCATAAATTGCTTTATATACAGTTTAGCACTAGGGCTTGAAGTGTCCGGATTTAAAGAAATATTAAATATTTTGAACTGAACCTATTATCCAGGGGAAAGGAGAAGTTGAAGTACAAACAGATTAGCTCTACTCTCTAAAAGATCTCAAAAGAAAAAAATGACATAGTAGAGTATATGATCACCAGATCTGGGCTAAATAATGAAGATACAAAATAGTAGGAAGTAGTTTTCCCTTAAGTTAGGGGTTGCTAGGTTTCTTGCTCAGACTGACTTCAAATTACAATTTGACTGATGATTTATTTGCAACTATTAAAAAAAAAATAAATCTGGAAATTAATCTTATATCATCTGAATCATAGCCTTACCTTTAGTTAATATCTCAATAGGAGACAGTATAATAGGAGATTAAGTGACATAATTAGTACCTACAGAAATCTTATTTTATTCAAAAGAGGAATCAGGTTTAAAGATCTTGTTTAAATGACTATGAAGAAGATGGAGGCTCTCTCTTCACAAGATGCCATGCAGAGTAGACAAGGAGCAACATGTACAAATTGCACTGAGAAAAGTTTCATCTTGACATAAGAAAGGAACTTTTTTAGAGTAAGAACAATCACTCACGGGAACAACCTCCCCAGGGACCAGGTAGAGTCCCCATTGCTGGAGGTTTTCAAGATTCAATTGGACAGCACACTAAATAATCTCATCTAGGCTGCCTTTCCTACAAAAGGTTGGACCAGAGGATATTTTGAGTTCCCTTCCAACCCTGGCAATTCCATGATTGTATGATCATGTACACTGCTGCAATGTGGATGTTTGAGAGTGAGACAAACAACATTGCCTATTCCATTACAAGGTGAAGAATGAAAAAGTATGTAGCATTTCAAAATGGTAAAAGTTAAGGAACATGATAGAGAGGACTAAGTTGTATTTCATAGTTTTTTACCATTTACAAAATGCCCCATTGCTTTTCAAGTAGCCTTACCTGGAAACAATTTAAACAAAAAATTATAGTAGGTGATATTTCCGAAGGTCTTGTCCTCACTCACATATGGTGTTAGAAAACATCAGTCATGCTGAATGCTACATCTCCCAGAACAGTACCTCTGATATTTGCCATTCCTAGGCTGTGACAGACATTTTCTCTCTAGCAGAATTAATCTGCAACAGGGACAGTATCTAAGAGGTTTATTAATAAAAGATTATGCTGGCACCGTATTCTATTTGTGTTCATATAAATAATTTAGGCATAACAGAATTCCCTGGTCCTTTTTACAAACTTGAAAAAGATATAGTGCAATGTCAGAGAAGATCATGGCAAATCAGTCTGTTCTTACATTCTCTTACTAAAGACACATGATAAGTTACAGAAATAGAGTGAAATAGATTGCCAGAACAATCAGACATGTGCATAAAGTGAAAAGAAACATGGACGATGACAAAGACATACAGCATCCAACAAAGAAACAAGAGAAAGTGGTTGTATTGATGCTGTCAGAAGGTAACTGGTTTACGAAACATTTCAAAATATTATTTCTCTTTTTCATATTATGTATTGAAATAAAATTAAATCACTTTCACAGAAAGACTGCCCCTAAACACAGAAAGAACTCAGCAGGGTGACTGACCAGGACACTCATCTGAGACTGGAAAGATTCTCCACACTGATAGGTCTGTGCCCTATCTCAGAAGTGGTTTGATTAGTCAGCTGTTCTTCTGCAGTTGTCTCTTCTTCTTGGTTCTGAAGTTTCCTGATGAATGAAACCCATCAAACCCATTTTGCAAAAAGGTCTAGAAGCAAATCCCATTGCTATAATTTTATCAACTGCAAATGAGCTACTCTGATTTGCACCAGATAATGAAAATGCATAGATTACAGGTGACAGCTGGCTAATTCTTCTCTTTGCTCATCATTTTCCTGTCACTTTAAAGATCATCTAAATTAAACATTCAAGCAACTTCATTTCCCATTTCTTAATTCTTCTCTCTCTCATTGCTCCTCAGCATTCTGCAAAACTACAGGACTGGGCTACTCCTATATCTTTTAAAATAGGTTTCTGAAGGTCTAAGTCTCTAACATATTCTTTCCTGTCCCCATAAACAAACACAACTCCTATCAGTGGTCACAGCTCACATGCCTTACGCCTCCAAGTAACTGCAATAGTATGTCATAGTTACCCTGTCATAGTCACATCTGATGAAGTTACAAATTCTATTGACCATGAAGGACATGACTGATGGTTTTAATTAGATGAGAGATTGCAAAAGCAGTCAGTAGAAGTTAGTATCTCCTACAGCAGGAATAAAGCTAGAGCCAGTTACATCAGAAGCAGTTATGGGGATTCAAAGTCATATTCCATACAATCAACAGACAACACTTTCATGTGCAAATCCTGTGTCTATAAAAAGGTCCATAAAAAGATAACATTATGCCATCACACTAACTGACAATTAACTCCATTCCGCTGCTAAGGAAAGATGGATTAAAAAACTAACAGGGTTGAAAGTGAGCCTTCAGACCACTCAAAACAAGAGTTTCACAATCTTTTTAGACTCAAGCAGTTGTAACTTTCATTTATTCTCTGGTTACAGTTAGAGAGGGACAGCAACAAAAAAACCCCAATTAAATATCAGTTCTTTAACTTGGCATGCTCTTTTAAACTTCCACGTGAAGATTACTTACTGTATTACAGGAAATGTTTCATGCTTGTATAAAAAAGTTACAAAATGTAAGGTTAATCCTCTATTGCTAACACAAGCATTCTAACAAGGAGTCTAGTAATTTACTGCATTTATAATTCCTTTGGTTTTGAAAAAAAAAAAAAGATTATTCCTGTGCCAGAAAAACAACTCCCGTTAATTAACATTTAATTCTTGTTATATAAGCATTTATAAACCACCTCCTTTGTGTTTCATGTTGTGTTTTGTGCACCTTATTCTATTGGTCAACATTACATTTGTATTACTTTTAATTTACAGTTATATCAAAGCACAGAGCTACTAATATGATGGAAATATCTTCGTAAACATATCTTGACTTCATTACTTGCTGGTAAGACTAAGCCATCCCAAAATACCTCTATACCATAATTACCCAAATTAAAAAATTATATATGCGCTCTTTTTGGATGGGATAGAGTTAATTTTCTTCATAGTAGCTTGCATGGGGCTGTGTTTTCAATTTGTGCTGCAAGCAGTGCTACTAATACAGGGATGTTTTAGCTGTTTCTGAGCAGTGCTTACACAGCAACATGGTCTTCTTTGCTTCTTATACCACCTCATCATCGAGTAGGCTGAGGGTGCACAAGAGGTTCTGAAGGGGATACAGATGGGACAGGTGACTCCAACTGGCCAAAGGGATACCCCATACTACATGACATCATGCTCAGCATATAAACTGGGGGAAGATAGAGGACATGTTTGGAGTGATGATAGTGTTTTTCTTCCCAAGTACCTTTTATGCATGATGCAGGCCAGCTTTCCTGGAGATGGCTGAACACCTGCCTGCTGATGGGAAGCAGTGAGTGAATTCCTTATTTTGCTTTGCTTGTGTGAACAGCTTTTGCTTTACTTATTAACCTGTCTTTATCTCAACCCATGAATTTTTTCACCTTTTCCCTTCTGATTCTCTTCTCTATTCAACCATGGAGGAGTGAGCAAGCAACTAGCTGGGTGGGGCATAGCTGCTGGCTGCAGTTAAACTACAACAGTCCTTTTTGGTGCCTAGCATGGGGCTCAAAGATTTCAAGATAAAAACAAATTTGGTTGACTGGGGTTAAACTGCTACACTAAGTCAACTGCTTTTATAAGTCCATTAAAAATGCTGACCCTCCTATACAGCAGAACCTTTCAAACACTTAGTTTGTTTCAATATTCACAGTTTGAGTACCCTTACTGCTGTTACAAAAACAAATACAACTTTCAGTCTGGCTCTTCAAAAGCATAATAGATTCCTGTTCACAGGTTTCCAGAGCCATAAGTGCCAAAAGAATTAATAAAACATACAAATTCCTCAATATATTAAAAATGTGATCATATTTTTCCATTATTTTCTTTAAAATAATGAATGTATAGAAGTATTGCTGTCATTTTTAGTAAGAACACAAAGAATCAAGATACGAGACACATAAGGCAGCTTAAAAAGAGAGGCTCACTGATCCATTACAAAGTAAATCAGTTAATATCTGTCCATCAACTAATACTGCTGAAATAAAGTACAATTTGATCAGGTGGTAAGCAACAAATTATAGAATTTCTTATAGTGTGACTATTCTGTAAGGTTACAAGTGTTCTAAAATACATTCAAAAGTTTCTAAAGAGCAATATTGTTTTAATATGAAATGTAGTGTCAAGAACACTGTCTGTCACTTCATCATCCATCTATATGACAGCACCTTTGCTGTCTTCTAGTCTTACTTGTAGATCTTTTCCTCTCTCTCTCTCCCACTTGGCTGTCTCTGGGTTCACTTCTCCATTAGGGTATTGTAATTCCAATAAGAGTATATATGAATTCCCTTCTTGAGAAAAAAAAAAAAAAAAAGTCGTTATCAAGACCTTTACAAAGCCTCAGGCACTATGGAAAAGCCAGAATGCAGGGCTAGAAAATGCCTCAGGCTTATGGCAAAGGGCAGCATAGTTCGTAGTCTGGGGGAGCATATGAAAATGTAGATGTGTGTTATTGAACCTGAAAAGCAGAAACGTGCCTATGACCCAGAGGACTCTGGTTAGGATAGTAAGTTCCCCCATGATGAAGGAAGACTTCGAAATTACTTTGTGGCCTGAGATCCCAGATGAGCCTCTCACAGTGAAAGATGACATTTTTAATAAATACACTAGGTCATCAGATGCTTATGCCAGACTGATTCTATGGTGCAACTGGAAATTGCAGTGGCCTTTGTAGTTGAAAAACCTCTTTTGAATGAAAAAGTGGTGACATAAAACCTTTAGACAGCCCATTCTTACAGTCCTCAAGAACTGAAGCACTGGAAAAAGGCTCAAAGATCTAGGTCTAGACATTTAACTTTTATCAGGACATCTGAAATAAGGTTCAAGACTCTACTTACTTGTTAGCTGGATAAGAAGGATGAAATATTGTTATTTGTGCTGCTATAACACCATGTAGATGGCTAAATGGTCAACTTAATAATTGTTTCATGTCAAAAATATAGCTATAAAAGAAAGATCAGTGGAAGATATCTTCAAATCTATCTGGATTTGTAAGGGTATTGTGTATCTACTGATATTGTGGGAATTTGATTGTAATAATAAACAAAATGCACCTTTTTAGAAATATCATCACTCGACATACCTGCAGTCAATAATATTGATCTATATCTTGGTAATTTAGAGAAGCCTTCTCAATTTACAATTGGATAGGACTCATCATGATTAAATTGTCTATTTCTTAGGCTCAAACACTAGTATGAAATATAATTTCCAATAAGAAAAAAAAAACCACTTTTTTTTGATAGCAGTAATTAGTCAATAGAGACAGGTGGATCCTCCAAAGGCTAAGTGGGGGCTGATAATTTTAGGAGCTCTGCATCAACCTTGGAGGAGACTCTTACTATCACTCCACCAGCAGTGGAGGACAAGTGAAAAGACTGGCCTTTATAGCCAAAATTTAGGCTTTGCACGTACCCCTCCTAAGCATGCCTGGCATTTCTCTGTTCTCAGAAGCACTGTTGAATTGTAGGAAAGGTTGTCAGTTCTGGGATGAAACTAACTTCAGTAAGAACTTTAATGAAATTAGGAAATCAAGGGTCCTAAAGCTGCAGGTTTAATAACTCATGGGGACCTTGCTGGGAAATGACTCAGGAAGGTGTAAAATGTAACTTTCTGAAATACTGAAAACCAAAGTAAGAATTTTATTATTTTTTTTTCCTAAATTTGAAGTCCCACAAATAATGAATTCATATGCTAATATCAGGTTATTGTGCAAAGGCCAAACCCCAAAACTTCTGGATATGAAAATGAATCTGAAAGGAAAAACATGAAAGGTACAAAGATAGAAAAAATGAGAGGGAGAAGAGAAAGGAAAAAAAAATAATTTAGACCTACACTTATCTGTTTAATTTGCTAGTACATTTTATTCTTCTGAATCTCATAATGTAAGAGAGTCAAACAGAAAGGCATGAATGTATTTGTGTAAATGAGTACCAAATGAGATGTATCCCTCAGGCTCTGGAAAGTTGCCACTGCAATTTTCTACTGGTCCTAGAACAGTGTCTCTTATAAAAAAAAAAAAAAGACAATTTTAAGCTCAACAGAGGGAAACTCCATACCATTTTAATATTTAATTTCAGTGTTGTGCAAAGCAAAACATCAGCATGAAGAACGTTCCTAGAAATGTAAGGAAACGGAGCAAGTACTAATCTACTGCTATCTTTTAACTCTAAACATGAGAGATGTCAAAAAATCATGCTCAGAAGAGCTTTCTGTCCTAAGCACTGCAGGTAACATTTGGCATTGACCTGTCAACAGAGAAGGTCCATTTTTTAGGTGCTTGTAAAAAAAACCCCAGAAATTTTAAGTAATAGTTTTGAAGAGATATCAAAATTTATTTTCTTGTGTCAAATACCTTGCTAAGTAGGAGAACTTTTCTCTCATGACCACATTTTTTATGAGGATCTTATAAAACCAGCAAAGTATAGATATAATTTGTGAAAATACTCTGCGTAACTATGACCTGTATAGAAGAATGCAAGTACATGCATAGATCTGCATATCTTCCATAGGCACATTTAAAGCCAGATTTACCCTGTATGTAAGTGTTGTCCTGAACACAAGACAGACCAGTAAAAATCTGTATGAAATGTGTCATTTCCTCCCTATACATATTTCATATTTCACATTTCACATATATTAACAAATTCAGAGAAATGTATTTATGCACTTTCTAAAGATCATTACAAAATCAACTGAATTTCAATAGTGCGCAGAGACAGTACAACATAAGTGTAATTTGTACAAAATCTGATTCTGATATATTCTAAAGTAGATGAACATAGATTAATTATATTCAGAAAAATAAGGGGGAAAAAAAGTTACATATTGCTTCCTTTATGTACCGTAACATTTTTGGATATTTTCCAAACACTTATCAGAAAAATTGCTTCAACACGCTATAAAAGGCTTCTATACATTTTCATAAGTGTTCGCATCCCTTCCAATATTACCCTCCCAAATAAAGTAGAACATATGCTTATGAAAATATCTTCCACATTTCCTCTTGAAATACCCAATATGCATATCAATATTATTTTTTGCCATACATCACTTTATCATGTATCGCATTTTCATACATATAATCAAAATATTTCAGAACATACTGCTTCTACCACAGGAAAATCTGCCATCAGTGGTCACACAAGAGACTAACAAAAAAATAAATCACTGCTTAACAGAGGTGGTCTTTTTCTGAAGTCAAAGCAGCAAAGTGCATTCAATACTTATGGGAATATTTTGGTTTGGTTTTTTTAAGACAAGAAATAGCTTAGACAGGGTGGTCCCATGAATAACTCCCTGTCTCATTTACTTGACAATAAACTCAATAATAACATAATAAGCCTTACCCTTATGTAACACAACTCCATGTAGGCTTGACTGATCCAAAAGTTACATAGACCAGCAAGTTTGAAATACAGAACTGGCTTACCCTTTATGAAGGTATTTTGGCCTTTTTTTTTTAAAGTACCAAAAAACCCATAATTTTGAACAAAATTACAAAGGTGCTGTAAAAAGTTTTTTTGTTAACTATTGTTTTACAGTTGCTTTACAATTATCTATCTTTTTTTCAAAATAAAAGCAAATCTTTATCTCTTCTATTTATCCATATCCAGCTTTTATTGATAACTGAAAGGGGTGTAGGAAACAAACCAACCCTCAAATCTTCCAAATGTCTGAGATTTATTTATCATAACCTTTATTTTTTCACCAATTGTCATCACATCCATCTACTCAAGGCCTTGCAACTTTTACATCACTCAGTTCTGAATTAACCACCATCACCTTTTTTCTCCCCTTGGCAGTATCCTCAGAGAGGACTTTTCAGTTTCTACTGAAGTCTTGGTAAAGTTGTATACCAGAAAGAGAAGTTAGGAAAACACAAGAGAGAAAGAATAGTGGAGGCACACAGACATGGGGACTAAGCAGGGAGAAGGCAGAGGAGTGGGAACACTCACAGCTTTCAAGGAGGAAAAGAAGTACTGGGATCTTGAGAAGTAGCTGAAGAGAATGAAGTAGTATACTGAAAAGTGTATAAAGACTTATACCAGTCAGCAAGATTCTCCCCCTAATATAAGCACTGCCTTCCACTCTCCCGGACAAGTGAAGCATGTCAGCAGAGCGGAGGCAAGGACAGACCTTGAGGTGATGCTTGAGACCCCATGAGACTGTCTTGGCAGACACAGGCAAAAGGGAGGCCTCTGAGAAATTTCACAGCTCATTGTGAGAAGGCAGAGGGGTTTTTCTTGTTTTGTTTTGCTTTTCACTTCATAATCCCTAGGGCTTTCAGAATAAAGCTTTGAAAGTAATAAGATATTTCCTGCTAGAGCAGATTGTTCTTACCAACCACAGAAATCCTCCCCACACTCTTTCTAGTGCTATGAAGTACTCGCACAAACTGTTTGCAACTGCCAGGCCCAACAAATTGTCATGAAAAAGAAACAAAATCTATCAGCCTACACACTTTTGACTTGGTTTACAATCTAAGGCTTTTGTCTGCTGTTGGTCTCCTCTCAGCTCATGTGTTTCCAAGCTATGAGTGGTCAATAACACCTGTTCTTTCCCTCTCCTCCAGATGCACATATAGAGAGTTTGGCTAACCAAGGCTGTGTGCAGTGCTGTCAAATGCAGGCAGCCTCATTGCCATTAAACCTTTATTGCTCCTAGACTAAAGAAGTTGCAATTTGCTCAGTGTTGGCCTGACAATGGGGCCACCTGGAAGCCCTTTTTCCTACAGACACCTGGGCCTATGGATACTTCATCACTGTGGGCACGCCAAGGAAACAAAATCTTAGGAAAATCCTTTCAGGCACTCTGCAAAGGATGGCAGTCACTCTCAGTATCACTGACTGAAGTTTCATTGTGGCATTTGAGACAAGCCAAGACAGGTTGCTGGTGAGACAGGGACAGTCTAACCTTCATGGTGGCCTGCTGAGCATGACCACTGACTGCTCCTATGGGCCACTTGATAAGGCAGGTGAGAGCTTGTCTGTCCCAAAACCGACCAATACCCATGTGTATTTTGTTTTTTCCCCAGTGAAAGCAGTTTCTGGTTCTGGCTGACTGATCACACAAACACAAAAAGTGCAGAAACTCTCAGGACAAGGGGACAACTAATTTCTTTCAGCAAGATCTTCTACCCAGAGCAGTTTAAAATGATCATGAAACAACAACCTGAAATATGTCTGAAATTTCTTCTTTCAGATATGATGCCAGGTGTTTCTTAGCAGAGTCCGCCGAAGAGGATTTGAGAGAACTGTATTAATCTTCAGAAATATCATAAATTTCAGCACTGAATGCAGCCAAAAGACATGGTGAGGTAGAAAAAGCCTGGGCAGTCTTACTAGTCTGTTGTCAAGATTATCCTTTCTTAAACTACACCAGTAAGGACCTCACACATTTACTTTCTAGGACTCAATTTTTTGAGAAGCTTATGGGAGCAGAAACAACTTAAGAAATTTCCATTTCATAGGAAAAGTTTGACAGGGTGTCAGAAGTAATTTTTCAAGTATGACATTAAAGTGCGTTGGGAAGACTGGACCAGAAACCCAATGGATGGCAAAGTCCCCCAAAGAAAAAAAAAAACATCCAAAGACAAAATGCCCCTTAAACTCAGACTGGCCTGAGCAGATCCAGGTCATGCAGAGTGACTCGGCTTTAGTGTGAAGCACAAACCAGCCCTCCCTCCTGAGCACCTTCCTCCTTACCCAGCTTCTTGAACTCTAGGAATACATCAGATTGAAACCAACATGCAACTATTTCTACTTTTTCTGCTTTAAAATATTTTCAAATGTCTAAAGTAATTCTGTAATAAATAGCTTTGCTGTTTGGATGAGGCTTTATATGCCAAATGTTAGCCTGGAGCAAGTATTTATAGCAGAGTTTAAAGTCCCTGAAAATAAAGATTTATATTTATGATGGAAAGGCTGATGAGTTTTTACTGTAGCTGTATTAGCAGACCATCCTATAATAAAAAGGTGTCATTTTAACAAGAGCACTTACAATAGTAGTTTAATGTATCTAGGAAAGAATGAACTTTACAAGGTGAATGTACAATTTAACACAAATACTCATGCCAAAAAATTGAACAGCAGATTACAGGAGCAGTCTATTTAGCATATAGTTTCTCATAGGTAATCTGATTTTATAGACTTTAACCAGTGAGAAATAAAGTCTTCTTCCATGTATAAGAATTGTTAAAGGCTTCATCCATTTTAATAGCTGATATCTTACAGAATCATATTTACTTGAAATAAGTTTATAAACAGAATTCAATGGATTAATAAATTACATCAAAGGTAGTTATTGGAGTAACAATACAGTACTAATAAGAGGAGCTGTGCATGCAAATTCAGTACATTTCCTTTATGCATGTCACTTAGAGCATGGTATCAAAATGTCCTTTTAGGAGTTAATTAAAAAAAGGACAAATTCTAATTCCACAGAAGAGACAGGAAGGTCCCTTGAAAGATAAAGGGAATTTTGCAAAGAAATATGGGATTTTTCTACAGATCAGACAAGCAAACCCTCTGTAAAAAACAGGATGATGTGTTTCCCTCCTCCCTTGTATCAGCATAAAGCCAGAAAAAATAGCTTTATACAAGGGGCTGTGGTAAATATCCCCTGACATGCAGGCCAGCCAGAAGTCTGCAGAAACAACAACCTGTAGCTACTTTGCAAAGCTATACCTTGGGCAGCTGCTGCAGCCCTAAAGCTCCGCTTGCAAAACGACTCCCATAAGCAATTCAATTATCAGCATAATTTCCTATATCCCATTCTCATACTTCTTTTCTGGCTGATCTCTTCAAAGCTGTATCAGAGCTCCTCTCCTACCAGAAACAGGAGTGTATTTCACAGTTTGGGTTGCAGCTGTCATGCAATACACATTTTGACAGCATAAGGAATCACCCACTGCAGCCTACAAGCCCTCACTCAGACCATGGATGACAAAACACGTCTGCCCATAGTCTCCCATTGGCGACACTACTCCCAGATGGTCTTACCGCAGCGCAAATCTGTGGAGCTGTAACCAGGACTAAACCTGAAAGTGCTGTTTCCAAAAAGAAAAAAGTCACAACAAGTACTCTTGTGAAGTATTCCCTGTAAGGCAATGAACCTGTCAATCAATAAATAAAAAAAAAAGACCTAGTTTCACAAATGCTTACACTCTTGTTTCAATTTAAGCCCAAGTAGTCCCTTCGCATATCAGTGGGCCTTCTCACTTGAAACCAAGAAAAATCTGTAAGTGTTCATAGGATCAGGAAATGAGGCACAAAAATTTATAGTCTTCTCCCACACCATCTAGAAGAATTAAAAGCAAATCTTCCCAGTTCGTGAGATTCATTGAAAAAGTACATTGTATGGCTGTTTCAATACTGTATGAAAAGCAATATAAGAGAGAAAAGAATGGCTACCTGATTTTTCTTCACCCTTATTTCAAATTCTCTTACTTTCTCTTACTTTCTCTTCCTTTTTTTCCACAGATGAACAAGCTTGTAGTCCCTTACTTGTTTTTGATTTAACCATTTCATTTTGTAATAACATTAAATGGTTTGAAATATCAGCTGATTATTACTTCCACTGTTCAAAACAATTTTCTGTGAAAATAAGAAATACCCTTTGACTGCTTAGATCACCACAAAACTTACTGGAGTTTGTTTATTTCTTCCTCTGAGGTGAAACTATTCAAACAAGATGTTAAGACCTAAAACCACTAAGTGTATCATGTTGATAATGCGAGAAGACATCCTTATCAGAGATTCTTAAGGGTTGTACCTTGACCAGGTGTTATGGTTTAACCCCAGCCAGAAACTAAGTCCCACCCAGCTGCTCACTCGCTCCCCCACCATGGGATGGGGAAGAGAATCAGAAGAGTAAAAGTGCAGAAACTCATGGGCTGAGTTAAAGACAGCTTAGTAGGTAATGCAAAAGCCAAGCGCACAACAAAGCAAAATAAGGGATTCGTTCACTGCCTCCTATGGGCAGGCAGGTGTTCAGCCATCTCCAGGAAAGCCAGGTTACATCATGTATAACAGTTACTTGGGAAGACAAACACCATCATGCCAAACATTCCCCCTGTCCTTCTTCCTTCAGCTTTATATGCTGAACCTGACATCAGAAATTATGGGATCCCTTTGGCCAGTTGGGTCAGCTGTCCCAGCTGTGTCCCCTCACAGCTTCTTGTGCACCCTCAGCCTACCCACTGGTGGGGCAGTGAGGAGCAGAGAAGGCCTTGATACTGAGTAAGCACTGCTCAGCAATAGCTAAAAAGTTACTGTGTTATCACCACTGCTTTCGTGACAAATCTGAAGCATAGCCCCATCCTAGCTACTGTGAAGAAATGAACTCTA
Source organism: Actenoides hombroni (assembly GCA_024336885.1). Taxonomy (NCBI): domain Eukaryota; kingdom Metazoa; phylum Chordata; class Aves; order Coraciiformes; family Alcedinidae; genus Actenoides; species Actenoides hombroni. The sequence continues at coordinate 33,613,876 of WUAM01000143.1, forward strand.
TCCCAGTCAAACCGAGTACAATAGGCAATGGGGCTCCAAAATCTGCTAACAGAATTGCAAAGACACTTAAAAAAAAATAAAGGGAGAATCCATTGTGGACTTTGAATACATCCAAAGAAAGAATACCTTTATGGACAGTAATTGAATGGACAAAAATTTCTCTATATTAAATAACATTTTTCATTGCCTAGAAATACTTCCAAAATTATTATTAACATATACATATATATATTTAAAAGTCATGGTTTCAGATAGACACTTAAAAAACCCCAAGCCTTGGACAACTGTAATCTGTGCAAGATGACAGGTGAAACAGCAACTTTCTAATAATTCATTAAACATAACAGGAGGATTAGGTGGTTGATAAAGACACCCCCTTTGTGGATAATATACTACAGTAATGCATGGGTTCTGTCCATTGTAAAGAAATAGTTGTAAAAAAATCATTATACCTAGGAAGTGTATATTAAATGTTGGACTTCCTTAACATCAAATGAAAATTATTTCTCTTACTAAGATTGATCTTTATGATCTGGCTCATACTCTGGATGGCTAAGTAGTTCCTCAGGACACAAAAGTTAGTGAATTCTTAATATTTTATTGTATTGTATACAATCATGAGTTTGTTAGCACTCTTTCTCATTGCTAAAACCTTATGCAGCTTGCAACCATTCATTTCAATTTTTTCTGCTACATCAGCAGCTGAAGGAATATACATTAACTATACAAGAACACTTTTTGCTGTCCCATTTCCAGATTTAGAAAAATATGACATAAATTCAATGTTTGGTCCTAAGACAGTCTAGCTCCTTCAATCCTTAATTTTTGAAGAATCAGAAAACCAACGAAGTCTTGTATCTCACAATACGTTGTTGGCATGCTCAACCGAACTCAAGCACTGTTGATCAACTCCTGTTACTGGATATTGATTCCCCTACAAAAATGACTAATTCTCTTAAAAGAGCTGGGTAATTCAGTGTGCTCACCTCACAGTGCACACATGTTTCCAATTAAAAACCATCAGGAAACAAGCACAAGGATTTAAGGAATGAGTTTTGTTTTTTCATGTATGTTTATTCCATAAAATAAATTTTTCCATCCTATGAAATTGAAATTGAACCTGTGAATTGGTGTCCACTGCAGACAATGGAAAAAAGTCATTGACTTGAACGTGATTTACATCAGGCCTTCTATAGTTCTAGCTGTTCCAGGCGCAGATTTCCCAATGCCTAATGTGGAGTTAGTAACTTGAAATCATTCGGGACTTTTATAACACTTCATTATGTATGATACAAGTTCTTTCACAATAATTTTTTTCAAATAAAGCTTTTGTTCAGAGAAACAACATCATGATTAATTCACTATGTGCAGTTTAAGAACTGCACCCTTCTCTAGAGAAGGTTAAAGGTGAATTTGCAGCAACTAATACCTGCAATTTAATCACCAAGTTAATTTAATATAAGAATATTGATAGTTTATTTGGGCAATAATATGAATTATTATGAAAAAACTTCGTATAGTACTTTTTAAAGTGTTACTATCACTACAGATTCATGAGTGTATAAGAGAAAGGAATGAGAGTCTTAAAATCAGAGCAGGAATGCTATTACCCCAATAAAACACTAGAATTCCCCACATCGATCATCGTCTCTTTGCTTCCTTATACAGCTGAATCTACAATAGGCCCTTCTTCAGTCCACTTTTGATGGGTTTCCTTGTAAAGTTGTGAAGAAAGATCACACACATGAATAAATCAAATAACATTTGACCAACCCAATTTAAAATTAAGGTACTTAAATGCTTTCCTACTATCCAGATTTCAAGAGAGAAAGACACTTTACTATTGTCTGTCCCTCTTTAAACATAGAATCTGTCCAAACTTAATTGCTGTTACTGTCTCTTTCTCTTTCTAATCCAGGTTTCATCAGATTGAAATCTAATGTTTCTTTCTCTCCACATTCACACTCACAATTTTTATTTAAATTTCTCAAGCTTTTGGCTTCAGAGTTTGAAGGTGTGGCTTTGGTTTACTTCCACATATCTCTAGCTTTGCATCCATATTTTGCTACATGGTACCTACCAGCACTGCAGTTATTTAATTATCTGCTTTCAAAATTCTTGTGAGCTGTTTGTGGCTAGTTCAGATATACGCAGATCTCAAGGGCAGAAAGGATCACAGTGAACATCCATCACAGCCCATTGCGGTCCATAAGGCTACTCTTCATCAGCTCCTGCCTTAAATTGAATGGTTATGCTTGAATTAGCCTGGGGCTTTTAGGAAAAGCAAACAAACAGCTATATCAGTATAAAAATTACTTGTGCTAGGGAAGCCAAACCAACCTTCATTTTATGGTACCAGGGTTCCCTTTTTAAAATATGCTTTACTTTCAGGATGAATTTTTTCACTTCAGCTATTATATTTCAATTCTCCAAAAAGCTCATTATAAATAGTATTATTAAAACTACTACAAAAAAAGGTTTAAAAAAAGGACACTCTTCTCTGTTAAATGAGACAGCCTATCAGAGAAACAGATAACTAGTTAAATGCCATAGATGAAAGATTTCACTTGTGATAAGTTCAATTCCCTGTCATACACCTGGGGGAATTCCAAAGTGATTAACTCCTTTTCAAGATTACAAGTCAATGTGCTTCTTCCCGGGGCTATCCCCACTCTTTTTCAGTTCCACTGATTTCTGGCATGAAGGCAAGTCATTATTATTGAGAAAGAATTACCCTTCTTCTGAAAACAATTCCTTCAGCAGTTATTCCTGTAGAAAGCAGAGTTATGGCCTTCTTTTAAACAGTGATTAAGACAAACTATGGCAGATTTTTAGAGAATGTCCCAATACTCAGATCATGTTGTGTCCTGTCCTGATAGTCCTTGGCTCAAGAAAGAACAGACCTCCTGATTTCTGGAAAGGGTGTCCCTCCCTCTTGTCAATACTACCTCCAGTATATTCAGAATAAGAGGTCCAAAACTCAAGTATCTTCTCATAATATATCAAAACGTAATCCAACATTTTTATCTAAAGATTTTTATAATTTTATTTTGGACAGTTGTCAAGTCTCTCAATTTTACTACAGCAAAAAAGGAGAAAATTACATTTTCTCATCTTAAAGGACATTGTAAGTATAAACCTTTTAGGCAAAAGAATGCAGATCACCACAGAAACGAGATAACGTGAATGCATAAATGGAAAGCTCAAAACAAAACCAAGCCTATCACAGCTAAACAAGTATGTGAGAATTTACTCATCTCAGAGAACAAAAAAAAAATATTGTTAGGATGGCTAGAATAAGTTCCATGTTTGAAGTAAAGTGAGATTTTGATTAATTATTTTGGCACAAGATTTCAAAGAATTACTATTTATTTTCTTCCTGTTTTAAAATGGATGCAGGTGAGTTTCAGTAGTTGTTTTAAATAGAGTGCAGTCTAAAATTTCTAAAAAAAAACCCCAAAAAAACAAAGAAAAAAAAGAAAAGTAACAAATGATGTTCTTTAACATCTGTTCATGCATATATAATCAAAAGCTTTATTCTTTTAAAAATACCAATGCTTTCTTCATCCTCTTTCCCTCCCCCTCTCTGACTCTCAACCTCTGATGTCTTATGCTCTGTTCAGGGAGAGCTGATGGAACTAGGATAAGCAATAGCTTCATATTCTCCACAGCTTAACTCCATCTGTCAAGTTACAACAGTAGTTAACGCTGTGTCTGACATGTCATTAGAGCTGTAATGGTTAATTACTAGATACTGCAGAGACACAAAATCTGGAGGCAACCTCTACATTTTTGTAACAGGAGTGTAGTCTCATCTGTAGATGAATGGAGTTGAGGATGATGAATGGCATAAAATTACTATTGTATACTGAGTAAGACAAGCCTGAATGCTCAATATTGGCATTTAGCAAGAGTTTTAAAAAATGCTATCTAGCATTTATTTTGCTTGGCTGGTATGTTCCTCCATTGTAAATTCTTTCTATGTATTAACCACTGCCCCCCTGGCTGGGGCTTGAGCCAGCTGTTAATGGTTTTGTTGCTGGGATGGGGTGGAGAGTGTCCTTGACAGGTCACTGATATAAATATATATTTTCAGAGTAGGATGTGAGCCTAGATGCTATAATTTTTACTTGACAGATTAGGACAGCTAGGTTGAGAGTATCTGACAGCTAGATACAGCCTGATTTATAAGACTGAGTAGGAAAGCATGACAGACATATGTATTTATTAAAGATACATTTACAAAATGTCCCAGTAATTTGACAACTCCGCCAGCTAAGGCCTCAGGAAGACCTGAGGATATTACTGTCTATATACTGTCAAGACACTACAGTTTTAGCAGAAGTTAAAAATTAGAAATAAATAGTTTTAGCATCTTATAAATATAAATTATATGTACATCCATGAATGTAATACAACCAGCATATCTTTTAACAAAATTTATTAAAGCAGCTGAATTATTCCACATAATTGTGAATGTAGAAAAAATACATCATTACTATTAAAGTATATATCAGGAACAGTACTTTGATGACAACATCCTAACATGGCAATATTTTTGACAATTATTAAATTGGCAGCTAGCCTGTACAAATTCAAACTGAGGAGGACATGCACAGGACGATTCCCACCCCCCCACCCCCCCCGAAAGTTACAATAAAAATATAGCCATACTTCTACCATTGAAACATTACTCTAGTGTGTCTTACTTTTGGAACTAAGCTTTCTTACCATAGTTACTCCAACTCATGTCATGTTTATCTATCAGCCAACCTTTCAGAGAACCAGAAAAACTGTACTTTACAATTGTTTGGCTCCCTAAAAATTACTTCTTTTAAAGACATATTTTCAGCTTTTCTTATTGATAGAACCAATTCAGGAGAGATAAAAAAAATACATTAGTTAATCAGCTCAACAGTTTTGTATTGATCTTCATTTCCAGCATTTTAATAAATTAAAGTAAGTAAAATCATATCCCTAATATTCCTACCTGCATTGCTGTAGCTGTAAAGATAACCATGTCCCTTCACTTTAGGACAGGAGTATAGTTGCAACAACATCAAGGCAGTAACGGACAAGCATTGTAGTTAAGATGAAAGTAAAATCAAGCATATGTCTAGATCATATGGGTTATATAGTACTCGTCATGGGACTCAATTGTGGCAAACCATGCCAGAGAAACTTCTTTTTCATTTTAAAGAGTGAAGCAAATCTTTATGACATGAAACTTCATCAGGAAAGATGGTGATATTCTTGCTTTCTTACTAAAGTTTTACTAAGCCTTCAGGCTCTTTTTAAAATCTAAAATTTCCTGGGAGGAAGGTAGAGAAGCATCAAGATGTAGGTTTTAATTTTTAAGTGACAATGCTGAAGAAAATAAATTATTCTGCAGAATGTTAATGTCCTCTCTCCCGTCTTTTCTGTTGAAATTCAAAGTATCAGCAAACTCATTTTAGAAACTGAGCATGCTGGTACCTACAGGCATCACATTTCTAGTGCAAATCAGTACAGAAGCAAGGCCAGTATAATCTCCATGCAGATAAATATGGTAGATCAATACAAACATTATTAGATGTGTCTAGAAATCTCAGCAAACTTAGGCTAAGACAAACATCTACACTGTTAAACAAATTCTATGCTCTCCTGCTAAAGGTGATTAAACCAATAATGAACAAACAATGCAAGGTTGAAAAGCTAGCCTTTTGAGAAAACTTTTCCAATCAGAATAAGTGGAAAAAGTTTTCTCCTATATCTAGCATAACACTGCAAAGAAGGCAAGAAACTATGGGAAAGAGGCGGGCCAGTTGGCAAGATGAAAACCAAATAAATCCAAAAACCTCACTACTTTATGTAGTGAAAGTGTTGGACAATTCAAAATAGCTGAGTGTAAGCCAATCTTAATAACTATTTTAAACACATAACTCAAACTACATTATCTCCCAAAACAAAGTGATTTTCTTGTCCTACTTTTCTGTAGTCCAGCATTTCTTCACCTGCCTAAGTTTCTCATTTAGACATGCCTATAACTCTTGCCCTACCCTGTGAAAATCCTTCACACTTTTACTTCTTATCTTTCTTACTGACAGCCAAGTACCAACTCAAAGATCAAAGAACTGTTGTGCATCAATAGACCATAAATTAGTAACTTTGATAAACAAGGAGAAAAAGCAGTGCACAAGAAACTGATATATCAAACAAAGAAAAAATGTCAAGAAGTAAAGAAATGCAAAGACAACATTTTTGCAAAAATCAATGTATTTGTTTTCCCCAAAGGGCAGCATTAATTTGTGGCTAGAGTTGTTAAAAGTCATCCCTAATAAGCGAGACCACTCATCCACAGCAAGCTTTTGCCAATTTTCAAGTCCTTTAAAAAAACAAGGAAAAAAAAAGTCTTTATATATTGCTGCTATACACGTCAGGTCCAGTGTGTTAACAATGTATCAGGATAACTCAGACACATGCTAATATGCTCATAAAGATGCTAAATGTAGTTAAAGGCACAGATTTGCCATGGATAATATATGCCACTACATTTGTGTAGTGTGAGAGCAAAGAAAAAACCTTCTATCAAGTTTGCAGCCAGGTACAAGAAAAAAGCAGATTTTCAAGGAGATGATTACAACTCAAAAATTATTTCAGAAACAGAAAGGAAAAAAGTTGTATCCACTAAAAATACTTTCCATACCATGCTTTATTACTGAGATGCTTACTTCTTTATTGTAAATAGCAATGATAATTTTAGACGCATTAAGACCTTTGATCTCAGCTGGTGACAGTAAAGTTCATACTTATAAAATAAAAAAAACCCCAAACACCAAGAAGAAAATAAAATTTTCAGATCTTAAAAAGAGAATTAGATCAATATTTAGTCTAGATCCAGGCTCAGACAGCATTTCAACAGATCTCCTCGGCTCTAAATCACCAAAATCTTTAAAAGGAACTTTTGTGATTTTTTAAGAAGATACAGGCTATGACACATAGTTACGTGTTCTGTTGAGCAATCACCTTCACCACTGAGTTTCCCCACTTTTCATCTTATAGATGTTCGTGGTTTTGAGCCAGAATAAAATATTACTCTGTTTTTAGATATTAGGTGAATAGTCCCCATGTTTAACTTGGGTAAAAACTGTTAGAAAAATCTGACCCCATATCCAATCCATGTATAGTGTTCTTGGTCCTCGCATCTTGTTTCCTTAAATTTGAATGAAAAACATAAAAATTAAGCTTTAAATGGAAATACATTTCCAAACTCAAGTAGAAAGCAGCTTGTACCATTCTGTAATCACTTCTCAGTCTGTATGTTATTAGTGCTATTGAAATAGATGGCAAGAATACAACACCAAGACGCTCTGCACATGATTAACTTTTTATTCTTACTGTAACTTGCTATAAACCTCAAATGAACTTGCAGGTTGGCAATAGCATATTAAGAGCTAGATGCCAAACTGTATGAGACATTTTTTCCAAACAGCTTTACCTTCCTTGGATGTGGTTCTCTTTCCCTTTCTCCTCCTCTTTTCTTCCTCTGTCCCCCAATAGCTATTATAGCTGGTCAGATGTTTCATCTGTATTTGGGACTTAAAACTTTGAAAAAGTTTTGATCCTAAACATAAAAATGTTCCATGAAGAGATTTTTCCTCCTTTCATCTCCAGCCTTGCTCTTTCTGCTGAGAAATGCTGAAAAAAACCCCAATTTTTCCAAGTGTCCTGTCAGCAAAGAGCCAAACTGGGCTCACCCACCCATTTTCCACAGGTCTCAGAAGAATAATCATGTTGCAGAGTATCTATGCACTTTCAGCCACTGCTTTCTGTGCTGTATTAGCAAGTAACATTGGAGATTCAATGTCCAAAGAATCACCCTGGTTGGCTCTCTGGTCCTGCAGGATGCTCTTAAGATCTCAGGGTTATGTCAGCCAGAACAGCAGCCCTCCACAGATTTTGTGAACATACTCAATGGAATGTCCAAAGGTCATTGCTAACAGCCACATTGTACACAAACACCAAAAGACTTAAAATACCTGCAAAAGGTCTGCCCAGTACAGGACATAGAGATGAAAGCCTGACAAGATTTTCCACAAAGACAGCTTTAAGACAATAAGGTAAGAGATGCCTAAGGTCTAAGCTCCTTCAGGCAGCAGTCATTTCAGGTACAGGTGAGATGAAGAGTGGAAGCTCAACTTTGCTGAAATCTCACTGGTCTACTGCAAACATCGTATTTGACTATATCATTTGGGGATCAGATCTGATCTTGGAGTAATGAAAACAAGATGGTTCCTTTGGGTTTTGTTTTTTAGGACTATTTTATTTCTCAGGAGGAAGGACAAAACAAGGTTTGGCCAAATCACCTCCTTGTTAACATGCTTTCATTTGTTGAACTCATTCCCATTACATGCAGCAGGTGAAAAATAAAGGCATTTGCTCAGTAATGTGATGTGAAATCTTGATAGTAAACTGAAACAGCTAGGCATTTCAATTCTTTGCTGATAAATTTGTTCCTTTGAAAATGTGGAACATTCTTCAAAAATATCAATGTGATGCCTCAGTGAACATCCCTTTATTGAAAACCAGAGTAATGATACAATTCTGGTCACAAACAAATGGCCTGACAAAGTCCAGATACAGACAGTCAAGGTCCTGTTCTGCCTTCACATTCACAAGACTGATTACAGTGGAAGTGGCCCCCCATGTACCTCAGGGAATAATTGGCCTTTAGTTTATAAAACCTTTAGTTCCATTTTGTTCTGATCATGTAAGCTTTCCTCTTTTTCTGCTACCAACACTATTTACTATCTATATAGCTCTTGTGAACATCATAGCATTTTGCTCAGAAAGGGGGATACCTCTATCTGCATTACTAGAAATGGGGGGGAGGGGGGGAATGAAGTATTGAAAAAAAAAATGACATGCTCAAATCTATTGGCAGTTGCAAAGAATACTAACTCTCAGGCATCCGGTCCGTGGTGCTCTAGGTATTCAAGCTACCCTAAGAGCTGCTAGATACATTGGAGATTGTATGCTGTTAATAGGGGAAGAAAGGAGAAAAAAAAAAAAAAAAGCATTGTGAAAGAAAACATAACTTAGATAAAGTGTTAGTACAGAAGGATTGAAAATCTTGAGTGGAGAGTCTGAGCAGCAACACAAAACCAAAAAGAAGACATCAGAAAGTAAGAAAAGAAACACCAACAGATAGCACTGTCAAGTAACAAAGCAGGAATTTTGTTTTACAAAGCCAAGCACATGTGAATCGAGAGGACATGTATCAGAATTTAGGTGAGGCATAACTGTCAGCTCAAATTTGCAGAAACTAAAGACAGAAAAAGGATTCCAGTTGTTTAACTGTTATATTGTTTTACCTTCATTTGACATCCTGAAGTCAAAATTTACACGGAAAAGCCTTGCCTTTAGAGTTTTCTGTTTTCATTTTGCTTGTGGTTCTTTCTTGGGGGTTTTGCATGTGAAAATGCTATAACCATCTACTAAATCTGAGCCACAGTTCATTTTCTAGTTTCTCTGGACTCCAAAAACCAGGAGTACTTTCTTCTGAGAGGGTGTTTCATACTCCTAGGTTAGAAGGCTGGCCAATACTTTTAACACTTCCTAAGACCTCCCATTGTTTGACCAAAGGCCTTGGAAGGCATTTCTGACAGTTGGTGTTGAGCATCCTGCAGAGTTTGCGAGACGTCTTCTGGCATCCCACTCATGCCACCCCAGCAGTGCCGAGGGGCTGCAGCAGCCCACTGCCCTGGCCAGGCTCCCATTGAGTAGTGGCTGTACACTCTCTCTCTCTCTCTCTGCTGACCTTCAGGGGCAGTAGCGGTGCACAACCCTCCTTGAGCTGAAGTCCTACTACTGTGGCTGTGTCTAGAGCGTGGTGGTTTTCTCCCATTTTTCGGCTCCAGTTCAGATCAGAGAGTCCTGTGCAAGCAGGACTTCTAGGCCTATGTCTAAGCATTCTCAAAAAAAGAACACAGATGACTAGGTAAAACACTGCTTGGGATATTTATAGTGTCATTTCCAGTCTTCTAAGGTTATGAAGATTTTAGCCATAGAGTGTTTATTATGTAACTGTTTCCCATTAGTTTAGATATACAAACTGATAGAAAAAGAATGTATATTACATTGGGATGATGAATTATAGTTACATATAACAAGCTGTAACTCAAAAGAAGGAATAATGGCATTCCTGTTAGAATGACATCTATTCTAAATTTCAGAATATAGAATAATTATTAATATCATACATGCATGTATGTGATGTTTAAAACACGCTATGGTGGAGAAATGACAGGAGCTCTATAGCATAAAACTGAATTAAACTGTAACTATAAGTAAGAACTCCACATCTGCACAAGTCACTGTGGAAAGAATAATAAACTTCAAATAGCAGTAAGCTAGACACAAAATTAAAAGCTTTATCCATGATACTTACGAAAATATCACTGTTCATAGAATAAGAGAATGGATTCAGAAATGTGTATGAAGTAGCAATTTAAAAAGTGTAATGGAAATTAATATATTTCATATTTCTTCCGTACTTTCAGTACCATTTCTCATCACAAAGATCTGTTAAGTTGCTTTGATGACCACCTACATAAAAATTTAGCTTCAGCCAATGCCTAAATTCTTGTCATGCAGTATGAGAGGGCAAGATTGTGGCACAGTAACATTCCTCAATATCTTATTTTGAACTGCTTCTGACATATTCAATCATGAAGGCAAGTTTGTGCCATATTTGCAAACTTGCAAAAAATTGTTTAACTTGAGGAACTGGAGTATGGCTACCATTGATTTCGAATTCTGTGAATAAAACATGACAACAGGCACTAACAGAAATGACAGATCTGGATTTTAAGGACCACTAAAAAACCAAAAACCAAACACCAAACCCCCAAAGAGTCAGTTGTAGTACTTGTGCTTACAGGGGTAAGTGGTAGTGGCACTCTGTTCTCCTGCTGCCACCTTTTAAAAAGTAACACAGGTTTGTCTTTTAGCATGAAAACCTTTCAGAAGGATCCATAAGAAAAT
>WUAM01000143.1:33624918-33638393 GCA_024336885.1 Actenoides hombroni
GGAGGAAAGAAAAAAAATCAACTGAAAGAAAAGGAACATCTACTAAAGCTGGGCTGCTTGATACATTTATGGTGGAGCTCTCCAGCTATTAGGGACTCTATCACAAAATATGTTCCTGTTGCAACCACAAAATTTAACACATTCATAAAACCAACTAATCAATACAGCAATACCTGCAGTTGGCTATCTGTAAAGTTCAACATTTAATCATAATTAAGTCAGGAAAAGCTGAGAAATGTAAGTGTAAGAAAAGACAGAAAGACAATGCAGGAAATAACCAGACACTCTTAAACCATCGATTTGGTCAAGTCTGGCACAGGTTTTGGTTACTTCTGTTTAAGTTCACTTGGAATAACAAATAATCCCCAATGCATACCTTTTCCAATTATCAAATTAAGATTTGAGTTAAATTAATGAACACAACAATAGTCTAATTATATTAAACCACATGAAATACACAATGAGGAAGAGTGTATACGCAGTTAATCACTTGGGTATCACACATTAAATAAATTAATAAAATTAATGGTGCATTTTCTTTCCCATGAAATATTAAGCTGTTATCAGAGTAGTTACTTTTGGTTGGTAGATGTGTATAAGGAAAACAGAATTTAGAGCCTTAGATACAATTTCTTTTCCTAGGGCACCAGGTGCTTTAAATGCCACCAGAAGGATGCTCTAGACTGTGCCATGCTGTCCAACATGGCTTGGCATAGATTAGCTCAAAGCCTTTGTGTCTTTGCAGACTTTGATTAAAGGCTAGTGTTAGAACTCCTATGGGTTTTTACTTGATCTAGTGTATCATAGGAATTGTGGGTTTTTTTCTCATTACAGCTGCCAAAAATATGCCAGTTAAGATAATTACATTTCAATTTAAATTGGTAATTTAATAGAAAATTTTAAACCAGGAGGTAGGGCACACTATCCCACACCAGTACTTTATTGCAGATGATTTAGGGGCCCAGTTTCATGTTTTTGACTCTCTGTGAGATCAGACAGTTTTAGGGCTCTCCGTAGTTTTGCAGGATCATCTCTTCAACCTATTTTAAGCCTTCAAGCCTCACCTTGATTTAGTTTCATCTACCGCTTGTTGTTTCATTAAATTCATGTCTTTATGAGTCACACTACATGTAAAAAACAAATTCTTCATGAAGATATTTGCTCCCTTTTGGAAGGACAAGTAGAAGAACTCAAGATATTCTGTCTGCCTCTTCTCCATTGTTTGCATTATTTGTTTCAGGTCTGACACAGAAGCCTGGCAGCCACAACATACTGTAAGGGGAATCATTTTCCTTTGTTTAGAGAGTGCAGTGTGTACTGCCATTTACATAATAAAATCCTCACAAAAATAACAGATGGTGAAGAGGCACTCATGTTGCTACATGTTGGAAGCATGATACAAATCCTTGATGAACTTGTATCTCTTACTTTTGCCTACAGATGTCTACCAGCTAATAAACCTTGGGGGTTAGTCAGATAGTGAAAGATTTAAAGACAGGCAAAAATCTGTCTATAGAATTTTCCTGTTTCCAGGAGGAGCTGAATAGAAACTGATAGAAACATGAGATCTGTTGAAAATAGTTTCCACTACCATGAATAGTAATTAATAATCTCTATTTTTGACACATTGAGCTGAAATGGTTCAGTATAGAAGACAGAAAATACCATTTTTCCACTGAGTGTGAGCTGTTTTGTCTCTATTTGGAATTCTTTTCTGAGCAGAAGGTGGGGACAGAGCAAGCTATACTAATGCTGTATAGTAGCAATATCAGTTCTTGGATGCATTACCATTAATTCTATGTGCAAATGAAGTGCCGGAAAACAAGCGTCTGTCACTTGGAATAACAGCCATACAGCCTGTATACAGTGCAGCGAAAGAAGATTACACTATACTCTCTAATTAGAGTTAATGAATCTGCTTCTGATCCCATTTACACTGATTTTATGATCATGTAATCCCAATCCGTGCTATTGTCTCCAGTGGAGCGGTTCTTTAAAAAGAGTCAGTCCCCAGGATGACAAAGAAGGTATTTAAATGAGTGGTTGTTTAGTTAAGTCTAAATATTGCTCCTTAGATGCACGTCTGTATATTGCTTTCAGAGCTGAACTGTTGCAGTTTCAATGCAGGGGCTGGGATGGGGAAGACAGGCAAGATTGTGGGCCTCTTTCATTACTTTTGCTTTACCCAAAATCTGGTATTCTGTACAGCCGTGTGGGCAGAGCAAATGTTTAAAATTAACTAGGTCCCTTAGCATCTACAAAAAAAGAAAGAAGTAATATGATGTGATGTTGGTTACATCACAACTTTGTTCTCATCATGTGGACACACTTTGGTCTGTGTGCATTAGCATATTAATGTTTATGAATGCGAATAGACCTGCATTCAACACATTTACTTTCATGCATGCTACAGATTTGGCCCATAGACTCTAGCAATCTGTTTCCCAGTTGAACAATATATGCTTGTTCATATTTACCAACACTACTGACTAGAGAGGGCAGCTTTCATTTTGTAAACACCAAAAGAACAAATATTCCTCCCTCTGGCTCTGCCAGACATGCCTTGTAGCCCTAAATCACCAATCCTGAAGCTGCTGCCGTTGGTACAAAGCAGAAGTGACATATACATAATCTTTTTAGGCAAGAATTTCTGCTGCCGCAACCTCCTGCTCCCATCCCACCTTCTGTATTTTTCACCACTCCTCAAAAATGACTAGGCTGCAAATGTCCGCTTCATGTCTGCCCCATTAAAAGCTACAGACATATAAAGTCTATTTAATAAAGGTGTTAATTAGGTGGCACTTTCTTCAGGGAGCCACACAAGTACACAAGATCTAAAAAACTTTTTAACAAATCCCAGAGCAAACTAAAGCCCAAAACTTCAAGGTCTGCATGACAAAGAAGAGTACACTATGATGGTTGTGAGCTCTCATCCAGATTGTAAACCTCATGTGAATACTTTTTTAATGTTTGGTTAGCTCCAATTAATTTGTTTGTTGTTTGTGGGGTTTTTTTGGTTGTTGGGGTTTGGTTTTGTGTTTTTGTCACATGAGCTTGTCCATAAGGAAAGAATGCTTTGAACTGACAGATTTTTAGCTAGCAGAGTTTGAAGAAGAATCACAGGTCTGATTTTCCCATAGCATGGAGCCCTGATGATGTGCAGTCTTTAGAATCCAGAAGTACATGGTTAGCTTTTATGTCAGTAGCTGACATGGTGGCTGAAGCTGTAGCTTGTGTCAATCTGAAATCCGTCTCCCGGAATGCTTGCCCTCTTACCTAAAGATCACTTCAGAGAATGTGCCTGTATTAATCTCTTACCACTAGATCACTGGCTGTAGTCATCTCCCAAAGTGGGACACTCCTGCTTCAGGTTTTCTGTAACATATTGCTGAATGCAAAGGAACTCCCCACTTCTTCCAGAAACTCCCACATTAAAAGTGACTTGTTACTTTTCAGGTAACTTAAGACAACACATCAGGCTGCTGTGTTTCAAAGTCATCATACCCCATATGAATACCATGTACTAATTCACCAGCATTGACCAGTTAATTTGAAATCACCTGTACTCATAACATAGAAGCAAATAGACCATATCCAGAGCCACAGACTTTACAAGGTTACATAAAGATACAAGCAACAAAATGGAAATAAATTTCCTTCACATATTTTATATCAAGGTCAAATCCAAAAGGTACCTCTATATCTAGAGATGCTTTACCTGACAGTGGTGATGTCACCAGAAACTTACTATTACTTACCCAGTTTTCACATCTGCCAGTTATATTCACAGAAGGGAATAATCCACTCAGGGAATCCCATTGTGTTTTCTTCAGTTAGGAAGACAATGACCATTTTGTACCTTTCTCCAAATTCTTCACCATTCCCCAGAACAAACAAATCCAGAAATCTGAAGACTGAGAAGGGCTGAAGAATGTCACCTGAGTGATTTCCTTAGGGAACTTGAAATAGGATTTCAATTACTTTCCTCATGAGAATCTACATCCAACTGACAATAAAAATTTCTGCTTGTTCTGCATTAATTGGAGCTCCCCAGGTACAGCTATCCATCATACTTTTTAATTGTGGCAAGTATAGTTATTAAGCACATTATGCTTGTAAGATTACTCATGTCAAACAAACAATACTGAGACTGGAGTGTAGATGTAAGATGCATAATGTGGATGTGCTTTTCAAGCTATAGCTAACATACACATAAAAGTTAAACCTCTACAACAGCTCTAGGTAAATAAAAGTAATATGCTTGAATAATTTAAACCAGAAGTGACCAAGATTCTGGTTGACTGACTAATTTGGATTTCTCCTGTTAGAGATGACATACATATTAGTAGTTTGTTCATAAATAAATCTCTAGAAATTTACTTTAATATTATGCATAGAACTTAAACCGGAAGGAAAAGAATCACAATCTGAACAGCTGAGATCTGTATTTAAGTATCTTGTTTTAACATTGTCTTAGTAATGACAGAAATCATCAAATTTCTATGTACCTTCTATAAATAATATCTCTCTTTCTTTTTTTTTTTTTTTTTGCTAAAGCTAAAATACACAAAATAATGGCAAGTACAAACAGTGAACAAGCATAACATACTATCCTGATGTTCTCTCAGGATTTAAACAGAACTTTGAGGTTTTCAAGAATATAATTGGCAGGAAAAAGGTATTTAAAGCAACAGTAATGAATCAACTCTAGACAAAAAGGGTCAGTTGTTTTGATAAACACTTTGACCCGAAAAGGAGCTGGTTCAAGCAGTTAAAAAATTTACCCTCATTCTCATGTTTATTATCCAGAAGCACAGTTAAAAATATATTTTTCATTATATTTTGTATTTCTAGTTCTAGACATCTAGAAAGAATGAATTTTTTTTTTTTTTAAATGGAACTTTCCTGTAAAAGATTATCTGATTTTGTAGAAGTTAACGTGCTTAATAGGCCAGTTTACAGTTGGCTTCCTCCTCTAGCAGAAGGCAGTGCATTGTCCTGAACCACATGAGCATGGCTGCATCTGTCATGTTAACTCTTTGCTTCTGGAGAACCCACTACATTGTAAGCCATGCTTCTATCAGACTCTATATTATCTTTTTTACTGTTCTTTTGAGATGTTATCTCTCTTACTGTTTGGTTTGTTGGGTTTTTTCCCCTTTTTCCTTATTAATTTTCAGCTCCACAAGCCTTATTTAGTACTGAAAGTTTGAATTTTTTTTCATAGATTAACTCCTTTTAAGAGCCCTAACTAATATTGTCTCAGACAAATAAAGCTTCTCATTACTATCAATTTTAATGGTTTTCCTAGCACCTTGAATTCAAATTCAGGTTTGGTCTTCTAGTAGTAAATATTCACTGTTGAGCACTCCTCAGCTTCAGCAGATCTCAACACAACAACAGAACAACCAAACCTCAATATTTTTTTGTAATCCATTTTATAATCCATTCCAACTTTCTCTTAAGTTTTTCTTGCAACTCCCAAACACTTAGATCTCTTCTTACAAGCAATTATTTCTCCCAAACTTGATGCTTAATACTTATAGTTCTAGGTAAGGATTTCCCTTGCCCACTCTGAAATATAGAATAAAAAAAATAAATAAAAATTTAAATGTTAGTTTATTGGAAACACAGCTGCAGTGATGTATCTACTGGAATTTTCTTTCTTTAGACACTGACATGTTTTTTATACTTGTACATATGGTGTAAAAGCCTTCAGTGCCAATAAAGCATAAATACAATTATTCTATCCCAGTTGCCTTTTTGGTTCACTTTTTATTCTTCCATTCTTGTTGTCCAGAGAGACCAGAAATAGCTGCAAACAGTCCTTTTGCGCTCTTCCCAAAGCTCTTATTCTGGAATAGCTACAGCATCTCCCTAAGAGCAGGGAGTAGTCTCAGTTCATAATCATGGCAATTTCCATGTTTACATCTAATACTTCTTGTAAGCTAATTATGGAACTCACAAATAAGAGTATTAGCAGAGTACAATAACCCAATAGAAAATATTTTTTTTCCTTTTGTGTCTGACAGTATTTGGAAAAATTAAAGGAAAAAGAAATCTCACTACTATTTGACCTATAAACAGCTCATTTATCTACTGGAAATTTTGGCTTGTTGATTTCTACTGTCACTCTTTTTGTACTAGCTAATAAGCAGCTCTTCAGCTTTCCCCCCCAGTTATAGAGCACTTCAGAGAGATATTTGCTCAAGACACAGGAGAAATGAGACAACGGGAGGGATGTGCAAGCACTCTAAAACCCATGAGAAGATGTTCCAAATATAGTTCCTTTTTGCTTTGCTTGACAACTATCCATTAGCACTTACATCTGAGTAACAGCAAAATCCTAACAAAGTTAAGTGGTCATCATACTAACAAAACAGAGCGCCTATCATGGTGCCTAAAGACCTCATAAAATCAGAAGATAAGCCAACTTTCCTCTTTTTCAGTCCTAACTCCTTTTGGATAGACCACACATTCAACTCAAACATCCAGAAACTGGGGTCATAACCTCAAGATCATCATGTCTGTTTCCATTGTCTGCTCTTTCTTCTAAATACTTTGTATATCCTTTTTGTCATTTGCTGAGCAATTATTCGACGAGCATCTTCTCTACCAAGTAATTTGTAATTCCCTTTTCAAACCACACATTTACAATCACTAGGTGAAACTCTAATTGCACACAGCCATTTTTCTGTATCATAGCTTTAACCATACACAAGATGATGGGGTTCTTGCCCTTTCCCCCATCGCTTTAAAGCAGGGATTGGTCTTCTTTTGTAAAACAAAAAACCCAGCTGATTAACAGGAAGTAACATATTCACAGAGAGCTTAATATCCTGATATGGGTTAAAACAGATTAATTCATTTCAGTGATTTTACTTTTCGATTCAGCTTCTTGTAACTAACTGCACTTTCTGAAGTTAACAGCATATTTTTGCAGACAGTGTCTGCTTCTAGCAGTGATAACACTCAATGCTTAGAGTTACTACCAAAGACTGGTGTGCAGATCAGGGTCACTGCTAAATCTTTTGTACCACGTTTGGGGTGCAGAAAGTAAAAGGCCACACTTGCAGCATCCAGGACAGGTGACCCTGAACTGAACAATGAGGTATTCCATCCAATATACGCCATATTCGGTATAAAGCTGAGGGATCACAAAGGCCAAACTCTCTTCTTCAATGACCAGTGTCCAAGGAGGACACTGTCCATTCTGCCTTCGACCTTGATCTATGTGTTCCTGAATCCAGTTCCAGTATCCAACTCCTGAATCTGGTTCCTGTCTGCCACTGTGTCCAGTCTGGGACTTGCCCAGTGCTTGCTCCACAGCATCAGTGGTAACGGTGGCGTAACAGTGAGCATCTGTCATAGGTCTAGAGGACGGCCATTAGCCTAAATCTTGACTTTTAAAAACAACAACAAAAAATTACATTTCAGGGTATGTATTTACATCTTAACATTGGCATTAGCATCTTAACTCACTTTCTTAATTTACCTGTTTCATATATCTCAAGTCTCCAATGAGACAGCAGAATATGGCTATAACTATTTTCCTTGTTGTTTAAAATTACTCTGACATAATCTCCCGAATGAGTAATTTCACTGAATATGGAGTTATTATGTTTGTCCTTTTAAATCTTGATAAATGCTAGAAGTCACTAATTCCTACCAACATGCTAAAAATTCAGGATGAGCAGACTGTCAGTGAAACAGGTCATTCAGCTTTCATTACTCATAGTAGTAAAACCTAATCATTGCTTTCCTCCATTCCCAACAGGCAGTTTCCATTTTCATGGTAGAGAACAGAAGAACTTGGGGGTTTTTTTGTAGCATGAGTTTCATATTATTGAATCAGTTAATATGTGATGACACATTATTACTGAATATTAGCGCATCATTACTGGCAAAATGCAAATACTTTCCAAGCAACTTTGAAAATACAGGGCTCCACACTCACAAACTGCATACATTCCCAGCTGCATATCTTCCCTCTTTTAAATCAGCAAGATGTGCTACCCAATGTACAAAACATTAAAAGCAGTACTAAAAGAATAGACTAGTAGTATCACAGGCAGTAGATAGTTACAGTATATATGCAATTTGTCAAAGTAACATGATCCAACTTTTTGAGATATATTTATTCACCAAATTCACATGTGGAGGGGAAAAAAACAACTAAAGATTCTCAATTTTAGATCTGCATCCTTATGCATCTAAAACTTTAAAATCTGATTCAGACATTTCCTTATTCAAAGGCACATAAAGTCCCTGCAAAATTAAGTTTCCATCAGCAGGGCAGATGCACTCAGATTTCCTTTGTAATTTGCACACAGAGGTACCTAACTCCTTGTGCTCAGTGTGCATACTTTCAACTTTCATACATACAATTTTCACACATGCTCTTAATCTTTCCTGTTCATCTCTTTCTGAAACACAAAAATACTTGAAGTAAAAGCAAAAAAGAAGTCTATGCTTGCCCACTGTCGAAGGCATTCTCCCACAAGACCAGGATCTAGTCCTATTATAGTGAATGCATGCCAAGGAGAGGCTTCAAAATGAGAGATCAAATGGTGGCACTGGCAGACACCTTTGCACTCTCACAGGCACAGGAGATAAAAGTGGATCCAGGGAAGAAAGTGCTTAAGTCTGGATCCCTCCCTCTCTAGCTGTTGTGTAGGCTATAAATTGAATCTAAATTACAAGTCAGGAAAAGTCTACCCATATCTTCTCTTGTTCCACAGACAATTACAAAAATCTGGCTGAGGTCAGAAAATTAAGACAATGGTTGCTGAACACATGCATCTCACAGAAAACCTTAACACTTAGCAGTCTCCTGGCATTGTCAATACAAGCCCAAACTGTTGACTAGAGGAGATTTATGGCTCTATTTCTCTGGGATTTTTGGCAAGCTGTCTAGAAATTTTATTGTACAAGAAAGAAATAAACCTTGACGTGTAATATTTTGGCTTTGCCTCTTAACTATTCCTGACTGCATATTAAACAGTTACATGTTATTGAAATGAAACTCACTCTTACCTCCCATTCTCAACAAAGATAGCAAACACTCTGTATGGCAAAAATAATAAGGCTGGTGCCTAAGCTTGGCTTATAGCTCTCACACAGGTCTATGACAGTACTAAATGAAAGAAAAACCATTTAAATTGTGTTTGCTTCGATGACAGTAGCCCAAACATGTCCTGACCCTAGACTGACTTGTGCTGAGTGAGGTATGAGGATGCTTATAGTCCAGGTTCCATGGTACTGCAGGTGTTTTGTCCTTTTAAATCTTGATGTTATGACCATTCAGCAATTTAACTACATGAAGAGTCAATAATTTCAAGTTAAAAATACATCCACCTTGTACTTTGAAAGAAATAAAATACATACACTTTAATAAAAGTTACAAAGCTTTTAATTTTTGTGTGCCTGCTTTTCAGATATTTGCAGATGTTGCACTAGTGCATCCTTACCTGATCTGTACAAACTAACTTAACATTTGAGTGGGAGACTCATAGTTCATCCATGTCACACTCCCCCAGTCCTGAGGAAAGAAAAAAAAAAAAGTTTGCATAAGTGGTTCCAAAGGGAAAGTCCAAAGGCGTGCAGGTGCTGATCTGTGATTCCAGTAACTGAACTTCAGTAGGAGCTTGGCTGCTTGGGCAGCCTGCAACCACCCTGAGAGCTGTGGCACATTCGGATCCTGTCAACACTAACCCCCATGCATCCATCCTCCTCATCCCTTATCCTCTGAAACAATAGGTTGGAACAGTATCACACACACATTTAGCCATGCTAAGTCTTTGCCTTCTATGATCCCCTTCCACCAGGTGAATTCCCAGATTTAAATATCTAGCACTCACACACTGGACTAATCCTACTGTCACTGTTCTAAAAGAATTGAAACAGTAAATGGGCAGTTTCTATATACCTAAAATTACTAATCAGATAATATCAGCTAGGTTAAATTATAAGCCTAATCATTTTGCTCAGCTACATGATGGTAGAAAGCAAAACATTTGTGCATTCTCTCTTCAGGAGCCCTCTAATCTTTCAAGAAAATGGCAGTAAGAAAAGACACAAAAAACCTTACAGAGCTTTGCCCCACTATGCCAAGGAAATATATGACCTATCAAATAAGGGACAAGTCATAGGAGACTTTGGTTTAATTTCCAGCTGTGTTAGGGCTCTACTACACAACCTTGAATAAATTATGCCTATATATTTGCTTTCTTCACTTTCAAAGGGATTTTGGTTGTTCTTTGTTTTATCCTGTAAAGAACTAAGCTCTACAGACACAAGAGGTAGTGATTATAATGTTTCACAACTTTATCTTGACTATCTGAAAAGGTATTCTTTCATGCCAGTGGCACTGCTATTTAGTTGTTTATCATGTACTTTTCCATCATCCAACAACAGATGTACTTTCTGGAGAGTCTTCAAGACTGTTTTACAAAGCACTTGAGACTATTTTGTCTTCATTTTATTTCTTTTGTTGCTTATTTTCTTTAAGAATTTTATCCTCAGGGATTTGGCTAAGCTATGACCATTAACAAATTACACAGCAGTATGTAGTTTCTGTTTTCCATTTAACGTAACTTTTGCACAAATAAATCTCAGAGGATCGAATATACCTTCTCCTCTTTTCTGATTCTTTCCCCATGAAAGCTGTTTTCTGTCTCGGCAATGTCCCTTCCCTTTGAAGAACAATTATTAAAGCCAAATGTTGCCTGAAATATGGATTATATTTGCCTGGCTTCTCGAACTAAGAGCATAGTGATTTCCTTACCTTCCTGTTTGTCCAAATTCTGTCATCAGGTTTACATAAACAAGTCAGGTAGTTTTCTTGAGACCAAGGAGATGACAACAGGAAGAAAGCAGATCAGAATGCAAGTTAGAGAAAATATGACCCATTCAAAAAAGACCCAGTGAATTTCTCCAGTCTCCATTCCAGAGAGGCCCATTCTGCTAAAATAAACTTAATCTATCGAAAGCATGGTTAACCTAGGTCATGACCTTGTTTTCTATTCCCACTCCCTGTCCCTTACTTTTATTAAAGCCACAGCATTTCAGAAATTACATATTTTAATATTTGAAATTTGACTTGGACTTCAGAAGGCTATGAAAACGTTGAAGCAAATCACAACTTCCCAGGAAAAGTCTGTGATCAACTGCAGCAAAACAAAACAAAAGAATTGCAAAATTGCTTCAAAATACTGTCATAAAGTCACTACAGCAGAGACTTTCAAAACTATGCTGGAGTTGCAACTGTGCAGCTTCCATTACATTTTATAGGGGCTGTATATCTAATGTTGCCTAAATTGCTTTGAAAATCCTCAGTCTGCATGCCTAATGTCAATAACATAGCACTTTGAATTTACTGGTTAATTCGATCTTACTCTGCCCACTAAAGTATTCTCAAATTCTAAGAGTCTAGAGTAGCTTCAAATAACAATCTTCACAAAGAAATAAAATCCAATTTCTCAAGCAGTTCCTCATTTCCTCGAATATTAAGCATAGACCCAGAATGAGAGTTAAAATCTGATGTACTCTGGCTCGGTCTACAGGAAGTTTTTATTCAGTTGGAAGCAAGCTATGAGTCAGCCAGGGAATATGTAGGTGAGCCCAAGAAGCAACATTGGCAAGGAAACAAAGAAATCTAGCCTGTTCCTATTCATCACAATTATTTCTGACCTAACCTAAAAAACTTTGAGAAGCTCTAAAGATATAATTACCTACAACTATAGATAAAACTGGCATTTTGCAGAATGTGGATCCCTTAAGAAAAAAACCCCTACACCTCCCAAAGTCTCAAGTCTTACATATGTAAATAAAGGTTAATTGCTTCCCTCTCTGAACCTCAGTCTTGATACTGAATTAACTATTATTTCAACTAAATTGTTTTGCCAGAGTGACTTTCCTTTAACAGATACTCTCTCCTTTATTTTTATTCTATGACTTCATGTGAGTTTTTAAATGACCATAACAACTAGCCAAATTAAAACAAAATGTCAGCCTTTCCAGTAGGGCCAAAACAAGTTTTTTCTCACCATGGTCAGTACCTTAGCAATTGATCAAGAACATCTGACTATTTCAAAAATCGTTTAGTTGTTTCTTCTAGCTCTGCAAAATGAGATTTCTTTGACCTATTATCACAGGATCATCACTTTGCAGGATGGGTAAATAATACCCACAACCCCCAGTAGAAATAGTGAAACATACCACCTAATAAAAACACCTAGTTAGATCTTGGCCGAACATTGCTCACACAGGTAAGGCTACAAACAGGCACCACAATGCGTTATTATGCAGTTCTGCACAAAGCCCCTAATTCACTTGAACAAATAAGTCTTTTGGAAGGCTTTTGTATTTTAACCACAGATACAGTGATTGTTTTTTAGCATGTATATCTCATACAGCAACGAATAAAAGTTTTAATACTGAACAGGATACCTATTAATAAATTAACTCCTAAAATGTTGGTGGATTCTAAACCTGTTGTTCAGAAAAAGTATACTTTCTATAGGAGATAATGCACAAAATTAATTTCCAGGTCTTACACACTGGTATAAGCCCTCCTTGAAACCTTACAAAAGGATAGAATTAGGACAAAACTTACAAAAGTTACAAAATCAGTTAACTGTAGTTATTTAAGTAACTATGTGCTTAAATAATTGATAACTGGTACTACCACTAGTGCAAGATAGAGGATTTTGATTGTAATCTCAAAGATATAATCAGATCACACCAACATATGCCGGATAAACCCCCCACAGAACATAACAGAAAAGAGTACACATGCATGTTTATTTTGTGATCAGCTGAACTAATGACTAGTAGGTACAAAGAGCTCTTAAATCTCCACATCAAGAAAAATCTTCCACATCAAGAACAATCTTCCACAATTATGAAAGCAGAGAACACAGATACAAGACTTCTCTCATTCAAAACATTCCAAAGAGAGTTCACGTGGAAAAGAAAATATTAGTGAATGCCAGTTCAGCAGTGGCTCCCTACCACTATTTGTGACAAACCCTCTATTAAGTTAACACTTTTCTTCACCTTCAGGGCTACACATGCTGTTTCACTGAAGCCTTTTCTACAGAGGAGAGATTTCAGAGCTTCACTTAGTGCACGCCCTGATCCACATGTCTATCTGCTGGTTTCCCACATCCAAAGTGAGTCCTGGCAAAGAACATGAACTAATAAGCCTGTTGACTTTCTTGCCTGGGATCTGCCACTGAAACTAGCTGTCAGAAGCAAAGAAAAAATAGCAACCTCTGAGAAGGCAGTGAAACAGTAACAAAAGCCTAGGGTGAGCGAAGTGAGGAAGCAGTATTAGGGAGAGAACCATGCACTAGGAGAAGGATTTGGCATCTTGAAATATAAAGCTAAAAAAATGCAGAGAGTCTCCATATTAATTCCTTCTAATTAATTCTAACATACTTTGCTTCAATTAATTTTTTTATACATAAAAA
>WUAM01000143.1:33638493-33660535 GCA_024336885.1 Actenoides hombroni
TTTATACATAAAAATTTATCATTTTATAAGTTTATAGCAAAAATAATACTAACTGACATTTTTAATCATTCACTGCATCATTTTCTATTCTGGGTAATGTAGGCCTGCTTCTGTGGACCTGCTGACAGAAATATCAGCATTAAAAATGACATGTCAAACACTATTTAAAACATACATATAATTCTCATTTTTCTTCCTCATTCACCTTCTTTTTTCTTGTCAGCCATCTTATTCTGCCTCTCCTCCCTTTTTGGAAGTCTTCACCTCCTGTTTCCCTTCCGTAGCTTTTGTCAGCCTTTTCTCTTCCCTCCCTCTCCCATGTCTTTAGTCACTCTTACTCTCCTCTTTGGCCTTTCAAATTTGCTATTGGCTAAAGTGTTCTTAATACCACTTGAATAAATACAAGCTGAATAGATACCATGGGCCCTAGCCACTTTATTGTGCTGCAGTAAACAATATTTTGCTTTTTTTATTGCTTCTGCCTGGGACAATGTATTGTGCTCAGATTATACCTATCTCATATATATATTGTTTCAGTTAATAGAAAGCAATTTCTTATTGATTGCAGAAGCTTCAGAAGAATGTTTGAATTAAAAAACATAGAAACAATCTAAACAGGGTAGGGAATAAAAACATAAAACTGTCTGGCCTCATAACAGCACACACTGCATGCATACATTCATGTAGAAGATCATAATTTTAAGAGCTCAGACATACAAAGAATGGGGAAAGATTGTTATTCCACATATGCTAAAGGCTAAATTTTCTAATTAATTCAGATCCCATTTAATCAGTTAAATTAAGGAACAGCCATAGTATCCTGATACAAGTCATCTTTTCCCCAAAACTTCTCTCAGTCATCTTATGCCTCAACTGTCCTTCTGACCCCAGAGCAAAGAGGAGGAGGAGAAGAAAGCATGGGCAAGGGACAAGCACAGCAGTATTACTGTTGGTCTATCAAGGGTGGGTAGAAGCGTCACAGAAACTTTCTCTGGGCACAGATAATTAGGATAATCCAGATCTTAAATTATGAAAGCAGTAAAATAATTGACAAAAAGTTCTGCTACATGTGTATTTGGGAAAACAGGGAAGGGAGCATTTCAGCTCAAATCAATCTGTTATCAATTATGAGCATATTAAGTCTATGAATACTGAATCCATCCAGAGGATAACTTTTCCACCCAATTCAAACCTTGGGGAGGGCGGAGGGGGGGGGGGGGTTGACAAGACATACACAGCCTCTGATAACATACATACAGAAGAAAACCTGATGAATAGAAAGAGGTGAGAACAAAAGAGAAGAAATACAAAGGAATTGAAGTAATTGATTTGAAAACACACTATGTTTATCATGGTAACCTTCTTTTCTTGTACTGTAGAGCAGCAGCAGAATGCACTCTTCCTTTTTATCATGTTGGTTTGATTTTAGCCCAGGTCCTGCACCATCAAACCATTTTATCTGTAAATTTTCTTTCTGCATTATTATAGCGGTTGCTGTAAAGCAGGTCAGGTTTATGTTACCGTTCTTACTCATTCCCTCTCCCTCAAAATTCCTTTCCTTTAATCTGCTCTTTAAGAGAATTGGGCAGAAAATGTTCCACTTCATATAAAGAGATAGGGAAAAGTTCCCTTCCCCTCTTAAACTACACTTATGGATTGTTAGATACAGAGGAGGAAATGGAGAATGATGAGAAAAGAAAATAATGAGGAAAATAAAGCTATAGTCTTTGCTCATTTAAAGCTACTCCAAGAAGTATAAACCATAAGCAGATTCTAATTTATATTGAAAATTATTACTTTACCCATCTTCTGCTGGTTTGTCTCTTCCAGACACATGCTTATTCAAGTTATGAATGCTTAAGCAAGATAGAATAACCCCATGCATCTGTGTAGGTTAGGGTTAGACCTGTTAGAAAGCAGCTCCATGGAGAAGGTCCTTGGAGTCGTGGTGGACAGTAAAGTATGCATGGCACAGCAGCATGTGCTTGTGGCCAAGAAGGCCAATGGTATTCTGGGATGCATAAAGAAGAGTGTGGCCAGCAGGTCCAAGGAGGTTCTCCTCCCCCTCTACTCTGCAGTAGTGAGGCCACATGTGGAGTATTGTGTCCAGTTCTGGGCTCTCCCATTCAAGAGGGATAGGGAAATAATAGAGTCCAATGGAGAGCTACAAAGACGATGAAGGGACTGGAACATCTCTCTTATGAGGAAAGGCTGAGAGCCCTGGAGCTGTTTAGCCTGGAGAAGAGAAGACTGAGAGGGGATCTTATTAATGTTTACAAGTACATGAAGGGTGGGTGTCAAGTAGGAGGGGACAGTCTCTTTTCAGTGGTGCCCTGTGATAGGATGAGAGGTAATGGTCACAAACTAGAACACGGGAAGTTCCACCTCAACGTGAGGAAAAAACTTTACACAAACTCTCTGGGCAGCCTGTTCCCTCACAGTAGTCTCCTCTAAAGACCTTCAAAACCTGCCTGGACCTGTTCCTGTGTGGCCTGCCCTAGGTGATCCTGCTCTGGCAGGGAGGTTTGGCTCAGTTATTTCCAGAGGCCCCTTCCAACCTCTACCATTCTATGATTCTGTAGTGTTATTTACTTCACTTCATCCAGTGTGATGTTTCTCATGTTCATGGAGTGCTTTCTGATAGTTTTCTTTGGACCAAGTTTTAGAGGCACATACCATAAAAGACAACTTGACATGCTGTCTCTTGGTAGTGATGAAAACCCAACCTTTGTTGCTTTCAAGAATGCACTCTTTATTAAGGCAATATATTATTAATATTATTATTACCAACTATGGTTTATTCTTGGCAGTACTTGTAAGGTGTCCGTGTCCACTGCAGGGTCAACAGCCAAACTTTCTGTCTAATTCAAAATTGAAATAAGGATGATGATCCCTGTCTTACCGTTGCTGTGGGAGTGACGACACAGGACAGAGATGACATAACAGGAGATGGGTATAGATTGTTTTTCTTCAGCTTTTCCCCATTCATGGTTACATCACCCTTGCAGGTTCATAAAAACACAAGAGGCAGAGTGACACCCTTGTGAACTGACACAGAAATTGTTTCACAGATATGCCAGTAAGAGGTGCTCAAGCATCAGCTGCTCATTATCCCCTTATGGTTTACATGCTGCTGACACTTAGCTTCATCAGGGAGGTGTGTATAACCTAAGGCTACTCGTAACATCTTCCACAGTCTGAAAAGTGTAATTTAAGGAAGTAGTAACTATAATGGGTTTAAATACATGATATAACTAATAACAACATGAATTTAATTTGAATTGGGAAAATGCCTGCATTTATTTTCTTTATATGTACTTTTATTTTTTTTGCTAAAATAGATTAGATGGCATGGAGGTAGCTGTGAGAGACTTGTCTAGATTGATGGTTAACAGTGACTGCTGTGGTGATGAATAGTTTTGCTCAAACCATATAAAAGTTGTATGACCAGAATGAATTATAGTGGTAAAGATCAGTAGCCTAAGAGAATTGAAATGGCAGTGTTGAATCAGGCTCTAGTACAAAATAGTGTTCTGTGTCTCTTGCATGCCAGCAGAAGCCTACTATGAAAGTGGCACTGATCACAATCCTTGCAGTAGGTGTCAGAAGAAGAGAAGGAGAGTGGCCTTGCCAATTATTTTCACATTCCTACAGCCTGTGTAGTCACTTGTATAAAGCCAGAAACAGAGACTACCTTTGCAGGAGCATAAAAACATAAGTCTGTGTTTGTTTTAAACAGCAAATAAAATCACCACATCTCTATAATTAAAGTCTTTATTAAAAAATGGTCTAGTTTTGCAAGCATGAGGTAAAGGTTTAAAGTGGTTCCTAAAGCCTTGTGATAAGACCAGGTCTCAGTAGACTGAAGCAGGGTGTTCCTGTTCTCTGAGATGAGGGACATATTGTCAGCTGTGTCATGGTAACAAAGGTGAATGAAGACTTTGTGGTCAGCAATACCACATCAGTGTGTGCTACTTCATAGCACTGCTGACAGACTAACTTAGTGGAAACCTTCTCAGCTGATCTGGTGCCTTTCACAAACATGAGAGATAAGCACCAGCTTCTTTTCCAGTAAATTACATTCAGTATTTTTTTTTTCATTGTTCACCAAAAATAGACAAAAAGACTACCTGTACTTGCAACCTCTATGTCAATTATGACACTAAAATTCTACCTGTTTTAGACTCATTTAGTGCCATTTCAAGTTAAATTTCACATTTTTTTGTACAACGATGCTACATTTTCCCAGGCACAACCACAAGTACTCATAAGCCTTGGAGTCCTATGTGCCTTTTTCATATTTGTAATGCAAGGGCAGCACATGATTTTTCCTCCAAGATGTATGCAAACAAATTTTTCATTACTTCCAAATGGTGAACTCCTACCTGACAACAGGAATTATTTTTATATTGGTCCCAAAACACACAAGCTTCATGTAACAATAAAAAAAATCCACCCCTTCCCTGTTTCTCCATTCCTCAGGATTAACCAGGCTTTCCAGTGTGAAATCTTTGCTCTCCTGCATACTAACAGCACCACATCATGAACAGTTCTCACTAGCATGCTCCCTATGTGAAAAACATTCATGAAACAGTGAGAAAGAAAAACCTCGGGAATGATCCTAAGGAGACTTAGTCTGTAACCTTCTTCACCTCCAAGACAAAACTTCTGCCAATTTGTTACTGATCTCATATTTCTTCTACTTAGTCCCATTCTCTTCAATATAGCTAATTTTTGTGTGGTACTAGTTCATATTCATTACTGAAGTCCACACAGATTAAAACCCAATAATTTTCTTGCCTACAAAACCAATTACTTAAAATCTTCATTTAATGAAAATATCATGTTATCTGGTGTAATATTGCTTTTACAAACATACACAGTGTTATATCCCATTTTTTTATTTGCTATGATATTTCAGTTATTGTTTCAATAGAAACTCATTATATTCACTGAATTAGGGAATAGCAGAGGTTGGAAGGGACCTCTGGAAACCATCTACTCCAACCCTGCCTGCTAAAGCAGGTTTACCTAGATCAAAGTTGCACAGGATCATGTCCAGGCAGGTTTTTAATATCTTCAGAGAAGGAGACTCCACAATATCTCTGAGCATCCTGTTCCAGTGTTCCATCACCCTCAAAGTAAAGGAAGCTTTTCATTCTTTTCAGATGGAACTTTTTCTATTCCAGTTTGTGCCACTTGCCCCTTGCCCTGTCACTGTGCACTACTGAAGAGTCTAGCCCCATCTTTTTGACACCTGCCCTTTATATATTGATCAGCATTCGTAAGATCCCCTCTCAGTCTTCTCCAGGCTAAACAGCCCCAAGTCTCCCAGCCTTTCCTCATAAGAGAGATGTTCCAGTCCCCTAATCATCTTCATAGCACTTCATTGGACTCTCTTGAGTAGTTCCCTGTCTCTCTTGAGCTGGGGAACCCAGAACTGGACAGAATACTCCAGATATGGCCTCCCTAAGGCACAGTAGAGAGGAAGGGGAACCTTCCTTGACCTGCTGGTCACACTTTTCTTAATGCACGCCATCTTAGTTGTATCTTACTTAAATGTATCTTAATTGACATAAATTACTAAGGCAGATTAAGAATTTGATGCATGAACCTAAACCAAGTAACTTCAAATCTTTTGGCCTCCCATCTTAAACTAGAATACAGTTTCTTTAAGTGGCATGTTGAAAAAAAAAACAGAAACAAAACAAACCAACCAACCAAACAAACCAAAACCCAAAAACTAAAAAAAACCCCACACCACCAAAACCAAACCAAAACAAACAAAAAACCACACACACACACAAAATCCCAAAACAAAACACCAAAAATCCCACACCTGCAAAATCTGGATAATGGTAACTGTATTGTTAGTTCTTCAGGTTGCATATTCTTATAATCCAAATATTATTACTGGGCAGCACAGTCAAATCACAAATGCAGCAGTACCATTTAAGCAAAGAAATCTAAAATACTTAAAACACTAAACATTCAGCCTTTAAAAATATTTTTGTAATTACTGATGTTATCACCTGGAAAATACTTCTGCAAGGCCTCCTAACAACAAGAGTGCTCCATAAACACGTGCAAGAAAAGGCAACAGGTAGTTTCAGTGGAAACCAAGGAGATGACCATTGTCACACAGACATGACCATAAAACCTAACTTCTGTGAAATTCCTATAGCACTACATTGGAGAAGAGTTTTGAGCATGAATCACATATTTCCATAGATATCTGAAAGGGGGCTTATGTGATAGCACTAAAACACAGCACAGCTGCCTGAAAGGGGCATCCAGATTCTTTACTGGAAAGGAAAGTCTACAGAATCAACTGGAATCTGCTTCAGCTCTCTTTGCCAGGGGACAATGCTTTGTAACAGAGCCACACAAACTAGTTTCCTCAGGTGTCTCCACTGGCAACAGCTGTACATCTGAACAAGCAAAGGCATGTCTTCCCACAGCACCTCCTCTGAAACAGAAAGTTTCCTGGTCCCCAGGACTCAACCTCCAGCCTGAGGGTTGGTTAAGTCCATGCTTATACAAGGCTTTCAAAACACTGTAGTTTTCCCCTTGCCATTTTTCCTCAAACTGTAGCTCAGGATAACCTGGCACCTTGCACTTCTAAATTTGGTCTGAACATGCAGCACTGAGCATGCCCTGAGGGATGCCCCACAGCTGCCCTGCTACTGGGTGCACTCAGAAACAGGCCTTCACTCAGCTGAAGGGATTATATTTCCATAGATTTACTCACCACTATCTATTTTCAACGTACTCTTTTCTCTCCTTTGTGAGCCCTGGTGCAGCCCCTCCTGAATCGAGGCTAATCATAGCTCCCTGATCTGCCCCATAGGTTACCTGCATGTCACCTTCAGCAATGCACCAACCCCAGACAATTCTCCATTTTCACATGTCACCCATTAAATATTAAGGATTTCTACTCGAGGAAGTTGTGCATCTCCTCCAGCTTTGCATTCCACAGACTCATGCAGCTTCCAACTTCATGATCAGCTTCAGGCATGAGCTGTAGATAAGCAAGAAGCAGCATCTGAAAAGAAGGTGTTTCATGTCTCACTGTCTTGTGTGACTTCAAGTGCATAGCTGAGGACATGTCAGAAACTAAGTCAGTGTCATGACAGCATTAGAGAATAAGGATTGATGCCTGACTGTCCACAGGAGAGGAAAGAAGCTACCTGGTGCCAACACAACACTTTAACAGTATGGATGTTATACAGAGGCCCACGGTCCATCATGTCATAGGTGGGAGAGGTATTATTTTGAAATGACTTAAAAGAGGACGGTCATTTAACAGGAGCTGCTCCTGGGACAAGAAAAGGTGAGATGATCTCATATTCCACTAGAAAAACAGTGAAAAGCTGTCCAGAGGAGGAAATATGCATGTTGGAAGTGGGGGGGTGGTGTAGAAAGGAAAGTTAATGGATTTTTCATTTATTTATTAATTTTAAGTGCCAAATTCTTCCTGAACTAAGGGAAGTGTGTTTCAAGTTTTGGAGTTGCAATAGCAGCCTCACTTTTCCCTTGCTTTGAAAGCTACATGCTAGCAACGGTGCAGTGGTATTTTGTGCCCACTTCTGTGCAGTGTGAGCAACTACATACCTAGAGAGGGACAAAATAATTGCATTGGAAGTTTATCAGGTAAGATGTTTTTTGGAGTAACCAATCTTTCTGAAAGCTTGCTTGTTTTCACTTATGACTATTAACTTCTAGGTCCTATGATCTATAAAAGCAAACTTTAGGACAATTCATATCACTAAGGCAAAAGGGAAAGAAAAGTCTATCTGGTATTATATGGAAATAATTACTGTTGTAATTTTTTGTCACTGTAAAAGAGAGCATAACTCTTCAAATGAAGCTAAGACTTCAAAGGAAACAAATCTCAAGAATACTGCATAAACATTGTTCAATGTCCTATTAATAAATGCTTGTCAGATCTTCAAAATGTAATTGAAGACATGGATTTTAAATGGTTAAGGCCACTTACACAGTGGTGAAACTTCACATTTTGCTAGAGGGAGGCCTCCAGGAGCAAATTTCTAATTCATGTAAACCAGACACTTTATGTCAATTCTTACTTTCTATTGGTAAGAGTTTCATAATGAGATCAAGGCTAAGGTTTTAACAATAAGAAAATAATAACCATATCAAAAAAGCATTGTTACACTTCTCAACAATATATAAAAAGATGTTTGAGAAGAGATAGTAACAGCGAAGTTGATTTTACACAATAGGCCAAGAAATGCAAACTTCTAGGGAAAATGTTTAGACCTTAATAATAAAAAAACGCAAAAACAAAGCCAAAAAACTCATCCCAAATACACCCAGAATTTTAAATCTTTTTTTCTTTTTTTCCTTCTTTCCCCTCCACCCCCGTTTTATAATGGTAATGGTTTCTAGGATTCCTGCAATTTGATGAAACCCACAAGGTGATTTAATCTAACATGTAGTTATTTTTCTTCTTTATCCACAAAGAAATTCCATTAACCTTGAGTTTTCAATGTCAAAACAGTAATGGTGAAATCTGCAGTTTATATTGCTCTTTGCACTTCCGAAAACATTTAGTAAAAATATGGCTGAAAGCAATCTGCAGAAAGTGTAGGGGTAGCTAATGGAAAAAAATTTGACAGATCAACACAAGGATTTTTAAAAAAGAGCCCATTTGTCTGCCAACATCATTGTCACAGTTACTTTTCTTTTTCAATAAATTCTAAAAAATAAAAAGTGAGAAGTACTAAACTTCAGTCAGACGGATTCTGTACTTTAAAATTAGGTGATAAATATGATTTAATATAGGATCACCTTACCTTTTTAATACAAATGTTTTAAACCTTATTTTATGCTCCACATGAATTATACATCTGCAGTTCATATCATTTATGAATGATGTGTCCTTTAAGGAATTTGACAATGGACTGATCTAAGATCAAGGAGAAGTTCTCCAGAATGCTTTTAAGAATAAACATCAATCTGACGTTATAATTTTTTAGGCATTTTGAAGTGAAGTATCAATTTTATCAGATAATTATCTACTAGAGGTCAGTGTATGTCACTTTCTAATCATTTCCTATTACAGATATAATACAGAGAAGGTATATATGTACTGGAACACATTTTCCTGGCATAGCTATAACTAAGTAGTCCTTCAGGCTTCAAGAAGATAGTATAGGTAAAGCAAAGATGTATAAGCTGCTCTTCTGAGCAAGACAAGATACATAGCATGTACAAAAGCTGTAAGTCTCCTGTTATGGTACTGTCCTAACAGAGATAAATTAGTGAAAAAAACCCTTAAAGTACTTATGGGCAATATTCAATACCTTCTCAGAAACACTATAGTTTTTGGCCTAATTATATGTGGCAGATCATGCCGAAAATAAATTTACCATACATCACAGAATAACATAGATAAAGTTTGTTCAAAGTTATTTTGTCTTCACTACACCCTTTAATACTGCTACGGTGCCTCTTCTTTCCTTTTTATAAATTTTTGTTCCAGATCTTTATATTGTCCCTTATTTCACAATCATATTGGATCTGCTTAACCACAAAGAGATGGAGCTGAAGTCTTACCCTAGTTTATGAATGTAAACAACAAAATAACTGTAGTTACCTGACTTGTTACTATTTCATGGTGTTAAACTTTCCATAAACTACTTTCAGCTCACAGACTTGTAAATTACTTTTTTCCAAAACACCATATGAAAAGCAAGAACACTGCAGGTAAAGTGAGTTCAAAGATGTCTCTAGATCTACATCAGTGTAATCATGGTGAGAGTCTGCCTTATAACATCTAATTTTCACAAGAGTAGAAGACATGCATAGAAATGCTTATTAAGTAAGATAAAGTGGAATGTTATGCCATGCAATTAATTTAGGGTTTGGTTGTTCATTCTTTTTTGTCTTCTTGAGATTACTAAAAATTAGTGTGAACTGCAAAGGAATATAAAATCAGACTTCCCAGAATCTGGCTCTGAACTCCTAAAATATGGTCTATTAACGTCTTTTCAAGACCACCTGACATTAAATGCTATTAGCTCTGCATCTGTTAGAAAGTGCCGAGCAAAATTTTAAATGCAGATTTTTGACTTGCAAAGCAGAATAAAAGGATGGGTTCTGTGCCTCTCACAGTATCTGTGAGTGGGTATGTGGCTTTGGACATCCATACCTCTTCTTTGAGCATGTTTCTCTTGTCTATCTAACTTGAAGGCCTTCATGGAGATTCTGCTCCTTTCAGGCTCTAAGCACTGATGTAGT
Source organism: Actenoides hombroni (assembly GCA_024336885.1). Lineage (NCBI taxonomy): Eukaryota > Metazoa > Chordata > Aves > Coraciiformes > Alcedinidae > Actenoides > Actenoides hombroni. The sequence goes on from WUAM01000143.1 coordinate 33,648,760, forward strand.
GTGAAAGCACAGGTATAATCCAGATAATAATAAATGCATTCACTCTCTCATCACATCGTACTACAAGGGCAATGCCTCAGGGGATTCAGTTGGGAACCTGGTAAGCTCCAGGAAGATTTTCACCTGTGAACATGTCCAAATGGAAATACCTGTCAGCTAGAGCCTCACAGGGCTCATTATAAGATAAAGAGTTAAGAATTAGCTTGCAGAGACTAAAAAAGAAAATTGGTCTAAAGGTGCCTCTCTACATGATTCTCAGGCAATTTATGTTTTTCTGAGAAAGAAAAGTTCTCACTGCATAACTTCCACATTTAAACATTGCAAGGGAAGTTGAGGGCAAAGAAAAATCACTCTCACTTGGGAAAAAACAAAAACAAACAAACAAACAAAAATAAAAACCCCAAACAAACAAAAAACCCCAAACCAAAAACAAACCCCAACTAAACAAAACAAAAAAACTCCCACCAAACCTCATGTAAAGCTTTAGTTGTTGGGCTTTTTCTTTTAATTTTACTCCGGATAAACCAGTTGCATAACATTGTCAGATAGCACTACAGTCTGTCAACCTGTGAAACCCAGTAAGAGATAAGACATAGGTTTCTTTGCCTTACATGCGAGGCAGGCTGCCACTGCCTCCCTCCACATCAAGAAAGTAAGTGTATGTCTGACACAGGCTTTTAGATCTCTTCACAATATCACTGAGAAGCAGACAACAGCGGATTAACTCCTTTCTGTCTATGACACCTTTTAATTCCAGTCAGCCATCCTGAAGGTCATTTAGACACAGTGCAAGCAGCTGTAATGCATGTGACATGTACCTTCCAGCACAAGCTGGTTTCAACCATGTCACAATGGTGCCAGATGTGCCAGCACATGGAGAAGTCCACCACATCCTTCCTCAACCTCTTAATCCTTAAAGATTATAGAGATACTACAGCAGGGGAAAAAAACCCAACAAAACAACAAACTAATTATTTTGCATCAAAAGCACAGTATCCAGAGGGTTAGCCTGGTGTAAAACAAACAATATTTTATCCTGTTGACTATCTGCTTTTTGCCCTCAGGGTGCTAGCTGTTCATCCCATAGCGCCAAAGTGCACTGGAAATACATTAATGAATCAGGACTCATGTTGCTGTTATAGGTGAGATATTGGCTCCATTTCACAGCTGGAAAAATAAGTGCACATACAGAGCAAATGACTTTCCCAGTTGTAGACCATGCATATCTGTGGCAGAGCTGGAAATGTCTGTAGAGTATCCCTCTACTTGAACCACCATCCTACATCCTATCCCTCCCCAGGACTCATTCTGTTTTTGTGAATGGCAAAAACCAGACAGAAGTTTTTGAGCACAAACATGCCTAAAAAAGCCTTTGGCACAGATTAAAAATGGACTTGAAGTTTTAAAAAGACAGTCTAGGACTCTGAAGATGCATAATGGGTTTTAAGCCTCATTTTTAGTTTTTGTGGTTATGCAGCAAGATTTTAAGTAGTTGATCAGCACAGTCCATCACCTGTTCCTGCTGGTGAAGATAGCAGTAGCCTCTGCTTATACATGCTGTGCTCATCAACGAATTTCTGCAGCCAACATGTAGCATACTTGGGCTTTTGTTCCAGTTGGGCTTTGATTTACAGTATTCAAAGATGAGCAGTACCTTTCAAGATATTTGCAAACCTTGTCAGTGTCTGATTGCAGCATGACATTGACATTAGACTGATTATTACTTGTCTGAGGAAGCTCTGTTTCCATGAACACACTGGGTTTTCTCCTGCTAGCTAGTGAACTAGATATTAGCACACAGTATTGTGGCATCAGCTCCATAGCAAACTCCCAGTAACTGCTGAAACAAGAAAAAGGATTCAATTTTCCTGTAAAGCCTGACTAAACCTACTCCAACTCCAACTTATTCAATATACTTGAGTAGGTACAGAAAGTCTATTTTACCTAAGTATGTATTCATTATACACTAGTGTTATAGGTGGAAAGGAAATAAAGAAGTGGAATAATATCTTTGGAAATGAATAAATATTACTTTTCTTTATTCTTCTCTTTTAACTGTTTCAACCTCCAACCCTCACCTTTTTTTATGCTCTGAAAATGGAAAAAAAAAGAAACAAAAACAATCTCAGACTTTCAATCTGAAAGGACTGGATTAAGGTCAAGAGAGAACTATTATTAAAAAGCACATGTGTGCCACCTTTACAGAAAGTCATGGCACGCTCAGAGCAAGTGCCCAGTTCCACTACTTTGGTCAGCAGGTCTTTGGGAACACTGAGCAACCAAAATGCATCTGAATGAAAACAACGAAGGTTCAGTCACTGTTTCACTCACCATGATCTCTCCTAGCTATTTATACTACTGTACAGTTGCTAGTCTCTGGAGAAAAGCAAAGTCACTATAGGAAAAGGGCAAAGGGCAAAGGGCAAAAAGGGAAAAAAGGGGAAAGAATGTTTTACACATAGCCACAGACTCTATTCAATAAACTTCTGTTCTCTACTAGTGCCTTTAATCTATGTAGAGGTTGCCCTGACTCAGAGTCCTCAAGTGAAGGAAAGAGAGTGGAGGGGACCTAGACTTCCTTGATACCCGACCACATTTTTGCAGTTTTGCAGATTTTCTGCCAAGCATAGTGGAAATGTTAAATGGTAAATGAACCAATGTCCTATGAGCATGTGATAAGAGAGCCTCTGGAAGAGAAACACTTTCCTGCACCAGAACAGATGAGATAACAGAGCAAGCATGTATTTTCACTGAAGCATGTTGCCACAACCCTCTGTTTTAGCATTGTCAAATTTTCCAGTAAAACCTTTGGGGATACACTCTACCTCCAATGCATGCATGTAACTTCCATTAACTTCAGGGAAAGTATGTCCTGGGACAAGAAAAATCCTTATGGAAAAACTTTGGGATCTTCCTCCAGAATTGCAAGCATTTTCCCATGTTATTAGTCCTAAAAACTTAAAAGTAATTCAGAAATAAAGCAAATACCCAACAAAATGAGCAGAAACATTATAAACCAGCAGTGTCTCTTTCAGTTCTCAATGTTAAAAGACCAACATAGACATTTTGTCTATTATAACCACTGTTTGCTAGTTATGGAAATAATAAAAGAAGAAATTAATTACTGATGAAGAAGGGTGGAAGAAAAAAACCTAGAAACAAAAGGAAAAAAAAAAATCATTATTTTTATCCTATTTCAAATAATATTCTGTAAGAAACATTGATTAAAGGAAACATCTGAGGGCATATATACCACGCCACACAGGAATAAACACAATCTTACTTTGAGTCTTGACAGACCCCAGGGTACATGTTGTTATCTTCTTGTTGAACTCTCCTGACATCCACTAGTGTCAGAAAGGAGCTATCATGATGGTTTTCACTCTCCCAAGACTGTTTGTGAAATGGATCTAGATGGTGCACGTAAGATTAAATAAGAGAACATCAGTACTGTTTACTAAACTGTTTAATTAATCCATCAAATGTACTTTATTTCTGCACCAACTGATATCTGCGGCATTACAAGCATAGTTTCTACCCACTGTGGGTATATTTCCTAAGCAGTTTCAGTTTCCCTCTCTCTCTCCAAATGCTTTTTCCAGTTGTCACTTCAATAGTTGTACACTTCAACAAAATGAGCTTACGCCAATAGTCTGCAGTGCCTTAGTTCCCAGTTGTCTTCATTCCCTAAGCAAAATAAAATAAATGCCTATAAAAGCTGAGCTTGTTTTATAAAAATTATTTTTTTTCCTATTTATTCAATCTTGCTGATGGTGGTTGGAGAAAATGGTAACTTAAAAGTCTTGCCATTGACCTATTTCTATGTGTCCTGGTGGTTTTCTGAGACAATCCAGCAATAACTAAGACACAAAATGGAATATTTTCAAGCCATAAGCTTATTTTTACAGGTTGACTTACCATATTGTTCTTTCCCCAACTTTTTTACTTTTACTGTAGTGTCAGTCACTACCTAATTGTCATTGTCAAACAATTTAGTGCACAAACTATAATCTGACTTTGAAAACAGAAATTGAGAAGTAAGCAGTGTTAAAGTTTTCTATATTTTTCTAGATTTCTTCAACCTGTCACTCCTCTTGACAGATTCTTATCCAAAATATTTCAAGTAAAGGACACAAAATGTTCATAGTTGTTTCACATAACTCCAAATTTTATGTCAGGATAACTTGAAATAATTCAGAACATTTTATACATACTATGTTATCTGAGAAATAAAACTGCATTTAAATCAAACTCCTTCATATTAAGCTTGAATAGGAATAAGGTCATTTTTGTATCAGGAAAGCGAGTAGAAAGAGATCAGGATATGCCCTAACAAGTCATTGCAATTGAAAGACAGGGTCTATCTGCAGTACTATAGTAACTATTAAAATCTTCATTGTTCTTCCTTTGGCCTAATTATTAGTATTACGGTATTCTCCAGCTTTAATGTCACAGCAAATCAGTGCAAGGTCTACAGCAATATCAAAGATCTTAACGACAACCACTGAGCATAACATAAAACACAGGTAACAGAGAGGAAGAAAAAGCAACAGACCGGGTGCCAATCTTTCAGCTCTACAAACCTCCCCATAAAGTCCATGCCATAAGCAGTCCAGTGTCATCAAGCCAAATAAAAGGATGCCTGTCTCTGGGACACGTGCTAAGTACGCGCAGATCCTGTACAGCTCCATTGACCTGTTCTGCAACTTGTCATCGGACTTTGCTTGAACATTTCTTCTTATGGTTCTTGTGTGCTTTTACAGCCTCAAATCTTAGATACAAAAATACAAGGGCCAGTCATCCTCTCATTTCTTTAAAATTTACATAAATAGCATCATTAGTTATTACCAGAACCTTGTTGCCTTCGTGAACCTGTTGATGATGGGAGGGAGGTTGGAGAAAAAGAAGGAAAGGAAGATTTGTTAAATCTTTTCACTGACTTCAATGGACTCTGAATCCGGGTCATAAATGCATGAAAGAAAGATAGAACACTCAAAAAGCTTTAAAAAATTTTCTTCGCTAATGATAACTAATTAGAAAAAACAAAGACTATCGTGCAAAACGGAATATAATTGCTATGATATAGGCAATGAAGACACAAATATTAACAGCAGAGGTGCAAACAAAGACAGTTGCTATATCTGTGCTACTATTTTGTGAACTACCATTAGCCGCTATTATTAGCTGGAAGGACCAGTGCAGATATTCCTAACTTGAGAGGTACAACATGTTCCTTTAGCTGTCAATTGTAAACAATACATTTTTCTATACTGTTATTACTTGTATCCTTAGGAACCCATGCACAGTTATCCTCAGCTGGGATAAAAAAACCCAAACAAACCACCAAAACACCAAAATACTCCCAAACCCAATCCACAACAACAACAATAAAAATCTAATTCAACAGTTAAACTCCCTCATATCTCATTAAACAACGTCTATTAATGTAAGTGATGCTTGCTTTAAAATCTTTCTCTTATAAACTGTCATGCTGAGTACCTGTATCACAAGTCCTCTGTATGACAGTTTAAATTTAAGGAGTCAACTCAAACTCAGTTTTATTTGTTCTGGGCCTCTTAAATAAATAAAACACTTTGTGTGGAGATATATTGCAAGAAAAGCAATCCAACCCCTTTTTACATCCACTAAATGTAGGTCTCTGGTCAAAATAAGCAGTCAACAGTGGTGTTAAAAAGCAACAAGAAATAACAATGTTTGACTAAGATCTGGTTAACATCTATTTAAATTTAATATAACAGTGATGTTGTGGGATAATGCAGCTCAAAGTTTTACATTATGTCCACAAAACTACATTAGAGAGTAGCTATAGTTGCACAAAGAACAGCTGAAATCCTCAGAAATAGTCTACTTCAGACAACTGCACAGGGAAATCATGCACAATAATTGGGGATTCTTAGATCAGAAAGGGATGAACGTGTTGCACTTATGCTAGTCTTCTAAAGTTTGGGTGAGAATCCCATGTAAACCTTAAGAACAGGAAAAAAAATAATTGACAAAGCTTTAAAATAAGCAGCAAATCATTATTGTTTTACTTGGCATTGTTTTTAAAACAACATACTGCATTCTTTTACTCACATGGTGCAGGAACTCTAGTGCCCTTTAGCATAATAAGAGGAAAAAGTGTAGGAAAAGAGGAGGAAAAAAAAAAAGTAAACTATCCCCAAATGAATCCCTGTTGTGCCTACGCTCATATCATCTTAATCAAAAAATATTCAGTAAGTTACACTACTGAATTAATGCCGGTTTGTAATGAGTCAGGATAATTACAGCAGAAGTCCTCCAAGTTGAAGGCCTTGGTGGCTGCTGCTCATGTGACACAGCAGCTTTATACTCTTTTCCAAACTTTATTTCTATTAAGGAACCTCCCCAGGAAGTTTTTGCCTTTTTTATTATTTGTTTTAAATATACTGTCTGGTGTAATTTCATGGATCTATTAGTTGTCAATAGGGACTCAGGGGAAAACCAGTTAGCACAAAAGATTCAAGCCTACAAGCATTTAAAATTATATATGAGTTCTTTTCTGAGTAAAAACCACAACAATATGGGGCTGCCCGAAAAGACAGGTGCATATCTATGTTACCTGTATTGCAGCAACACAGCAGCTGACAAAAACAGAAGTTCTTCCAAATACCACCATCCAAACACTTTGCGAGGGTTGTCCCCATGCTGAAGGGACAAAGCTATCAACAGGAAAGGCAAGAGCAGGGGAGAGCATACGGACACAGGAAGGGTCACAAGACATATAACAGGGTCACAAGTAGGGCAGTGGCAGAAGTCCAGGCTTTCTGCTTTCAAGACAGCAGCCTACCAGTAAAGCATGTAAGTATTCACACCACAAATAACAGCATCACTTTGCAGTCAAGGCACATACAAACATAGTTCAAATGAACCTTCCTTATTCTTTCTGTTGGGTATAGCTAGCAGACGAGACTACTTTAAATAGCGTTTTTTTAGAATGGAGTTGTTTTATTGGCGCCATTTTCCTTATCTCTCTTTCCATAAAAGCTCCTTCAACAAGCACATGATCAAGAAGGCAAAAATGCATAGATAGAAATACCTGTAAGGATCTACTAGAAACATCCATCATTTCACGAACAGTGATAATTAGAGCAAAAATGCAGTCCACAGCCATTTCAATTTCTTGACTTTTCCACAGCTTTACAAGAAGTGAATCGGCGGAATTGTCTACCTGACAGTAAAGACCAATAATGATATTTTGAAAGCAGAAAGGGTAGGAGACTGGCAGTACATTTCAAGAAAAGCGGAGAAATATTAAGAGGTAGTCCCTTTTTCCAGCCAGATCATATCTCTTCTAGGATTTGGAAATCAGTAACATAGTTACAGTTCAATTTCAGCTTCATAATAATCTTAATGAACAATTACCAGCAGGGTATTCAATGATTATTTAACTAAGGACATTTTGTTAGCTCTTCAAAAGCACGCATTTTCTCAAGAGAAAACATAGGCACCCTTCAATGACATGCTAGCTAAAATTACAATGTCAGTTTCAACTACAGTCTAGAAGGTAAATTCTATTTGAGCTTTAACACCACATTTCTGAGTAATAGTCTCAAAGTTGTGAGGATTTTTCTGGTTAAAATTCAGTATGCTGTGGTTAACAAATCCTGAAAACCATTAAGGAAGAAGCCTTTTTACTGCCTATTGAGAAAATACAAAGGACATAGAGATTTGCAGAATAGATATAGAACTCTATGGGCTAGAGCATGTGTGTAACCGAAGAGAGAGGCTGCCCTTAAACAAGCAGCAAGAAGTTGCTTCGAATGTGTCTTTGCACAAGGGTGAAATATAAGACACAACACATAAAGACACCATCTTTTGAAACCAATGGCCAATGAGCATGCTCTCTTTTTGATGATCAAAGTTTTTCTTAATAAATATTCTTATCTGAGAAATTAAAAAAGATGTCTTGTGGCATTATTGGCGTCTATTTGTGCTTTAACAGCAACACTGTGATGAAAAGCAACCAAGGTGAATATGACAGCACAAGTCAAAGCCGCTTGAAATCTCTGTACCTCCCGAAGGGAATTTCTTGCAGGAAATGTGAATCATATAGCATAAATACACATTTTTAACAATTAGAAGCACTAATTAAGGTTTCAAAACACTTTAGACAGTGTGAACCAAAAAATTATTATAAATCTTCGACAGAGTGGTTACACAAATTGAATGGACACTTGACCTGCTGATTCTGCACTTATTTAACCTATCACTTTGATTCCTGATTTTTCCTTCAGAACTTCTGATCTCAGTAGTTTTATAGAATGCTTATTCAAATACATAAAGAAATCACACTGAGATCTTCATTAACTGAACTTCTTTATAGACTCCTGTATATGATTTAACATGAGTGTATATGCTTGCAAACTTGATTTGCTTCTTCCAGACAAACAAGCAACATGGGAAAAGACATTGCTACTACAAGGAGAGAACACTACACTGCAGGAAATCAGTTGTACTTCAAACACAACATACAATATGAAAACAAAACTCTGAAATTTTTACTCTGAAGTTATAGAATGTAAAGCTCTAAGGAAAATATCTTTAATGTCTGAAGGATTGTAAAAAACCTTAATTCATTTCTCACAGGTCTAAACATTTGTTTCTGTCAATCATTCCGGATACATTTGTGTTCACAAGTTTAACAGCTCAAACAAGATTATTTTTAGATTATTCTTTAAGCACATTGTTGTAGAAAGACAATGCAGTAAGTACCTAACTTACTGTCAGAAGTGTTATTATAGTAGACAGGATGGTTAAAGAACGAAATGTCAAGATTTCATGTACCTGATATTCTTTACTAATGAAACAGCTGAAGTGTATGAAATTAAATCCTTACAAGACATCTTCAAGATCTATTTTGTTTTTATTTATAAGTACAAAAAAATCCCAGAGGCTTTTAGTCCAGTTTTAGGAATAAATAAGCTGAATTCAGGGTTAAGTCTGAAAAACTGCAGTGGGATATATTTGAGTTCTATGCGTTAAAAAATAAAATAAAATAAATCAATTAACAGAACCAGTACATCAGGATCTATTTTTTTATGTATTTGTGAAAAACATGTCCCATTTTTTATTGAAAATTTTCAAAATGAAGATTTCTTTTGTTCCTATGTAACATTTAAAAAAAATATTAAAAAGTACATATTATCTTTGCCACATACTTTCTCATCCAAGAAACAAAACTACAAAAAGAACCTTTTGTAGATCCAATAAGTAAAAACTTGAAGTGATGTTACTACTTATATCTATAAAATTCTGATTAAAATATTTTCACTGATTCCCTGAAATAATAGATTAAATTAAAAAGCAAACTCTCTTTTGATGCCTGTGTTTCTCACTATCAGCTGCTTAGAAATATCACATAGTCTTTTTCTGTATTTTTTGCTAGATATGGAAACATTAATCTATTTCTGCATATCTTGGGTTTTTTGGACTACTACACCTAAAAAACCACTTCAGACTTACTCAAAATGTAAGCATGCAAGATGACTGTTGAATGACATATTAAGCTTTGTTTCATAAGATCACCAAACCAGATAAGGCTAATCCCTTTTTAAGTGACAGTAGCAGTCAGATTTACCTCTGATCTTTATGCCTAGTAATTCAATGTACCACTATGCTTCTGAAGAAATGTGCAGTAAGAGGTGCTAATGTTGAAGAGAGGCAAAGCAAGGCTCCTGGGATCTTGCTATCACATGAGAATCCAGGTGTGTCTGAAATCAGTGCACGTGGAGGAAAGAAGAATACCAACTCTGCACAACTTTCTCTTGTAATGATCTTCACTATTTTCCTCACAAGCTATATATTCCAGAAAATTGAGGTAACATTATGGAGTTTTCCTCCAACCCTGACACTTTTGGTTATAATAGGTAAGAAAGAGATTCAAAGCAAGATATTGCAGAGAAAACTTACCTTGGTAAAAATAGGAGTAATGGAAAAAAGTTGAAACACCAAGTTTTCAACCACTTGGTTTGCTGTGTGGTAGTGCAGACCCCTTTGCAAAGACCAGGACTTTGTACTGGGATTGAAAGGATTCAACGGGGGCCCTTAAAACTATCGTGATGCAGACAGAATTAAATGATTGATCACAGAAAATCAGGAGGGCAGGAGAGGGGAAGATGGGATGACACGGCACTAAACAAATGTCAAAATATCTAACCTAACCTTTTCCCCAACAGACAACCCACCTGCTGCAACTTCTTCTAAACTTTTAATTGCTTGCAGATCCCTCATGAAACTTTTGCCACAAACCTGGGAACTATTAGCATCCATACCGTGGTTATATGCCACTTTGATACATGCCCTTTACTTCCATTCATCCCACTGTTTCACGTTCCTCAGCTGTGTCGCTGAACTGCTGATTCATGTCATAGTAGTGCTTTTAGCTAAAGGCTTCCTTTTACATATTGGCAGGGAAATGCCTATACAGACATGTTGCTCTACACATTTATAACAGGATACCCTATTTCAAATAAAGACACCCTTTTGAAGCTAGAGTCAACAGTACGTAATCACAATGCTAAGTTTGTTCTGTGTCCAGACATAAACCCAGACAACCCTGTCCTTCCAGCCCTTTTGGTCATATGGTCAGCTTGGTTTCTGCCAAGTCCATGTCAAGGGTGTATTTTTTCCAGAGACCTAGAAGCTTGCTTCCTATCTGATTAGAGCCATAACTACCCAGGGACTTCAACAGCTTACAGAAGGACTGCCTATGTTCATGCCAGGCTGAAACTGCTACAGGTCAGGCACTTACACACTTTTAGTGGTTTGCTGCTTGACATGGGTATTTGAAAATCCACCAATATCTGTATCACTGGCCAATACAGCCAAATCAAGTTTCTTTACTTTTTGCATAAGACAAAACTTCCACATATATCTAAGGTACACGTAAATACGCATCTCACATTTTGGAACCTTAATTCCCTCTAAATTGGTTCAAGATTTTTCCCCTTTTGACCTCAGCATGGATACTTACATGCATAACAGAGTGGGCATAAAGAAGAAGCAATTGCAAGACCAGCAGCACTTTGCATTTTTGAAAAAGCTTCTTCCCCTCCCATCCCCCCACCACTGCAGCTCTTTTTGCCTGCCTCTCTTGTGATGACAGTGCACTTTCTCTGCCTTCAGAGTCCCTTTTGTCATTTAGGTTCCAAATTCACTAGGAGATGTAGGCAATCAGGCATGTCATTGATCTCTGCTAGACAACAGAAGTGGTGACTCAGAGTCTGCACCAAAATATCGCCTTAAAAGATAAGCAATTAACCTGATTAACTACCCAAATTATCTTCAGGTAATTTCGAGCTCCCAGCATATGCTCCTTATAGTTCTCTGAATGTTAGCTGCTGCATCTTCATGCTGCATTCATATTTCTCTGTCTGGCAACAGCTATGTATGTAGACTGTTAGATGGATATTCGTAGATAAAAGCGATGATGAACAAAACTGCATCTCCCCCTGTTTTGGTATTCTGTGACATTCCCATCTCAGCAGACTGTGTCTGGCAGTCTCACAATGAAGCACTGCATGTGTCAGGGAGATGGATTATATCTGCAGTGTCTGAATTTCAACCCCAGCTATATGAGTTCCTGCTTAACCTTACCTCGGGGATCTTGAATTTTGTGTCATTGAATTAAAATAGCAAATACATATATATATATATATGTATATTTCTGTGCCTTGATTATGCCACATTGCAAACAATTAATACCATGGGATAGCAAAATGAAAGAAAACCATAT
>WUAM01000143.1:33661723-33704937 GCA_024336885.1 Actenoides hombroni
TAATGTTTTGTCTTGTTTTTTGCTTGGTGCGGTTTTTTTTAATTCAGTTCACTACAATATACTGAAAATATTGAATTAGCACAATTATTTAAAGACTGTTTAATTTAATCTTGGTACTTGCACTTTAAAGGCTGTTTTTAAAAAAATAAATGAAAATAACTCCCTGGTTCTATAAGTTTTTCCCTTCCACAGTCCTGAATCAGAGAAAATAATACTAAAGAAAAGGTTAATATTACAGTAGACGATGAACACAGTACTACACAAACGTCTCTCTTCACATTCGTTGCACTCTAAATCTATATATCTCCCTTCACCAGAAAAAAGTATTAGAAACACCCATGTTTTATTATCAGACATGTAGTTCATAAAATATTTCAGTATTTTTCCTTAAGTGTTGTTTGCAAATAATGTAAATCCATCCTGAATCACTACATTTGGAAATACAGAATCCAGTTAGTGCAATAAAGAAATAGTCTCAAAGATTTGCAGAAATGGCCTAATGCTCTAAATTGTTCTTCCTGGCTTATTTCTACTGAAACAGAGACCAGAAGTTTTCTCACACTCAGAACACCACAACTGTTTCATTAATCAGCTTATTTTGCATTTCAACACCAATATAATGTTTTAGCTTCAAAAACACTCTTATTTCTGTACCTGTTTCATTTTTCTTCTTCCTGGTAGAGACCAGTCTCTAACTACATACAGCCATATTTCACAACCCACAGTATTTCTCATGACTGCAAATGCTGCATTTCTCTGAAAGCAACAATCAGTACAACACATTCCAGAGTCTTTGGTGACCTTATTTTAGAGACAGTCTTGAGCAGTAGAGGCAACTTGATACATGTGAAGATCAGTGACAGACTCATACTGTCAGTGAGATTATTTCTGGCTGTCCCTGTCTTCTGAATGGTATGAAAAGCTTCTACAAGTCATTTCAAGACTGTCTATATTGCCTCAGGGTATACATTCCATTAGTAGTGTATACAGTTATATCTGTTATGAAAACACCGTTGATGTTCTTCAATTTCGCTATGGCTCCCAGTGGCATTTAATACTATCTGGTGCTTCTGGACCCAACATTAATGATAGTATCTGTCTTTGGGAACTAGCAGCAATAGCTTCACAGAGTCTTGTTACTGTAGTAGCAGTTGCAGAATGAGGACCAGACTTTCATAGCCATTGAAGGAAAAAAAAAAAAAAAAAGACCATTACCTGTGGTTAAAACCCAGGCTAGTAGGACCAGGGAAGTCATTGTCCCCCTGTACTAAACACTGGTGAGGCTGCACCTCAAATAGTGTGTTCAGTTTTGGCCCCCTCACTACAGGAAGGGCATTGAGGTGCTGGAGCGTGTCCAAAGAACTACAATGAAGCTGGTGAAGGGTCTAGAGAACAAGTCTTACGAGAAGTGGCTGAGGGAACTCTGGTTGTTTAGCCTGGAGAAAAGGAGGCTTAGGAGAGACCTTATTACTCACTACAACTACCTGAAAGGAGGTTGGAGTGAGGTGGGGGTCAGACTGTTCTCACAAGAAGCAAGTGACAGGATAAAAGGAAACGGCCTCAAGTTGTGTCAGTGGAGCTTTGTATTGAATCTTGGGAAAAATTTCTTCAACAAAAGTCTTGTCAAGCTTCAGAACAGGCTGTCCAGGGAAGTGGTGGAGTCACCATCACTGAAGGTACTTGAAAGACATGTAGATGTGGTGCTGTGGGACACGGTTTAGTGGTGACTTGCCAGTGCTTGGTTAATGGTTGGGCTTGATGATCTTAATAGTCTCTTCCACCCAAAATGATTCTATGATTCTATGAGTTCAAAGTTATGAATTGCACAGTGACAGTGTAAAAGTCACAACAAGATAAAAACACCCACAAGTATTTAAAAAACAATGCTTCATAAAAGAACAAGGTGAAGAAAAAACTTTAAGGCTTTAGTTTACTGAGTTCTGGAGTATCTCCTTTACTACTCAAATTGAAACTTTCTCTTGATGCTATTATAAGTGATTTAACAGGCTCCATTACCTTATTTGTATTCTCGTACTTTGTTTCCCTCTGGATGGATGCAATATCTCTTTCTTAGTCTCTTAACTGTTGTATGTCAAATATTTTCTGCTACGCCATTGTACTGAAAAGAATCACCTAATAAAACAACCTACTTAATTAGATCATGAGTTTTTTTAATTCAAAACCAGTAAAGAATTCTGTTATATATTTGGTCATCAAATGGTTAATTCAAGCAGATAAAAGTTGGGCCATCAATCCTTTAATTTTGAAAGAGCATTAAAGTTACAGGGTTTTGTTTGTTTGTTTTGGAGGTAGAGGAGTTAATCCATGTACTGAGTTAATGACCTGTGTTCTGACCAAATGCAACTTTTACAGTTTTAGTAATATTTTAAGTACAACAGAATTATTGTTATTACATTTTGCTAAAACATGATTAAAGTTTTATGGATGCTAATAATTTAAAAGCTTTTACACCGGTGTTTCATGGAACTGAACACAGACTTATTTCAGAAGGATTTTGTGGCATTCAGACCAGAAAGACACTTCAATGCCCAGGAGTATCCCCTCACCAATTTCTCTCAACTGCCATGTTGTCATTCCTAAAATATATTTTAAAGCTCTGAAAAAGGGCAAAAGGTGCTATTATGTGATGAAAAAAGTCATTCCATAATGTCACAAAAGCTTTGCAATTAACCTCAAGATCATGTACTACATCAGGGTCTTGGAACAAGATACACACATGCTGTATGTGTCTGTATTTACATATAAAGATGTAAGGAGTCAAAAAAAATTGGGGTTAAAAGAACAAAAAAAAAAAAAAAACCAAAACCCCCACCCCGCCCCCCCCCCCCCCCCAAAAAAAAAAATAAAATTAAAAAAATCACAGAATGGCTTAGGTTGGAAGAGACCTCAGAGACCACCTAATGCAACCTCTCTGCTGTGGATAGCTATGCCTTTCAACTAGACTAGGTTGCTCAAGGCCTCATCCTACCTGACCTTGAACACCTCCAGGAAGGGGGTATCCACAACTTCTCTGGGCAATCTATTCCAAAATCTCACCACCTTTGCACTAAAGAACTTCTTCCTAAGATCCAGTCTAAACCTATTCTCCTTCAGTTTAAAACCATCTACCCTTGTCCGATTGCTGGACACTTTTGTGTAAAGTCCCTAATAATCATCATTAGGACACCTTAGTATCACCCCATGATTTCCCTCCTGAAGAGGTCAGTCGGCTAGGATTACTGTCCCATGGATCTAGCAGCTTAGCTGGAAAAGGTAGCTGCTGGACAAGTTATATCAAGAGTTCCACCACCTGGGAGTTAGGAAGATGCAAGCTTTCCATCTTCCCTTTATAACTGAGCTGAAAACACGCTACCTTAGTCTGTCTATGTGAATTGTCAATCTAGCTGTTAAAAGAAACAGAATTAAATAAAAAGTGGATTCTGGTTTAAGTAAAGATGTATTTGTTGACACTGAAGTTGCATTAACATCTTACTCTTCAAAGTCATCTAAACCTCACAGTTAGGTAATGCATATTCAAAGGCTGCTGGAATTCATTCCACAGTCTTTGCAAGAAGCACAATGGACAGAACTGTCTGCTGATGAGTTATGTTTCCATCAGTCAAATGACAGGTAAAAACAGAGAAGTGAAAAAGTGGAGAAAATCCAAAGTCCTTCAAAACAGTTGGTTGCATGGAAGGAAGAAGGGTCATTGGACCTAGGAGGCATGTGTTTCCACAGACTGTGTGTCTGTGGGTCAGGCCCACTTCCCACCTTCAAACAATGAACTTCAAGCAAAACTTACAGGATGTTATTCAACAAGAATAAGGGAAAAATGTTGCCCCTTGTACTCATAGGTTGCTTTACCTTACATTCTTGTGAAACGTGATTTCTCTGACTCCAGTTAAAATATGACAATGTGACAGTGTGATCTACCTTCAACAAATCTTCATAACCACAAAAACCTGAAGCAGGTTGTCCACCCTTGCAGAACTAGCAATCAAAGAACTGAATGCTCTCTTGATAGCAGGTGAAGTTCAGCCTCTCTAGTTACAGTTATTTTTGACCATAGCCAAAAATATTCAGAACTCAGAGCAGTGGTGTCTTAATCTTCTTTTTAAAAAGACACATGAAATGGCAAATTGATATTGAACTATAAAACTACCATTAACTTTAAAACAATAACAAAAAAAAAACCCCAAAAACTTAAGGAGAGCAGAAAAATAAATAAATTATTAGATGTAGGAAGTAGCAATAATACCAGCTCTTCTATAAGACAATAAATAAATGTTTTGGAGAAGGAAAATGAATAACACTTACAGTGATATTACAAAGTAGAACAACACCAAAGGTCCCACAAATGGATGAGTGAAACAATCACCTTTGTGCCATTAAGCTCTTGGGTTATTAAGCTTACTATTTTAGGAATGTAACTGATAATCGGACAACTTCAGTGTAGAGTATAAGATTAACAGACATCACTCAAATGGATTTGACTTTGTTCCCAGTGGTCTAACTCTTTGGACAAATTCCCAGTTCTACACTTGAAATTCCAGCAAAGTAATTGCATATGCATTAAAGAATAATGGGAAGGAACAACTCCTTTTCTAGTTCTGATATCTCCAGTTAAGTCTGTACAGAAATCCTTCAGTGTTTTAATTGAAGGAGGCTTGGCTGCATAGTTTAAGGCACACACTTATGTTTGAAAACCAGCAAGTCTCTTTTAACTATGAATTAATGTGAGTGCATACATTAAGATGAAAACAATTGACAACAATTGAAAACAAAGCAAAAAGTTCTCTAAAAGAAAAACCAACAAAAACAAAACAACAAAAACAAAACAAAAAAACTTAAAAATTGTGAACTCCAGCTAACATACAATCTATTTCAAGAAGTCTTACAGCAGCAAATTAAAACATTAACAAGACTCTACTGTCAAAATTCTTTCTAGCTCTCCCCTGTGCTGAAGCAGGCTAGGCTTCATCTCCCCCTGAGCCTTTGAACTGCACCAATTTCTCTGTTAATTCTTGCACACTGCGTAAGCAAGGTTCAAAGGTTCCCCTTGCCTATTCTTGTTTTTGCAAGGGATGTGGTGCCATTCTCGTGCAACGTAACTCTTGAAATGCTAAACGAGTATCTCACTCTGAGCCAACCGCTGTCCTTCATGACAGTTTATGACTACATTTTATTATTTTAATGAGAGATGGGAATAGCAGAAACATTCAACAGTGTAATAACACAGCTACATTGCTTATTCAAATGAAACTGAATTAGATACAAAGTGTTCATTAAAGCAGCATTTGTGTCAGACTTAACCGTGGAACAGGGTAATTCAAAGCCAGAGCTGAGTTTTAACTCTTCACTTGTGCCTGTACACTGCAACTATCACATTCCATTGTAAAGAGACAGAATATATGATTTGCAAGAACCAGACAGTATGGTCAGCAAAGATCTAACCTGAGTTTCTTTCCATTAGTACCTTAAACCTCACATAGAAAATGTTATTTTCTAAGATGTTTTTAAGTTTTGATTGTATCATATATTGATCAAAGACATGAGTCCAGGAAAAAAACCCAGAAATTCTATGTAACAGATTAGGATTTTTCCAAAGACATGCATAAGACAGATGCCCATTTCCAATGGAAGATTGAATGTGCTTTATGAAAAGGTGGTAGGTGGTATTTTTGTTTAGCTTAGTAATAACAAAATACATTCATAGAGGAAAAATGACACAAAGGATCTCACACGCAAATAGACTCAGCAAAATTCAGACTTGCCAATTTATTTTACAGATGGGAGGGAAGGGGTAGTTCTTTTCTCTCTTCACATGAATATGTCTCAGTTTCATTCAAATCAGCCTCTTGAATGCCTTTCCCTCATCATTTACACGAAAACTATCTTGATTGGCTGAAGCAGTTTGACAAGAGTAATATCTGTAGTAGTTCTGACATAGTGTTTATCCCCGTAGTGCTTGTTCAGCTGCCAATAATACATTGAGCAACAGGATACTGACCTGTCCCATTCTTCACTCTCCAGAGCCAATAGTACATACTATTCAGGAAGGAGGGCAGAGGACCCTTGATTACTATTTTTAAACCCATATTTTTATTCATTTATATTTATGGTACATAAAGCACAGTCAAATAAACACACTTTATATTTAAAACCCAAGTGGGGAGGGGAGATTTGTGATTCATTACTCATTGACAGAGATCTTGTATAGGTTTGGGCCAACCTTCTAGAAAGTTCTTGCTTCACCTGTACTGATCCATCAGATATGAAATGTATGTGTGTATACATGTATTTGACCAACTAATTAAAACTAGGTCACTTTCTTCCATTTCTATTTTCCCTTTGCAGTATTAGCTGGAAGGAAGGTATCCCTTGGGATCCCTAGGGTTATAGAACAGATTTGTAGATATTTCTGCTGAATGCATTCAGAATATATTACTAATATATATATTGACTTCACGTTTCAGTCAACATCAAAATTTATTGACCCTTGAGGTAAATATTAATCTCAGCCTTGACTCGATCAATATTTACCACTTGGTTCAATACAACTTTATGATCATCTCAAGATAATTCAATATATACTTCATATGCAAGAAAGTTTATTACACAGTTACATGAGGTTTATATACTGTATTTTATTTTAGGAGATAAAGTTTCTAACTGGTATCTTGATAAATAGTGTTATCTAGTTTTAGCTGATACTCTATCATAAATAAATATGTATAATGAGTTCATAGACCTGTATAGCAAGCTTGGGGAATGTAGAGCTCAGCACCAGTACATTTTGCTTAGCAATGCATTCCACAAAATGCCAAGGATGCAGAACACAACTACCATCTTAAAAATAAAAAATTTAAAGACTAGAAATTCTTGTATTCACAAACAAATATGAAATAGAGGAATAGTTGTAGTAATGCTCCACACATCTAGTAATTAAAAAAAATGAAAAGTGTTCTGTAGTTACATGAACCTGTGCAACATACTCCCCAAACCCCCCAAAAAACAACAAACCCAAACAACAACAAACACAAAACAACTTATTACTGAATCTGTACACATTATAAGACTCTGAAAAATCACCTTAAGTCTACTGTGAACTGAAAAACCTTATGTTCACTGAAGTTGCATTCTCATATCTCCTGTGGGTTTAACTGCTGAAATCAAATAAAGGTTAAAAAAGATTATTGCAAATTCTGTACTTGCTCACTTTAAGGGCTAAAGGCTGATAACCGATGCCATACTTAAGCAGGAACCTGTATGAACAGTCTCCCTACCCAAAGTGTTCCTGTTATCCATATAAATAGGGTACACAAAGCATGAATGAAAACTAAGGGCATTTACTGAGGCCAAGAGAAAGTCACCCTCTCACCTCACCCAGACTTCATCCTCCACATGCCCAGTGGGAAATCTTGACCCCTTACATGGCTCTCCACATCACACTTTCCTGCAGACTCCGATCTAGTCAGAAATAAAATGAGGGCACAAACCAAACAAGAAACACAAGGGACATGGATCAGGTTTCTCCCATGGACCAAGAGTGCTCACAGTTCTATGCCACTTATTCTGCTGGAGAACTTGTTTTGTTCTTTTGTATTTTTATTTTTCTCCTGAAAACAAACCCAAAATTTAGATTTCCTATCTGTGTTGCTGAAAGCTAGACTTCAGATAGATTTTGTTTTATGAAAAAGTAAAATATACACATTGATCTCTACACATGCCCCACTGAAGTTATTATATGTTGAAAAATGAACTGTCAGATGCTTGCTGAAAAATTGTTTCTGAGCTCAAATTGGGATACTCAATGTTTCTCATGGACCATAATAGCAAAACAAGAATGATACCTTTTAGCAATTAAAAAAATCCTCTACCTCAGATTTTCTTCCATGAATGCAAAAATATTTGAGTTTTGCAGTCTGCATTATTTCCTTAACATCAAGAAGTAATTCAGAAGACAAAGTCACAAAGCACCTACCTGAATAAACTTAGCACTGTGCACAAAACAGCAAAAAGTATTCCATGAAGTGAGACAAATTGTAACATCTGACTGTCTTTAAACAAAGAATGCTTTCAGGTACCACAGGAGATAAAATTCAGTGTTTTCAGACTATGGTATTTGAAAGTTTTTTAGCTCTGATTACGTAACTAATCAGTACATTAACCATACAATTCACAGGCAAACTGATGCTGAAAATAGCAGACATGAAGCTGTTTACTGTCTCTGTTGATTTCCACAGAGCAGCAGAATCTCTCAAGGACATGAGCATGTAAAGCACTCCAGATGCCTAGGAATATGAAAATATTCACAAAAATATGCCTACATTGTATTCAAATATAGGCACCTGAAATTGAAGATACACACAACTTTACTACTCCACACCATTAGATAGTGGATGACCTGTAGCTTTTAGCTCCTAACTATGGATGCCCAGAACTCAGTAGATTCCTTCTGCCTGCAAGAGCTAAGAGAGCAAGCGTGTAATCAGCAAACTTAAAGTCACTAGAGAAAAATTTGCTTCTCCACTGGGAAGTTTTTGATTTATGGATCCCCTGGAGGATTAAGAACTCATGTTGAAGGTTCCATCTATTTGAAATGCAATCCTGAAAATGGGATCAAAGCTGTAAATTAATATACAAGAAGAAATTTAAGTTACAACTAGATAAAGCTCCTATTAGAAAAAGGCAAATACTCTGAAATGTAATTGGGACTGTGGAAAACCTTAGGGATCACAATTTTATAGTCTGTTTCCTTTCTCTCCCATCTTTAACTCAACTTTGCCATCTCACTTCTGTGGTTTTAAACAATAGTAGAAAACACCCGAAACCATTGCATAAGTACAGCACAGAAATGGCTACAGTTTCCAGTGAAGCAGAAGAAAAGTGTGGGTTGGAACAAGCGAAATATAGACTTAAAGAAGGACAAAAATAAAAGAAATCTTTATTACACAGGAAACCTGAATAATATACCTTGGGAGGAAGGAAAGAAAGGAAAGCAAGTAAAATGTTGATAAGGTGAAGAATGTAACTACATGCATGAAACTTAGTCTTTCTGTTTAATTGAGGTGAGTATCCCAAGTGCTTCTTTAAGTAGCCAGTGCCACAGACCTAGCATTTGTATACATGATGCTGATAAGTCAAACCTAAGGAGGAACTCTCAAAGCTGAACAGAAGATTGACCCAGACAGAAGAGTTTTGTCTTTTGAGTAAATATGAGTCAAGGACAAAGTTTTCACCGGATACCTAAAGATAAAGCATGTTAAATAAAATGATCTAAGAAAGTCTTCTTTAAAGCAGGTATCAGTAATCTGATTATAGAAATAGTAGTTAGCAGGGTTTTATTACCCTTCACCCACACGAGAAAAAGAAAAACATAATTAGGAAAAAACAAACAAACAACAAAACCTGTATTTTATCTGCTGTCTTTTAAAATATAGGAAACAAAGAAAACTTGGCAAAATGTTTTTAGCTATTTAAAAGCCAAGTAATTGTTATTCCAGGTAGCTTCTATATAGAATCTTGAAGAACAACATAAACTGTTTTGAACATTGTTTCCTATAGGAACCATCTGTGTACTGAACAGAAAGCAGGTTAAGGAGAGGATCAGAGACAACTATTAAGGCCATTCATACCAGAGCTGGGTAAGAAACAAATATTATTTTCCATTTTTGTGGCAATTGTAATCTCCTTTATATTCATCCACATTTGAAAAAAAAAAACAACAAAAAACCAGCAATGCCATACTTGAGTTCAACTTGTGCTACACATTTTTTATTATATACATTAAAATGTACATGAGTGTAGGGAGTTACCATTTACCAGTCTTCATCTGTACCTTACTAAAAAAATGCCACTGCTTTGAAACAGATGCTGTACAACATGTTAAGAACAATTTCATACGCTGCACTTGTTCTAATTCTTTAACTGAATTGGCAAAAAAAAATTTTTCCCCCACCTCAACTTTACACAATTCAAGTCTTAGCAGTGAGCAACATGTCAGGCACACATCTAAAAGCTGAAACTTCTTGACCAATGAATTAATTTTGTTGAAATGAGCTCTAAGGTTAAAGAATCACTAATCAAAAATGCCATGACATCATGAATTCAGCAGCACAGAAGAAAATGTGACCCAGTGGAAATTAAAAAAATATAGTAAAAAGACTAATATCAAAATACTAGCTGAAGCAAATATCAAACTATAATTTCATAAGTTACAGCTTTCCAGATAGAACTAGAAAACATAGCAGCCAAAAAGCATGTAAAGTGTGGAAGATGTAGTGAGAAGTTGTGGGTTGTTCTTTGGGTTGGTTTTTTTTGTGTGTGTGTGGTTTTTTTGTGTGTGTTTTTGTTTTGGTTTGTTTTTTTGTTGCTGTTGTTTTGCTTTTTTTGTTGTTGTGGTGGTGATAGGGTTTTTGGGGGATTTGGTTTTGTTTTGGGTTTGGTTTTTTTTAATACATTTTCTAAGAACAAAGTCCAACAATCATCTCATATCCCAGGCCTGAAAAATATATTTACCAGAAGAGATGAAAATCACAAGTTTTATATAATTTGTGTTGTTCCTCAACACAAGAACACTGTGTACTTGCAGTTATTACACTATGTGAGTGATGAGACAAGTACCTGAGGGGGGGAGCAAATGTAGAGTGGGCAGGAAATATTCTCTACAGGACAAATGTAGACACTCATTCAAGGATACAGGTCATGAACCAGCAATAGCGTTCATGACCTACACATGTGCCACAAATGCGACAGCATGATTCCAAAAGAAACTTTTCCCTATCAAGTCCCTCACTACAGCGCAGAATCTAGGCCAACAGGAAACCTGGCATTTCATTATTCTGTTCAGTCCTGCAGATGACCTTAACTCTCCCTGTTTGTGAGGGCAGTTGAGAGTCATCTTTCAAGCAGGAAAAAAAAATCCCACCCATGTCTTGAAAACTTCTCTCTAAGGTAGCTCAAGAGAGTGCTGAGATACACTCAAGTGAGGTACTGTAGAGAATGTAGAGCAATAGGAGATAGAGAAAACAATACCTAAATACATAGTAAACCTACTTTTGGGGCGCCAACTCAGCATTAACCTCCTATAAGAAAAGGGATCCCTGAGTAAATGGTATTCACCAAATACCACCATTAACCTCAGAACACAGTCTTTTACTGCTAGTACTCTTCTACCAAATCAATATTTGTTTGATAAATAATGTATACTTACATATGTATTGCAAATACATGCTTAACAGCTGTGCTGGAATTGCTAGCTCTATAATCCATATTTGTTGATGTTCATAGGGGAGATACCCAATACCTTGGCTGAGAGCAAATATCAACTCTGCTTTTGATGATCATGTCCTTCTTTTATCATTTGGTTTGGGTTTTTTTTTTTCTAGATCATAGAATTATGGAAGGGTTTGGATTGTAAGGAACCTTTGAAGGTCATCTAGTCCAAAACCCTGAAAGCAAGCAGGGACATCTTCAGCTAGATCAGGTTGCTCAGAGCCTTGTCCAGCATCCAATGTCTCTCTGGGCATCCTGTTCCAGCATTTTACCACACTCATCGTAAAAGGTTTCTTCCTTATATCTAGTCCAAATCTCTTCTAGTTTAAAGCATGATCCCTTCTCCTATTAATACAGGCCCTATTAAAAAAGCTGTCCCCAACTTTTATAAGTCCCCTTTAAGCACTGAAGGGATGCAAAAAGTTCTCCCCAGAGCTTTTTCTTCTCCAGGCTAAACAACTCCAACTCTCTCAACGTTACCTCACAGGAGGTGTGTTCCAGCCCTCTGATCATTTTTGTGACCCTTCTCTCAACCTACTCCAAAAGGTCTGTGTCTTTCCTGTACTGAGGACTCCAAAGCTGAAGTCAGTACTCCAGATGGGGTCTCACCAGAGCAAAGCAGAAGGGCAGAATCTCCTCCTCTGACCTGCTGGCCACGCTTCTTTTTATGCAGCTCAAGATATTGTTGGTTCTCTGGTCTGTGAGTGTATACTGCCAACTCACATCCAGTTTTTCACCCACCAGTACCCTCATGTCCTTCTCCATGGGACTGCTCTCAGCCCTTTCATCCCTCAGCCTGTATTGACACTGGGGATTGCCCCTGCCCCAGTGAAGGACCTTGCATTTGGCTTCATTGAGGCTCACAGGGACTCAATTTTCAAGCTTGTCCAAGCCCCTTTGAATGGGTTTCTGTTGCTCAGGCACATCAACCACACCACTGATATTGGTGTCGTCAACAAACTTGCTGAAGGTGCACTCAATGACACTTTAGATGTTGAGTTTACTCAAGTCTACTATTAGTTTCAAAGTGCATTCAACTTACATTGCAAAGGCAAGAATGACAAGCACACATGATTGGCAAAACATCTGAAAGGTTCATTTCTAAATTCAGGAAGAAATCAATTTGCTTATTTCATTAGGGACAACCACCCCATCCTTCTCCTCAAGCACTTGCCACATGCCTTACAACAGCTTCTTGTCTGCTTTGCAAGTAAGGGACATTACCTGATGCTTTAGATGGGGAAAACCTGATAGCCTAACAAGCTATGGCTGTGTAACCTGTAAAGACCACGCTAGATGTCGTATTCTAGACACAGCAGTTCTAGGTTTCACAGTAACAGTAAGGAACAAAACACAGGCTAATTCCTTGGAGTAGAACATGAACTGTCAGATTAGAAAGATCTACTCATATAAATTCAACATTTCCCACTACCAAGCAGGACTGGGGAGGAGGGTCTGTCCCTAAATCATTAATAAGACTTATTTGACCCTCTTCTCCATTTTCTTCCTCTGAACTTCAAATCATCAATCTCCCAGAAAAGGCAAGAAAAATTGAAGGGTGGACAAAATTTGCAAGGGAAAGGCAGGATTACCCCAGGTACACCTCATTGCTTCCTATTCCCAACCCACTTTTCCACTGTTGCCTTAAACCTTGAATGTTTCTGACAGAGTAACATCAGACTGCTGTAGCAGATCCCAAGCAGGCACTGTAGTTTCAAAAAATAAAGCTCTCTATAAATTACCAGGGGTCAGCGATGTTTTTGGTGAAGACTCAACAATAGCTGCTGCCAGAGAAATCAGGCAAAACTACTCTCAGAGCTCCCAACATGCACTGCAAATTGCCCTACAGAAAGATAATTACTTTGCTGTTTGTTGTTGTTAAGAAAACAAACAAAACAAACCCTACAGAAAATACAAACCAAAAAAAAAACCACCCCAACAAACACCCCCCAAAAAAAAACCCCAACCAAACAAAAAAGCCACACACACAAAAAAAGAAAAAACAAAAAACCAACCACAAAACAACACCAAAAAAAGTAAAAACTAAAAATACTAGGATAAATATACACGTTTTCCAATCACAAGTTGGAAAACTAGTCTTCTGTTTTAATCCCTTGTTAGCAATCCAACAGGGTATCTTTGCATAATGGTTGATGATGGTCTATCATTATATAGGTTTGCAGTACCTACAGTACAAGAATAGTTAAGTCACCAAAAACTGTGTCATTTTAGCCTTCTGCTTTAAGATTGTTTTGTCACAAATTTAGCATTAAATCAGGTCAACGTGTGATCCTTGTAGAGAGGATAGAATAAATAATGTGATAAGCAACCATTACAATTATCTAAATAATCTTATTATTATAGTGTTATGAAGTCCAAATGTATCAAGACTTGGACCTGCAAGAGGGAGTCCCAGCAAAGTGCAATACAAGGTACAAAACAAAGCCTTGCATTATACAGAAATATTTGTTGTTAAATTCCTAAGTATTCAGGAAAGAAATGCCTCTTGAAAGCTCACTGGTTCTGAGTGTTTACAGAAGAACACAAAGAGGGGATTTATTTGATGATATAATGAATACATGTGATGTAGGAGTTAAGAAGTTCTTTGCAAATGTATAGAACAGGTAGATGAGTTTGGGATTTGGTGGGAAGGGTGTTTGTTTTTTAAAAAAATATTGTTTCTCCACTTAACTCCAGTTGGAAGATGGGACAAGCCTACTGGAAGTTGAAACTACTGGAAAACCCAGATTTAACAATTCTTCAAAGTAATCCACACATTCAAACTGGCATTTACGGGTAAGAAA
Source organism: Actenoides hombroni (assembly GCA_024336885.1). Classification (NCBI taxonomy): domain Eukaryota; kingdom Metazoa; phylum Chordata; class Aves; order Coraciiformes; family Alcedinidae; genus Actenoides; species Actenoides hombroni. The sequence continues at coordinate 33,675,805 of WUAM01000143.1, forward strand.
CATGTTTCAGAAATATCAGTTTCTGGATTTTGGCTTCCCCTCAGTTTCAGTGAAATGAATCAAAAGCAAAAAGCATGCAGTTGATACATTTCAAACCACAAGCAGCACCATATGGAGCTGCACATGCTAGGGCAATACCATAAGCCAAAATACAGTAGATAAGAGCTGAAAGGATCATGATGTGAAAAATATAAGCACGTGAGAGAACTGACACAACAACTGAGACCGACAGTGGTGGTATTTATTTATGGATTTTAGGCTGAACACAAGTTCCCAAATAAGTTTGATATGAGAAATATTATCTCATACTTCAGTCAAATAAATAGATGAAATCAAGGGCTTACAATGTTTAGCCATTTTTCTCCCCCAGGTTTAAGTCTGGAATTCAGTGTGTGGATAAGCAGACAGAAAATTTTATCAGGAGAGAACAATTTAGCAATTATGCCGATAAACTAGTTAGTTAACAGTTACTGATCAATAACAATATCCTGAACTGCAACAAGATTGCATTCAAAGAGGAGAAGCAGACTGGAACTGAAGAATTTGAAGATGTCATCCAGGAAAAACAGAAATACATACTAAGGAAGAGAAGGGCTGTAGAAACCCAACCATGCTTCATATCATGCTGACACACATTTTATACAACTTACAGGAGGTCTAATAAATAGGAAATACTGCACATGACTTAAATTATGTAGTGTTGTAAGCAGTAAATGAATATGTAATGAAGATATAATTCTGATATCCACAAGGTAAAAGAAGTATTTTGAAAGGTTAGCTGTATTAATACAGTTTTGCCAGAAGGCCCTCAAATGCAAGGAAGATATCTATACTCTTAACAAAGCCCTAAATTGATAGTATGCCATTTTCTCCAAATAACACTAGTACTGTTTCACAGGATGCATGTTCAACTACAGCTTCTGACATCATGAAAGCAAAAAGAGTGAAATAAACTACGTGAGAGGCAGAGGAAGGGCATGCCCAAACAACAATAAATTACCAAAGCTCCTGCCAGATGACTTCCAGGAAGTGATCATGGTTATTTAAATAAGGTGGTTGGATTAGCCTATTTCTTGCTTCTATTAGCAACTTGAAAGAGAAGCTTTCAGCACCAGAAGCATTTTTTTTTTTAACCACACGAAGACAGGGCAATTCTACTGCCTTATACAAAAGATCAGCAAAAGCTACATAGTAATTGAAAGAAAATCAAATAGAAGATGTGAGCAAAGGGAACAGTGACACTGAAATCAATGCATTTGTTGAAATATGAACTAAATAGAGGAAAACTTCCAGAGAAAATAGTAAAGGAAAGGCTACCCTGACACAGAGTAGGCTTAGAGTTGGTTTTTAATGGCTGGCAAAGGTATAGATATGACTATCCTATATTTGTGTTCTCCTTTCTCTAAGATAGCCTTAATGGGAGATGCAGTTAGACAGAAGCATTCATTCACTTAATACATCTAGTGGAAATGCATTTCACAGTGACTCTCATTTGCTGAGCAGCTTATTGGGCACTTAAAAGTAAAGTACAGATTGGGCATGCCACAGCCAGACCTCATCATCCCTAACCCCTAAGACAGGCAGAAAATGTTTTTAAAGTAATAAAGCATATAGACTTAAAAGAGGTACAGATTTTACTACACCCTGCTGAGTTCCACAGTGGCACAATTGAAGGATTTGCTGACACTGTTAGTTTGGTTTTTCCTTCCTCAGAGAACCAGAAGCCTTGAATGATTCAATGCCATAGGATCTGCTATCATATTGCTAAATAGTAAGCTTACATATACAACAAGAAACAAAAGTTACTGAAATATCATGAAAGAAACCATACTGTCACAATGGGACACTTTCCTTAGACAGTCAGACATTCTCTGTAAATAAGTAGGTGATATCTTCACAAAAAGAAGTGAGGAGCTGGCAAGGGACTCTTCTTCTGGACTTGAATGGATTTGTACTTCTTGAAGAACACCCCACTGCTGTACACCGCTGTCTTGAAAATGCCAAGGCATCCATGTATTAAATAATTTTCTCTCAAAATGACTCCAAGGTTGCTCTCAAATTAGTCCAAGTTTTCCACCATCCAGTAGGCAATTCCACCTGAACCAGAACACTATCCCAAGACACCAGGAAGCAGCTTTCTCTGCTGCCCCATGACACTCTTCACAGACCATAACATACAATTCACTGTTTATAAACTATTGGTAAACAAATATCACATGTCACCACTTTTTAAAAAGCTGGGAAAAAAAGAAATAGTATGAAGTGTCAGAATCTGGCCAATGAATAAGCATTAAAAAAAACCAACAAAAAACCAGTCTGTGTTATTACCTTCTCAGTGCAAATGAAGGACTCTGAAGCCTACAAACCCAAACCTTTTTTGTTCAACTTGTTTGAAAAGCCATCACTAATGAAATATTTTGTTTGCATTAACATAATTCAAGCAGCACCTACTACCTTCCACCCTTACAGTCTAAATCATGACATATTCAACCAGTTGTTACTACAAATATTACTGAAAGATTAGCATTGGAAAAAACTCTCATTGCATTCCAGATATGACTCCAGACCTTTAACTGTTCAAGTCAGGGGTAGCAAGCAACAACTGAAAGAAATCAAAAAATAGAGAAGGTCATGTACATTGATTTCTGGCCATTTTCGTCACAGACTTTCACCTCATGTTTCCAGAAGGACTAGGAGAGTCCACTGCGCTACAGTGAGCCAGAAAAAATAGGTTTGCAACTATTTGACCATCAGGGGAGATCTAAGCAGAAATAGGCTTACACACTTAAGTGTAGGCCATCTGGTTGACAAAATCACAATTCCACTTGTACTGACTTTTGTTGGCCAAGTTAAAAAAAAAATAAAATAATCAACTTCCTTCATGCCAGAGCACCATTGTCATTTTACATTATTTCAGCTGGAATGTTATTCCTAACCTTCACAGGCTCAAGACACGTCTCTCTTCATTGAGTTTCAAATACTTACTGGGTTTAGTTTTTAGTACCTCAGAAGCTTTCTGTTTAAAACTTAAAGGTAGAAATGTATGGAGTAATTTTTTTTTTCCTCTCCTTTTCAGGTCCTCCACAGACATGAAACCTGCAAATAAGAGCATACCTGTCCATAGCAGTCAATAACACAATAGAGAAGACACTTTCCAAGGATGTGTAAAACAAGGGCTGGTGTCTATATCTGTCAAATTCCTTTTGCCTCTCTTTCACCCAAGATAGCCAAGACACTGCTATATTTTATCACTTTCCTCCTTTTTTTTCCTGGTATGCAGTCATTACCATTCAAAAATTACTCTGACAAGAACATGGAAATAAATCTTTAATTCAAGGAAGGGAGACTTGCCTATATCCAGGGCCCCATTCACCCTTGTGCAAATAAACCAATAAACAGTCACCCACATGCTTTGCTAATATGCCCAAGCAGCACAGCATGCTCAAATGAGGTCCTGCACATGATTGCAGACAGATGGTTACATTGAGGCCCAACCCTGCTCTCCCAGTGTCAAGGTTTAGGGCCATCATCTAGACCACTAACAGATGCTCTCCATTAACAGATGCCCCTCCGTCCACAAAGGGGAAGAGAAAAGGAATAATGGAGAGATACTTATCAACTAGAAAAGTAAACTAGAACAGCTTTAATGAAAAAGAAAATAATAATAAAATAGAATATATACAAATATATACAAAACCAGTATCAAACCCAACCTCCCCCAGTGACGTCACCATCACCACTGATATTGAAGAGCAGGCTCTGGGAAAGTCCCAGACTGAGCCCAGCGGCAGAAGGGAGCTGTGTTCAGGAGCTGGATTCTGGTACCGGATTCAGGAACACACAGATCAGGATCGAGGACAGAATGGGCAGAGTCCTCAGATGCCAGCCATTCAAAAATAGAGGAAGAAGCCAAGAGCTTGACCCTTGTGATCCCTCAGCTTTATACTGAATATGAAGTATATGGGATTTAATCCATCGCTGATCAGTTTAGGGTCACCTAACTTATCCACCTCTCCCTGAAGGTGTGGCCTTTTATTTTCTGCACCCCCAAACATGGCACACTAGATCCAGCATTGGCCTTGGTCTGCACACCAATCCTTGGTAGTAACTCTATAAACATTGAGAGTTATCACTGCCAGAAGCAGACACTGTCTGTGAATACATGTTGTTAATTTCAGAAGGTGCAGTTGGTTAGAAAAACTGAGCTGAAAAGTAAAAATCACTGAACAGAATTAATTCTGTTCCAACTCAAACCAGGACACCCAGGAATCTCCATGAACTTTGCAAATTACTTCAATGGGAGCAAGTACAACTCCTTTGTGAATAAACCAGGGAAGGAAATAAATTCTGCTCTAAACTAAATCCATAGTCCCTTTTGTACTTTAGATGGCCCTCTTTGGAGGAACATCAACAAAACTGCTGAGAGTCTGAAATCCCAGTGAACAAGTCCCTCTGGGCTCACTAAGAAAAGCTCACATATTCAGTGTCACTCACTTGTTAGGCTCAGGATATAAAAAGAATACCAGAATAGTGCCAATAGTTGTCTCTTTATATTTGGAAATTCAATAGTTTTATGTGAACACAAGACCATACGGGGGGGAAAGCTTGCAAGTCGAAAATGAAGATGCTTGTTCTGTTAGGCATAGAGAAATATTTAATTTTTCTTACCACTTATTCATATTTCTCCTTTTGATTTACTTTAATTAAGCTCCCTTTAGGCTCACAAGTCTGAAGGAAAGGGAGTTTCTTCCTCCTCTTCTTTGTAGTAGGAATAGAAATTGCTCTCCAGGCAGGTTTTTCCAAATGTTCACAGCTTTGCTCTTGACTTAAATAAAAACCTTTTGAAAGACAGCAGTGTAGGATGGCTCATCATAGATTTGATATTCTTTTATAACATCATTCCTACAGTGCTCCAAATCAGAGGGTTTTTCAGTCAATGCCTCAGCTGCTATTTTCATCCATCCATCCATAGATGTCAAGATAAGGGGAGTACAATTTGGAACTTGATACTATAGTCATGTACATCATCAAGGATGTAAGGGGGTCATCTCATCCTCACTTTGTTTTAAACAGAGACTGTCATAGCACCCACTGAATTTCTCTTTATACATATTTTTGAATTCCACGGCGAGATCTTGTTTCACTCTAACTTAATGTCACACACTCTGCTTCTAAATTTATTTTTGAGCTTAAGTTGTTCAAAGGGCACTTTCAGTGATATGGAATGGAAGTTAAATAGGTGTTGCTCTCCAAAGTGATATATTCCCTAAAACTGTTTCCATTGGGTATTATAAAGCTTCAGCAAGCAAACTCTCAGGAGGCATAACTAGGTAATGCATCAACAAAGACATATAAAAACAAGAGGCAGCTGAGCTATTATTAAGAAATGAAGCAGAAGCCATTGAAAGTATAGGGTATATGAGTTAGAGGAAAAAAGCAATTTGGTTAAATAGAAAGAACACCAGCACCTGCATTTAAAGCAGAAAGCAAGCACAGTATCTTAAAAAAAAAAAATAAAAATTTCTATTTCTCTTTGTACAAAAAGTCTTCTGTCTCTTAGCTGCATCCGAAGCACAAAGTCTGTCACTGAAGGGGTTCAAGCAGGCATTTTCAGACATCATTCCACCTTCACTGAAGCCAGCAAGAGTTTTGGGGTCTGGGACCTCTTAAAGAGGCGGTGTGAGCTCTAAAGCAATGTTGATATCCACATGGGGGCACAGTTGTACTTGCAAGAAGTCCCAGTAAAGTGAATGGTTCAAATGCCACCCCCCAGCCCCTCCTGTCCCAAATCTTGTAAACAACAGCAGGGCCTTTATGTAGTTGCCTTTGTATGAATTTTGGCACTCATCTTTGTCTTATTTTATAATTTCTAACCAAATTCTTATTCTCAACATTAAGAAACTTCACCTTTCCTCTAAGCTGGCATTATATCCATGGTATCATAAAATACAGCAGGAAACCATGAACTGAGAGACAAGCTGCTTCAATTTATGTTTTCAGTGTATTAGAAGAAAATCAGAAGTGAAGCTTACTATTCTGTCATGGAGAGCTATTGTGGGGGGGTATACAGTAAAGAATCCAATACCATGATATCTATAACCATTGAACATTGCATGCCTGTTAATATACATTTTCAAAAGTGTAATGTAACATTCAACTTGAACTGTGCAAATGTGTTTGAAGTTCACGTAAACATTTTGTGCTTAGAACACTGAACTCATATTTAGACACTAGTACTAAAGAAACCAAATAAGCAAATTGAAAAGAATTACAACCACGCAGATCCAATACTTAATTCTGTAAATAATTTTTCTGTCCTAATGCATTCCACATCCAAGACAAGCAAAGACAATAAAAATTCAGTCAGAGGGCAATAAAAGATGGAGATAGAGACGTAAGTATTTTATAGAAAGCACAAGAGAGAAAGAACATAATTAGTGTATACATTGGAGTTCTTTTGGACTTTGTTGTGATATAATCAAAAGCAGGGCTTGACCATTAACCTCCCAGTTATGGTAACACCATGCCCCTTTCAGTTCCTTCACACATTTTGGTAGGACTATGTCCTGAAATTCAACAGCCAAACATCCTACATCTCTCCTTAGTCCACAGTGTACACTCCATCAGATGAAGCACCTGCTCTTTGTTTCTCAGTCTTATGCAGAGATAAGGACAGAGGCTGTCTTGCTGAAGGCTCCCATGATCAGACACAATCTGCACAACACACTCATCTGCTACTTGACCCAGGGTTACAGCACAGCAAGTAACATCTTCTGACTGATTTCACCTGTCCTATGGAACAGGATCAAATCAGCTTTTCATGTCATACTAATTCCTTAAACACAACACCAGGTAGACAAGCTTTAAAGAAATTTAAAGAATATCCAACTATATTTTAGTCCAATCTACAAGTCAGTATTTTGCATTTCATCTTTCACTGCCTGTGACTTTTTTTTCCTTCTACTTAGTGGCTTTACCTGTCTCAGGCTAACAAAAAAAAATTTACACTCGTATCCAAAACCCAGAAGACTATATGTATGGCTTTGCAAATCACAGGCTAGGAGAAATACTGAGATTTCAGCTCTTATTGTGACTACTTCATACAAAGAAGGATAAGAGAAAAAGGTCCATCTTTTTTTTCCACCAGACCACAAGATCTGTGTTAAACTGCCTCTAATTTTCCTTACTTGCCTTCATTGCTGTTTCTTTCCTAACTTTCCTTTCTTTCCTACACTCATAGGTGTAGTTTTTTAAAACTACTGCTTTTAGTGTAAAGCAAGAGACAGAGTAATTAATGGCTCTATTAGACCTTTACATGCATGCTTCAGGAATATATTTCCATGCCTCACCACAGCCCAAACTACAGGTAGCTACTGACCAAGTTATTGTCTCAATGTTAAACCACAGCATAGAGGTACTATTCCAGTCTACAGATTCTACATCTCTATTAACCTGAGGTAAAAGTCACAGATTCAGTTGTTTTTGTTATTTTGCAATTTAGGAAAAGGACATATGAAGTGAAAAGTTGGAGCCAATAAGTATTCAATGCAACAACAAAAACACATACACACAAACCAACTAACCAAGAAAAACCAACCAAAACCCAAACCCAAAACAAAACAAAACAAACCCCAAACCACAAAGCCAACAAAACAAAAAAGGAAGGGGGAGCTAGGAGGGACAAAGGGATAAATTAAAAAACAAAAACAACAACAAAAAAACCAAACAAAAACATACACCTAGGGAAAGTACATACCTACTAGTAGAAGAAAGGCAAAACCATCCAATTTATATTCATCTACTACAACTTTAATTTCATAATTTCATGCATAGTAATATAAAATGCTTATTCCCAGTCAAAACAAAAGCTATCAGAAGGTGCAGTTACATATTAAAATTATTTTAAAGGAATTTTTAAGAGGCTAATAAGGGCCTCATCTAACTTCTTCTGAAATTGTTAGGATCCTTGCCACAGATTTTTTTTTTAGATTGGACATTAGGAAAGAGCTTCCCTTGAGAGGAAAAAAAAAAATAATTAAAAAATAAATGTTTTTCCATCAATGACTCCTTCAATTATGCAAGCGGAAACAAAATTTTGCTGCCAGCACTTGTCCTGCCATAACTCAGCTATTACATAGCAACTATAGCAAGAAACTACCAAACACCGAGAAAACTAGTTTTCACATTTTAACAGCAGTTTTTACTGTATATGCACTTTACATTTTAGAAAGAAAATTACTGTTTTATTTATCAGTCTTTTTAAATCTGACTGGCAACTTGCCTCACCCTGTGCCCCCAGAAAAAGACACCCAGTCTTGACTTCATACTTACACAGCACCATCATTGATGCTAATAGCAGTCCTGCCAACACCCCAGTCTTTACTTGCTTTGAGGAAAGACGGTAGGAAGGGTGTCACAAAAGCAGCAGTTATTCACTGCAGCTGAGCACCTGTAATTGCTTGATTGCATTCAGTGGTGGACCCTGATGTGAGCTAAGAGAAGAGCCACTTGGTTGCCTACTGACCTCACTAAGGCAGCAAGGGCTGGGGGCAAGCACAGCAAGAGTATGGCTGGCCTTTATCCCCCATCCCACCTCTGAAATACTCTGCTGCAAGCTCCTGTCCATACGTTCTTGGTTGCTCCGGTTCCCCATCCATCCACTGCAAACCCTGCTCAGCCAGCTCTGCCTGCTTTCCTGCCTGCTCTTGCTTTCAGCTGCAGTATTCTGCCATAGGAAAGGCACCAGCTTGCATCTGCACAGAACAGCATGGCTTAAACAGGGTATTAATATCATTGCCTTCAGGCCGTTTATTTAAATTTCAGTGGAAGAACCAGATAACAACTCATGTGGAAGAGCCCCCACAAATGTTTACTTATTTCAAATGGAAACTTTGCCAGTGGTTTCAATTATCACATATGCTTTGAGTTCTGTGAATTTTTTAGATTAATAATGACATTGGTCTACGTATGCATATTCCCTATTACAGCCAGAAACATGCTGGCAGTGTTAATTTAAATTTAAAAAAACCCCAACAAAACAACAAAAAACACAAACCACAAGAAACACAGCTAGGGAGACACTGAAACTGGTTTTATATATGATGTTTACAATGGGAAAAAATGAAAAATGGAATTCCTCCCCTTCTTAAATTTAATCATTAGCTTTATCAGCAGAAAAGTAAGGTGTTTCATACAGACATGTAACTTTAGGACTCATGTGATCTTAAAATTCACTAACATTTTAGAAAATTGATCACATATTGTTATAATGCATCATGGTGCTGGTTGAACTTATAACAAAGAGAGAACACAAATCAAAAAAAAAAAAAGCCAAAATTTTCCCTAAAGCTTCTGTCATCTTCTTTCTTTGTCTTATTCCTTTCTCCTACAACTACAACTCCAAATTCAGGGTGAGTATAACTGCAATAGCACTAGACAAAACCTGGAGATTGTGCTGTATGATCTTTCTTAAAATTATTTTTTCCTATAAACAGATAGCAAGATAAATTTCATTCATCATGTTCTTAATCTGAATGATGTCTTGATCCACAACGAAATCAAGTAGAACAAAAGAGATGCATATTCTCAGTTACTCTATTTTCTTTATCATAAGGAAAATACTTTTATTATGCACAGAGGACTGTAACTTACACCTAAATATGGTAAACATTCATATTCTGTTGTATATATTTATCTCAAGGTAACTAGAAGGGAGCCTCTAATCGCCCGCATATGCCTCAACCTAATACAATTTTTTCTTGAATGAAATATAAGAGGAAAAATCTAACCTTAAAACTGAAAATCTTTGCAGCCCAAAACAGACCAGAGTGTACTCTTTTGAAAGGATTTAAGTACACTCAGCTCAGCTTTTCTTTCTTTTTTTTTTTTTTTTTTCTTTATGGGCTTGTCTACACAAGAAGGGATAATGGGGAGGTATATAATTCACAGTAAGCTGCAGCTCAGTAACTGCTGCATATTTAATGTTAGGCTGCAGCCAGGGCCACACAGCCGGCTGGCTCACATCACATCTACAGTGCAAATAATTGGTTCCATATTTGTAGGGATTTTCTTGATATTAAGCCTTACATGACCATACTCTGTGTTCCTTTTCTCCATACCAGCCCCATCAGGACTGCACAATTTCACCTGTTATATACTGCAAACGACAGCAACAAACATAACACATATTCACCAGTTCCCTTGATTCTTGTCTTGCCACACCATAAATTGTCTCCTGTACTGGCAGCGCCCCTACCTAGACCAGCCACCCAAGTGGAACAGCTTCATGCCGTATTTGCAGTTACCAACACAAGGGCATCTGGAGATCTATTTAGTACTTTGCTAGGGTCCAGGGTAGCTGCAGAATGCCAGTCTGCCAAAGCCAAGCCAGAGCTAGCCACAGAGCAGTGACCTACCCATTTGCTGCCACAACAAGGGGACAAGGCACAAACATGGCTGGAGGAAGGTTCCTAGGGATAACTTCTCTCAAAGTCACTGCCCAAAGTTCAGGGCAGATGGTGAGCTAAGCCACTCTGCTTGGCAATATTCAGAAAAACACAAAGACTCATCCACCAGTGAGAGCAGCAGAAGTTAAGAAATGTCAGGAGATCTCACCATGGGACATCTGTAATGATAGCATCGTTATTGTCCATGGTAGTAGACAGGTGAGAAAATCTGGCCTTTCTTACTTAAGCAAGAGAAGGTTGAATCCATCCTGTCAATGTGGGCCTTTCCAGATCTAACAGTAGGTTAGAAAATATGTGAGTTCAGAGGGTGGAAGAGAACTGTACAAAGAACATAATTATAAATAGTTGCCTTGGTATAATTTGGGAATCAGGTTTTGTGCAGAGTCGTAAGTAATCACCTAGAGATCGACATGCCTTGTCACCTACACTGACAAGGCCTTCTTAATGAAAACACATCTCTCTTGTCAATGGATCTGCCCCCATCACATTTGTAGGCCAATGATTAACGACAACTAGGATAGCATTTTGGGGTAAAAGCAGCCACATGCTTTCGAACGAGCAAGGTATCCCTTGTCCTCTCACTCTGCTGCTGTACCTGCAGTTCAGGGAAGAACCTGTCCTAAATGTGCAGGATAATCTTTTCCATGAGGTTTGTTTTGAGAGCATGGCAAAGATATGGTTATTATACTCATTATTCTGAGGGAAGTTGCCTATCAGATGTCATCCTGACAGGTAATGACTTTTATTGGACAATTGGGTATTCAACAGAATGGTTTAACTGTCAGCAAAGCAATTACATTTGGCTGAAGGAAGTAAAGGTGATGCTCTTTCACAACTAGGTTAGTGCTTGCTATGCAATGCCTTCAACTGGTATTTTAAGTGCATGTTCTATATTATGTAACACCTGTGGAAGCACGAGAAAGCAGCTTTCTGGTGTCTGGAAGGCACAGGTTTAGTCAGGTTTGCAGAGAGAAGCAGTCAGCCTTCTCCAAAAAGACAGTTAGTTGGGACATCTATAGCTCTTACTATTTGCTTGTTTTGCTTACTAGATAAAGACTTGTCTTTTAAATTAAAAAATCCAATTTCCAGTGGTATGTGTTTTTTCTTGTACCTTGTATAATTTTTCATTAATATTTCATGGGCAGTCTATGCAACACAATATGAATATTTCAAGTTTTTTTCCCAGAATGTCAAGGAAAGTTGTCTTTTACTGTTTTGGGTAAGAATATTTTCTCATTATGCCTTTTTTACAGCTTTGTCCACTGAACAAGGAGGAAAATTAAGTATGAGTTGATATACAGGATTAGCTACTGTACCGCACAAAAGTCCTGCTATGAAAATTCCTTGAGCTAAAAATAAAATAATGCTTTGTTTTTGCAACAGCGTAGTGTCTAACTAATTTTATTATTGAAATGAAAAAATATACAAAAGTACAAATGCATAACTAAAAAAATTTAATAAAAACTGTGAGAGTGCAGTGTGACAGTTTATTCACTAAAAAAATCTGTGTAAAATAGGAAAGGTTTAGTCTACAACCACACAATGTCACAGTCTCCTGTACCTGTTCCGGCTGTGGTAAAAAGCACAGCTGGGTTGGAGGACTGAAGTGAGCTTCTTAGGCCACTGTTCTTGATGTCATTGCAATATTATTAACAGCAGCACAGGACAGTTTAGGCTTAGGAAATGGCAGCCTCCCTGAGAACAGATCATTAGGCTGTCCAAGGCCTGAAGAGAAATTATCTGTGGCTGCTATCCCATGCCAAAGGGGCATGACAAAGAGATGTGACAAAGAACTTATTTCTATAAAGCTGTCTGCCCGCTCTACCCATCAGCTGAGACATGTCCCAGGTTCAGCTAGGCAGCCATGTATGCTCTAGCTCTATAGCAAGTGAGACTTTCATATGCATACACTATCCTGTCTCACATAGTCTGTTATACTCCAGAGCTTTCCCTCCTTCCTGTGGAGACAGGTGGACAGAAACTTTGACGCTGGCTTCTCAGCCCTTTAATTTCTCATCTCAAAGAAATCCCATTAACTCCTGGTCTTCCTTCTTTCTAACTTCTGGGAACTGGTCAAATATCCCTTATTTCTTCTTCTCCTCCTTCAAATCTTGTCCACTCAGATGCAGATCTCATCGAAGATATCTCCCTAATATGCAGCAGTGGTCCATTGCTTCATTTTCAGGGATGCAAAATTGTCACTGTGTTGGGACATTATGGAGGTGTCTTCAGTGCAGGCATTTAAACCCAAGCTAGGGCCACTATTCTTGTCCTATACCCTCACACTATGCAATGCAGTGCCTGAAGGCAGCAAAGGTGGATCCCACCCACCCTGTCTCATTTCCAGCATCCCACTGCCCTTGACTCTCTATATGCATCCAGCAATTCTGATAAAAAAGTAACTGGTTCTTACAGATAATGGGTATGTTGATACATGGCTGTTCAGCACTGGGTTGTGGAAGAAGTAGAACCAATTGTCAGGCCAATTGGCGGTTAAATGTACACTTCTGCAAGCATCTCTTCCTGCAGAAGATATGAGAACAGGGAACAGAGAAAGTTTCTTTAGGTAGACCATAGTGAGCTCGGGACCCTATATATTACGTCATTCAGAATAGTGACATTTGGCGTAAGTGGAAGAGCAAAACTCCCCATTGTGGGATGGGTAACAAGGCGTCTGTGCTTGGTGAAGTTTAGCTTTAATAAATTGCTTTCCCTGTCTTTCCATTTATACTCCTTGCAGACAGGCACAAAGTTCACTGTGAAATAAATTGAGTTTTGAAATTATTGCTGACAATGTCTTCATACGGATACGTATTTTCATGGAATTATTCCACAAAATATTTTTTTCTTCCTCAGAGTTCATTGCCTAAGAGCAATACTAAGTTTTGGTTAAGGGCAAAAATGAAAAACCTTTGTACAGCTGTAATGATCTAATCTACATGTGCTTAAATACTCCAGGAAATACCTTGCACATTGCCTCACTTATACTTTGAAATGCACTTCATAACATGCTGTAATATTTGTAGTCCAAAAAAAGGGTTTTTATAAACCTGTTTCTTTTAAATCCTCTCAAGCTCCTATTGTCTCAACTCAGGTTTTTGTTGCAACAGTTCCTTCTTCTTCATTCCTCCTCCATCTCAGAGCTATAATCCAGGACATCTGCAGCCAGCTTGCTGCCCTTCTATGAACTGTAGCCCAGTACCGGTATCACAGGACCAAACACTGCCCAGCTCTTCTTACTACTGGAAACAAACACAGACCATACTAGAGATACAGGGGAGGACTGTTTCATTGCATCCTTGCAAGCTGAATTCTCTGACTCCTGTTTTTCATCTGAAGCTAATGAACAACCTGAGCGTTATGGCCAGAGTAGGGGCCACAAACACATATAGGCACTTGTCCACACTCACACACGTGTAACAAATGTTTCCTGAACTCCCATCTCACCAGAGGTAGGATAGTCTAAGGAAATTCAAGGCTCCCAGAAAGCTGGTTTTACCATCCCTGCATTTCAGTCTAGCTGAAAATAGACTGATCCTGGTTTACCATAAACAGAGAGAATATAGAGAAATAATAAGGAGGAGACTGACTATCCTAACAGGAGATAAACCAGTGTGCATTAAGGGATGCCAAAATACTAGATAGAATAGACAAACGTTGTTCATTATTAACTCCACGCTAACTAGTTTACTACACTTTGAAACAGAAGTATGGACCAAACAATATCTTGTCAGGTATGTGTAATGCAAATTGTGCCTTGGCCATGCAGCTCACCTTACTATGCTCATTTGAGAAATTTTACTCAGAACCTTCCTTTCAGCTTCCTTTCAATCCTTCTTTAGATAATCCCTCTGTGTTTCACTTAGAAAAAGAGAAAGCATACCAACAAACCTATGCAAGAAAGAAATTCCTGACTGTGTCCTATTAGCTTTACAGAAACAGACTTGTTGTTTGTGAAAATGAGTAAAATTGTCCCTTCTGCACAGAAAGAATCTACCAATTTATTTGTTCAATGTGCATGTTAAAATTCCTTACAGAAACGTATACAAAAAGTTAATCTAATTCTCCAAACCATTCTTTGCATGTTCCTCCTCACTTTCCATTGTTTGTGGTGGTCAGTAGTCCTGGCATTTCTGTACTCACTTTTTACTAAATCTCAATGTCTCAGCAGATTAAACCAAGAACATGAATTCTTTCTGCATGTTTAGATGTTAAATCTAAAGCATTTCACCTCACATAAATCAGCTTGATTACACTGAAGTCCAAAGAAAGCAAGGAATAACCTAGTGTACCAAATCCAGCTCACAGAAGCATATGAAAGTTACCATGCACTTGCTTCAGTGGCATATGCCCATGTAAACATGTATCAATACGAATGGGAAAAGACACACTTGCTTCAGTAGGCTTTCCACCAGCAGTGCATTAATTAACCTGCTTTTTATTCTAACTTGCTAAATTTTAATAAAACTAAAAAAGCCATAGTAAAGAGGTATTTTAATGAAGCTAATTATAAATAGGTGCAGAAACAGCCTGTTCGCCCACTTATATTATTTGTAAAGGCAAGACCCTGAGCATGCCTTATATATTCCATGACTTCTAGTTGAATGACAACAGATTTCCATACTCAGGCTGAAATGCTAAGGTCACACCTCTGCACTAGTGTTTCAGGTTTTCTGCAATGCCACTGAAGTATCAATAAAACCAGTTGGAATGTTTATGCTTTTGGTTAAGGATGTGACAGCTGGATGTTTTATGCCTTAATGAGATTATGAAAACTTAAAACCCCAGATCTCATGCTATGTGGGGACCTGCATTATTTTGGTCTTAAAGCCTTTGTGTTCAGGACGCTTCATACTAAAATCATCAGCTAGGGGCAAAGTAGACTCCCAGGATTTACCCAGCCCCCTCCTCAGCCCCCAAGAAGGTCACAGTAGAAGACTAACCTGTCCTGAGACACGTTCAGTGATGACATATCCTTAAGTGAGCTGTTGCAGTGTTTCACTTTCCTTCCCGATAGAAATATTATCTAATGTACAACTTTAAGGTTCCTTACAGAAAATGAAGTTCATTACATCTTGTTATATCTGTCGTGAAGATAGGGAACAGATAATTCTTTTCCTCTGTGCATTAGACATTGGCATACTTAAAGATTAATCTCATCTTTCCCATCAGACTTCTCTTCTTTAAGCAAATAATCTTACCCTGCAAACCACACTATCCAGACTTCTAATTTTCATTGTTCTGTTCCAGACTCTCTGCAATGATTCTTGAAGAGCAGTGCCCAAAACTGAACACAGTAATCCAGTTGTGGTTCTTCTTGTTCTGCAAGATCAAACCTGTTGATGCACCCTGGTATATCTTTCCCTGTATTTCAACAGCATGATGGTATTTACTTCTGGTTTTGTGCTCAACAATTTACAGGTCCCTTTCTGCAGACAAGTTACCTGGCTGTTCTTCCATCAGATTTTGCATGGCAGGTCATTTCTCCAAGTTATCAAAGTAATTTCAAGCTCCAAGGCTGTCTTCTACCACCTACCTGGAGCTGGACAGGCGACTGCAGAAATCTTGATACAGCCCTCCATCCTGATAGTGAACTATCAGATTATGGATTCCCAAATAGCTTGTTTTCATCTTTTTATTTGCTCATCTATGTCCCATTTCCCTTGTTTGTTGTGAGGATATCACCTGAAATACTACCAAGACCTCCTTTAAAGTCAGGATACGTAGCATTTACTTACTCTTTCTGTTACAGAAAGTAGGCAAATTTCTTCAGAATGAAAAACTCTGTTTACTGTTCTTTGTTTTCCTGCTGTCTTTTAGGTGCCTGCAAATATTAATTTAAATCATTAAGCATTAGGTAAAATAGGATTTTCCAGTGATTTTATTCCCTTCCATGGCAATTAAGCTTAGGAAGAGACTTTACTGTTGTGGGTACAGTAAAAGATGACACTCAACAGCGGGATCTTCCAATTTTTTCTTTTATTAGTGACATCAGTACAAGCTCCTTAAAGTAACAATTTTTTACAGTTGTTAAGGTCAGCTTTTGTTATATATGTTTGAAAAAGTTGAAACTGTATCAGCTAAGCAGGAGGAAGAGCAATGACAACTAAACTTGGCCAAGTTATTGAAGGACATCTCGCATAGGAGAAGAGATCGTTCAGTACTTCTTATAACTACCTTTCAGAACTACAGTACTAAGGGATAGAGACTAACCTTGGACTTCTGGGTGGCTGTCTTCCAGTCCTTTTCTATGTGCCTTCTGACAAGTCATTTAACCTTTTTCTGCAGCAGACCTGCCTATATAATGGACATAATGATTTTCACTATATTCTTTTAATGTGTTTTACCAGAATTAAAGATTAAAAACACTCCTTAAAAGGTAAGGTGTTATTTGTGAACTACCTTCCTTAGGCAGGGGAAGGTGAAGTTTTAGAAAATGGAGTGGTTCAAAACCTCACCAAAGTGGTAGCATCCTATATAACAAAGATAGAATGCACGAAGACCTAAGGAGTTTCAGAGTTCTTTGTTTTGTTCTGCTGATAGAGGAAATTAAGATATTATGTATGCCTTTAACTCCTCTTTCATTTTACCAGCTGTCCCATGCAACCTTTAATTGGTCAAAACAAACAAGCACATGAGAAGCGCATTATTAGTTGAAAAGGAAAAAAAGAAGACGTGCTGTGAAGTTCTGCTGCACCATATTCCCTTCCTCCACAAGCATGAACTCAAAATCAATGTTTATGCAGTTCAGTGTAATTTTTATTAAAATTATTTTTTGCTAGAAAATTGATTTAACTGTAGATCTCGTATAGACCTTTATCACAGAAGATAGACTGTCATCTCCGGAAACAACAAATGATGCACACAGCTACAGCGATCCTACAGAAGAGAGCAGAACAGGTTAAGCTAAGCTATGTGACCCTTAAGAATTAAATTTTTCCCAAGATGTCACATGAAGAATAAATAAATTTTAAGAAGATTCTCTATAATAGTAAGTCAGTTACATATATTTTATGACTTCTTGTGAAAAAATGTGAAAAAAAAGAAGAAGAAAGAGAAGAAACAAGAAAACAGCTACAGATGATCCTTGAACAGACCTGTCTTTCAATGTAATTTACCCAAAATATTTGATTATATTTTATTTACATCTGTTGCATCCTCTTGACTTGCACAACATCAGACTATGCTGTCCCACCACATCCATTCATATTCTTCAAAAATGTGAAGTAGCTGCTGAAGCAGGAAACTAAAACTTGACATTTGAAACAGAACTTTCCTTGTGAATTTCCTAATGCATGCCTGGAGGAGGTCTTCCTCAAAAAAATTCGTCAAAGTTATACAATTAAGCAGTAACATTTGTAAATCCCATTTGCTAGAGTGTTACCAAGTTCAAACCACTAATGAAACCAGTCTTTAAGCACCTGACAGATGATGTAGACAGACTCGTTTCCACATGCTTGTATTTCTAATATACTTCAAAGTGGAGAGTCTTCTGCTAGCATACATCCTGTACAAAACAGCTGGCATTCTGGAGTGCTAACCTGTGAGATGTGAAGCACTTCTGTACAGGGGAGGTGGCTTCCATCTGCAAATGCAAAAAGCTAGCATTTGTGTATCCTCAGCAGAGCCTCAGTATTTATTCTTTCTTCATTTTCTTTATTGACATATACTGTGAATTACACATATCAGTACTGTTCTGAGCTTTGCTGTAACAGTCAGCAAGCAGAAGTCCATTTCTAATGTTTTGTTCTTTCACACTTCCCTCTCCTTTTATTCTATTAAACTCCCCATTATTCCCCTCCAATATAACAACCTGATTATATCTCATTTTAGACATGCTCACTTATGCTCTCACATTCATTTGTCAAGCACACACACTACTAATCATCAATTATTTTCATCATCTTATCCACCAATTTTGAAAAGAAGCCACTGTGATGGCTGGATATATCCTTCTACATTTCTTATTTAGCTCAAGAATTTGTCTCAAGATTTGTTTCCTAATTCTGTTTTTGGCTGATAATGAAGTATATTGTCAGTAAACTTTGGGTCCAAGACCATTCTCTTGATATTTCTTACTATTCTGTCATTGAATCTGGACTATAACAGGCAAACTGCTTTTTAAAATCTATTACCAGATCATTAGGTTCCAGCTGAAATGTTGTTTCTCACTTCAATGTGGATGCTAAAAATCTTCAAATATGTCTTTCCTGCCTCCCGGTGATTAAAAAATGTTACTTTAAGAAGAATCTTTCATTTGAACCCGGATAGTCTTCATAATGGTCCATCCTATTTTAATAGGGTGGTATCCTCAAACATTGACAGTATACAACAGAACTTCAAGAAAATATTGTACCATGAATAGGTTACACTCTGAAACGAGACCATATAACTCAATGAGAACATGAAGTACATATTCCATATATGTTTAGTTGTATTTTAATGCTTTTCGGAATCTGGACAACAGGAGTAAGCATTCACTACATGATCAGATAGTTCTATCTGTATGTACAGCAGTTGCTCAGCAGATCATTTATGTCTCTAGATTACAGCATGATAACCTGGGAAACAAAATACATCCCCTGAACCACACTACACCAGGCTGGAGCTTTCAGTTACACTTGGCAACTCCACACTGAGGGCTTTGGTAGTGACAACTACTACTACATAAGTTTGAGTTATCTAGGCTTCCATTCCTTATAGCTTTAGATATTTTCATGAGGAAAAAATACCAGCAAACATTTGAATTTACGATATTATGCATCCAGATCTATAGCTTAGCATATATTATAATTTGAAGTGTCAGGATAATAAAATCATGTTGGGTAAGATATTTCTGCCAGGTGCTTGATATAAGTGTTTCATATTTCTCATGGCATAATCTCCATATTTTCAGTTGGTGAGTAGCCTCACTCATAGACTTCCACAACAGGGCCAATCATAGCTTAAGAAGTAAATAAAATCAACCACACTAACAATCTTCTCACAATCAAGTAATCAAACAACTCAGCTCCTTGTCTGTTATGAAGAAAGATTAGAGAGCTCTTGCAAAAACTGATTTCCAGTTCAATGCTGTTCCCTTCTTTGAGCAAGCTCTTTGGACAGAATTAAAAAAACTAAGCCAAAAAGCTGTCCTAAGTCTAGCCAACTCTATCATGGTATTTCCTGTTGTAAACAAATTTTTGGAATTACAGATCAAAACTTGATTGCTCTATATTGTTCTTACTCTCCTCAACTTAACCTTGTTCTTACCCTTCAAACTCCCTCTACAATTATCTTTGAGAGATAAATTATAGTTTCCATTATACATACAAATATCATCATTGTAATGATAGTATAAATAAACGGTAAGTGAACATTCCATCTAGTCTTATACTGGCGTGCATTTGCTTGTAGCATTTTGATAGAGACAGTGCTGACACACTGCCTACTAATTAAAATATCACTCACCTACACATAGGCATCACATCTGGCCTGCCCAAAGGAAATGAAGAGTCTTTGTTCCTCCTTCTGTACTCACATGACTGTTTTGAAAGTAAACCTAGGCTTAGATGAATCCATCTTTTGACAAGAGTCTCTCACACAATGAATTTCCCTAGTTTCTAGGCATTCTTTGTTATTATTCTATATTTTTCAGAAGGACTGGTTCAGTTCTTTTCCCTCTCCTGTTGAAACTTCCTACTTCCTTTTGAGATAGGCATAAAACCCCCAACAATCTCTTTTTTTTTTTGTGCTGTGTTCTTTTTCTTCTTCAACAACTGGAAAAATAATCATTAGTAGCATCAATGATGATGATTTTATAGGTAACTGAAGACCATCTTTGTGCTTTCTCTGTTAGGCTAGAAGCCATGCCGCACCTCAAGTTTTCCAGTCCAGCAAACCTGTATCAGAACTCTCCAGCTCAGACTTTACAGACATAGATTGAATTAATGTTCAGAAGTATATGTAGGTGCTCTTCCAGATACATGTTCTCAAACCTCCTCTTTGCCTTCTTTCTTTTCCTAGTTTACTCAGCCAGGGTGCATTGGGTCTTTCAATTATTGCTTCTTTAAGGTGAGAGTTTCCATCTCTTCTGACATCACAGATTGTGACAATCTAGAAGGTCCATTATTGAGAGCTCTTTCCTAACACTTGCTTATATTATTTTCATCTGCAAAATTCATTAGACAACTTAGTAAGGGTCAAGAAGTCCGTAACTATACTAGATTGTATTTAAATTTGCCAAGGAAGAATTTAACTCATCCTAAGATAACAGCAATTCTCTGTTATTAAAATGTCTCCCTTCTTCTTTTGTATTCCTATTGTGATGCCTTCTGTTTTATATTTTCAGATTTCTATCAGATATTCTCATAAACAAAATGAGTTATTATTTTACTAGTTTTCTAAAATACCTCAAAGTCTATATATAATGGAAAAAATAAGTCTACAACAAAAAAACAAGATATTTAAAATAGAGTGGGCCACTACCAATTACCTTTGCTGTCATGAACTTCAAAAAGGGGGAAGAAAAAATTAAATAAAAGAGGAAGACATTTTCCTTTCTTTCTTTCTTTCTCTGTAGTAGAAGATTCAAAGATTAGTATACAAGAGCATTGGAAGAAATAGCACTTCTACAGACCTTAACAAAAGCACCTAAAGGGAAAACAATTTTCTGCAGAAAACTTCTTGGACACAAAAGTATTCTGCAGACAAAACCTCTGAAGAGGCTGCCAGCAAGCTCCCCTTGCTGACGAACCATTCCTTCGACCCCAGCTGCACCGACCACTCTCTGTGGAAGCTAATGCTTCCCTCAACAGCCTTTTGGTGGACCAAAACTCAGCAGCAAAAGCAAGCTCTCCAGACTGCAGGAGTACCCACAATAAGGACATGAGCTCATATATAACTGGTGGATCCACAGATGGGGGTTTGGATAAGGGCCTCAGCTGGGGCTGGTCAGGGCCATTAGGGCTTACTCAGATCCTGATATAGAGTAAATAAGAAAATAGAGAATTCAGACAATTTCAGAATTAATAATAATGAAAAAAAATACATTACTAGCTTTGTGTGAACTTCAAGACAAACATTGAAGATTGGGTGAGATACTGTGCTTTGGGAACTTTTAGCTGAAGTTCTGAAGACTGTACTTTAATGATTTGAACATGTAAAGCCTGGTGGAAAAGTGCCCAGGAAAATGCATTCATTTAAAAAATGACACAGAGTATATTTCCACCTGTTTTTGTACACTATTCTCTAAACTATTCAGCCAGTAACCACAGGCACATCTTCATGTGGCCTAGGAAATATGCCTACACAAAGGTTTCCAGAAGACCAAAGTCTTTTTCCATCACATCAAGACATGCAAAAGAGTATGTTGAAGTAGAAGAGGAACTCCTAGTACTTGCACAGGCCTATTTACTGGTTTATCTGGTTTACTTTGTTTATCTTAGTTTTTAACAAGAAACAGAACACAGGTCACTGGATATTTTTCCAACTAGGATCCAAATAATTTTACTTCATCTACTTTATTCCCACACTATGACCCTATCACACAAAAGTTTTCATGGGAGAAAATACTCCGGAGTATTTTGATTAGAGTTGGTAACCAACCACTAAATTAAGAAGAAAAGCTGATGATAAGAACAATCTGACCTCTTCCTGGCAGCAATATTATTTGATCAAAGCAAGTCAGAGATGAAGAACTAACACATGAAACTTGCCAGTAACTTCAACTCCACCTTCATCAGTGGTGAGTGAGTCAACTTCCAGCAAATACATTACCATATTGGCAGGACCAAAATAACCTTCATATGACTGATAGACTGCCTCTGAAAAGACAGCTGATTTTGATCCCTCAGGTAATTTAGAGGGTTGTATTCCCCCAGTACCTTGAAGAAGTTATAAACAAATACATGGTCAGATCACAACATTCTCTATGCTAGCCTGCTTTTTTCAGCACATTCAGGCTATTCAGTAAATAAGCATTTGGAATGTAACAGTTTAGAGATAGGAAAGGAAAAAAAGGCATCAATAATAACAATCACCAGGGCCATTAATCTCCTCAAAGCTACCTGCCAGATCTTGGCAGTAGAAACAACGAACTTGGGTTTTTGGAAAGGACAGGAATACAGTACTGCGGCTGATTACTTCTCCAGATATATTGGTTTGGCTCTACTTACATAGACCTCACTGGCACACATTGTCCAGAAAGTAAAGTAAATACTTGAGAAACATGAAGCCATCATGTCAGATAATGGGCCTTTAAAAGTATCAAAGTGTTTACACAGAGCTTTTACATTCAACATTGTTGTCATAGTTTATTTTGCCCCCAGCGCAATGGAAAAAAAGGTAGAGATGAGAAATGCATTAAAAACACAGATTAAAAGAAAAACAAACCCCACAAACCTTCTGTAAAAATTAATGGGTTGAAATAAAACACTTCTAGGCAGTCATCAACCATTGCACCTGGATCTGCTCCTGCAGAATTTCTCATGGTAGGAAGATTAAAGATGATTCTATTCATGGCACCCAGACAGCCTTAAACTAAATATTCCAGCTCAAAGGAATGTTGAACATGAGAAGGTGAAATAAAAATTCATCAACAACAAATGTCAATGCTTGGCACAGAGCAAAACCACTGCCTGACCTGAGATCAGGGACTAGAGCTCTCAAACATGTGAAGCTATTCAGAATTCAGCAGATATTCCTAACTTCCTTTCTGTGAAGATTCAGAAAGATTTCTTTGGAGGATCTGGACTCATCTGCAGTATTTTCCAGTTCAACAGGAAGAAAATCAAGAACCTATTTGAATTCCCTAATGGAATGTAAACTGCTTAGGAGACTTCCCACAAGGCCACATCAGAAGACAGAACTATCCTCCTAAAGAACTGATCTTAAAATGCCTTTCTATGGCTATGCTCCATATGTATGTGCACGTGTGTTTGTGTTTTAGAAATGTTGATTTGTTATTTTAAGTTTTAATGTGACTGCCAGACAGAACAAGGATATGTTGTAAGGTTAGGATAATAAACAGGGCAATTTCAGGAAAGAGCTTTTCCTAGCAGCAGCATGAGCCACGTTCTTATTTAAAGCATCAGATTACACCAAATATTTCATTTTGTATGAGATCACCCCTATCAAAACATTACCATTTTCTAAAACAAAATACTGTTTTTCATATTGGGAAATGTTTATGTTATACTCTATCAACCTGGGCTGATGCAGCATCTTGTACTATGAGAATCCTGGTTTTCCGTCTGGTGACAGAGGCCTTTCTTGCTTTTGAACTGTCAAACACAAGAACTTCTTGAATTGAATATACAGTCCAATCCCAGAGTACAGTTATGCCATGTCTGTCATTTTATAAAACGAATTAATCTGACTTTAAAGCTAGACTCTTCAAAACCCTACAAGAAAGGAACACCCTAATACATCTTGCATATAGATGTGGAGGTTGAAGGCCTGCATGATTTATTTTCTTTCATCAGGTTTTCATCTTATGAAAACTTTTCTCACTATGAAACAGATTATTTCAGCAAATATTAAACTACAATATTACTAAAAATATAAAAATTAAACAACAAAAATGAAATCACAAAAATGAAACTCCAATAAGAGGTGAAATAGAAGCAGGTGCCATTTGCCCATTTATCTCCACTGGCTGCAGTTTGACAGGAGTTTCCTGACATGTTGCCTGAAGCACCATGCTCTTCCAGAGCAGTTGTGCAGGACCATCAGGGCTTTATCCATGGAAAGGCTGAGCTTGATGCTTCCCCAGCTCCCCACTTTCTGCCTGTGTTTTGCAGAATTCTCCTTATTTAGGTGTGCTATGCTTATCAAAACTGGGTTTGCAAGGAATGCAGATACAAGAATACCCACTTTGTAGTTCCAAAGTTGGCCAAGTCAGCTACCTGTTCAACACAGCCAAGACATGTTCAGAAGCAGAGCTGTAGTCATATAAACAGCTTTACTGATGAAAATGCAAGTACACATAAACTTCTAGCACTTTGAGGCTAGTCTTCACTTTAGTGGATGAAGATCTTAAGTTTAACTCTAGATGTTTCCAGGAAGATATTTAGAAGAAGAGCTAGATAGCTTGAATCCTGTGGTGGATGTAGTCTGAAAAAGCATATGCTCCCTCTGTAATTGTGAAAAAAATCTGCTCTTGAAGGAAAAGAGGAAGACTTTTCATTACGGGGGGAGCGGAAATACAATAAAATATAGAAGTACTACTTCAAAAGGACTCAGTAAAGCAACTCCACACTGGTAATATCCTGAAGAAGTAAAATATTTGCCTCTGATTGCAGCAGTGATAAGATCTCCCCTCTAATTTTGTTCCATTTGTTGGACTTTATTTCACTACTACCTGGGATCTACACAATACATATTTACCTAATTCACTTGCTACTCAGTATTTCCAATTCAGGAGATTTGCTGAGATTTTTGGCCCTGAGAGGTGTCCCTGAAAGGAGCGAAACTTCAGTAAAAGTCTATATCTTGCCAAAAATCATAGTTTCATAGGCCCAGAAAATATTGAGGCTGAATGTGATCATCCTAGGCTCCCTTTCAAGGTCTCCCAAAGGAGTAGGGAGCTGGCATGAGGGTGAGAGGGAAAGGCTCCAGAGAATCTTTCCAACTGTACATGGGCTGATGTACATGGGCTCCCTGGACATGACACTTCCCCCATGCAGGGCCACACATGGGCACGTAAGGCTCTCCTCACTGCTAACTTCGGTGCCCGCATAGTCATGGGAAGGGCCCAAGCCAGTCTCTCTCTCAAGACTGGGGAATGCACTCACATGCTCCCTCTGTTCAGAGGCACACAGAAGGAAGTTGCAAGAGCAAGAAATACCTTACTGGTCTCATCAAGGTAGGTTTGTATATCCTTTCAGAAGGCTCTATTATGTCTTGCTATGTCAGTTATTCCATAACATTATTTAACCAGGTTTTATCATTTTAACACCATAAATTAAAATACCAGGAGGAAAATAAATTCAGAAACTTATCAGGTCCACACTAGGAACTGAACTACTTATTGTTTCTCACCAAAGTTAGACACACGGCTATTTCTGTGTCAGCCAAATCAACGCTCAGACATCCAAAAGAGAAGTCTGAGAGCTTATTTCTAACAGTCAGCAATCCAACAGAGATTTAACGCAGGTTGGTTATACTCATACATTTATGTGTGTAGTTTTTATATATACATAAAACTACATTATATATATGTATGATATATGTATTTCTTAAAGAAAAGTCTGACCTGTTAGCAGCTGAATGCTTAACACATATATATTACTTGCCTAGAAGAGAATCTGCACTAGGGAGTATTGGTATACAAGCACATTGTATTTTGTATCTCTGTAGATTACCTCACCTCCCTCCGTTTCCTCCAAAATCTTGGTAGAAGAGGAAATTAAGGGAGACAAACTGAACTGTGATGCTTAGGGAGTCCCTTGATTCTGCCTGTCACAGTTTTAAGCCCGTTCAGGGCCTCAGGGGAGTCTGGCTGTTCTTACTCCTTCTCTGCCAACCAGACAGTAACGGCCCACTGCTTTTATTCATTACCCTGAATGTAATGCACTAAATTTAACAAGTAACACACTCAGCGGGAATTTATTGGCCTTTTGCAGCATGATTGCAAGGTAGGATATGGATATGGATTCCAATTACTGCTGACACACAGATAAGAGGAACAAAGCCTATATATGATTGTTATTAATCAAGGGTGATATCTGGTATTAGGAAGAAAAGAAAAACAAACCAAGAATAATTTAAAAATACTTAACTAAGTACTTTTTCTATCAAAATGTCAGTTGTTCCAAATAAAATTATGCTGGTATTTTCTAGCTAGGAATAATAAAAAGGATAGCCTATTATACAAAAATGGCCAGAAAGAAAATGTAAATAAAAATTGTTATTGATTATAAAATGGCATGCAGAAAAATCACATCCCAGGAGATGTAATAAACTGTGAAAAGTTTTTAAAAAAAATTGCATACACTCACAGCTATAGAAGTATTGATAATCACTAAACAAAATAAAAATTCCATGTAATATATTCCAGACAGCTGAGATTCATAGTCATCTGACAATATTAAAAGATGGAGTAGGAAGAAATTAATTTTTCTTGTTCACATCTGGAATTTAAATAGGTACAATATGAATGGGGAAAGAACAAGCCAAAGACCACTGCATCAAGAAACCAGCAGATGTCAAACACATGTATATTTCTCCCAAACCTCTCCCAGGTGATCACAGAAACTAACCACTTAGCTATATGTGATTGCATTAATTTCATAACACTGCAGCCCACAGCATATTAAATACTAGGGTCATTCAGAGCAGTAAGAGGCAAAGAACTAGGTTTCATAGTGTTTAGAACTGCCATTCAGCTTGGGCCTAGAGAATGAAAGTCCTTTCCAAGATGTCTAAACCATTAACGTCAGCAGAGAGTGACCAGAGAGCTTGTGAAGTTTATCATTACTACCTATTCCCAATATTCAGGCTGAGCACATCAGACAAGGAATATTTTTTGATAACAACTCCATTCCTTTACCAAACCATAAGCAGGATGGATTAGTTTTCAAAACCAGTGAGTTAAAACAGATTAAAATTTCTGGAAACACACAACAGTAAAATTGGCTTGAAATTCAGGGTGTCTTATTCACAAACAGGCTACCTTATATGCCTATAAATATGACTTAGCTATTCGTTCAAAAATTAATCAGAAAATGACATTGCAAATACCAGACTGGCCCTTCCTAAGCCAACCCTACAACTCTTTTCTTCTTCTTGAGAACCTATTCCCTGTATGCTCTTTATTTCCCAGTCCCTTCAGTGTTGGTAAAAGGCAATGTATTTGCCCACCTGGAGCAGAACTGACACCAGCAGTTGTCTCAAACAAACCACCATGAACTTTTCAGTGAGATTCCAGAAAGAAATGTGATACAGTAACTTGGAGATCAAACTTAAAAGAACTTTGACAACTGTCCTGTACTTAATTAAAGGCTTTATTCTGCAATACTTTATCATCATGCTATCTGCATGATACATAGCATATGTAGAAACCTTCCTGCACATTTAAGCTGTGTTACCTTCCATTTTCTGGGATGCTCTGTCTTACCTGTGAAAAGCAAGAGACCAGTTTGCTGAGGTTGAGGATTGTTTTTCATCACTCTTGTGAGGAAAAATGCCATAAGCAGATCAGTGATCACGTCTTA
The DNA here is from genome assembly GCA_024336885.1 of Actenoides hombroni. NCBI lineage: Eukaryota > Metazoa > Chordata > Aves > Coraciiformes > Alcedinidae > Actenoides > Actenoides hombroni. The sequence continues at coordinate 33,703,466 of WUAM01000143.1, forward strand.
CATAAACAAGATAGACAAAACACAGGTTATAAAGTTTTACATGTCTCAGCAAATAAGGAGGGCAGTATGTGTATATATGCTATGTGTATATATAATATATGTAGTATATGTGTATTGCTATGTGTGTATGAATAATGGATTGTGTGAAAGCACAAAATCTTAATTTTAATGAAGGCAATTACTTAGTGAAATGGAAAAGCAATCGTATTTTCCCACCTCATTTTTGTTATTTTACCTGGAATATGAAAGTGTTTTGAGACTGGGTACAGTAGGAGAGAGAAGAGAAGAAATAGAGGGGAATAACATATTTTTAGGGAAAATTATTTTTGAACAGACCCGATATACATCATATATGGCACATTCCCTATCATATGGTATTTGCTACATGTATAAGAATGACGGATTTTATGAGAGCATAAAATCATTTTTGCTGTATTTGATGCTGTAAGGTGTTACTGATAAATATTTGATTACATATATACATGATTTCAAACTGAGAAACAGTTGGGTTGGTGATGCAGCCTTGGGTATCAAAGAGATCTTTTACTTCTATTAATAACTCTAGCAATTTTCTGAAGTACATGAAGTTTGTCACTGAGACAGAAATGGAAAATTTTGATTTATCAGAACATGAGGTATACATATAGGTTTAAGCCTGGGAGTAGTGTTCACCCAACCTTTGTAAATAAGGACTTCACTAAGTGATGACTTTGTAAAATACACCATTTTCCAAGCATTGGTTTTAGAGAACTTTTGGACCCCAAAAGAAGGGTTACTTCTTTAGTTATCTATCTAAACTGCATGCTGGCCTTTTATGGTCCTTGCTCACAGTAAAACAAATGCACAGAAGCTATGTTTCTGAGGTTGCATAGACATTATTTTGTAGAGAACATTAAACAAATGCTGTTTCCTCATATTGCAACTAGATGCTTATATGGGAAAAAAACCCACAAACTCAAGGGTGGCTATTGTAGCTTGCAACAAATGTTAAAACTCCAGCCTTTTGTTCTCAAATGTTAATGGCAAAAAAACAACAACATCTTCTGAAAAAGATTGCAATTTAAAATGGTAATGATACATTTGTCTCAAGAGAATTTGTATTCTGTCTGCAAATCAATCAAGATATGGTGAAAGGCTTTAGAGAGAAATCACAGCTGAATGCATAAAATCCTGGGAACAAAGAATGGTACCTGCATACAGGAGACAGCTGGCAATACCCATCAATGGACATAGAAATGCATTTCTCCTTATTCCTGTAAATACAAAACCTTGTCAGTTCTGGTAGTTTCTACTATATATGACACAATTTCTGTTTACAGCACACTATTGTCAAGATACTGTGCCCTCCATACTTTTGCTAGCACATACCATGGACATATATTAGATCCAGTCTCTCGTGATTGGAATAAAATCACTGAAATGTGGATCAGGTTGATAACTTCAATGCAAAATACTATCTTCTCTACCCCCCC
>WUAM01000143.1:33705037-33715944 GCA_024336885.1 Actenoides hombroni
CAACCGTACACTCTGCCCCCCCCCCCCCCCCCCCCCCCGAATTTCTCACAATGCTTTTAACACACTAATCCTTAAAAATCATTTAAGCAATAAGACTAGGAGAAGGCATTACATTGGCAGGGAATAATTTCATGCTTCAGATGTGTTGTGAAGCATGGGGACAAAGAATGAGTGACTTCAGTCACCTGAGAAGTGCAGTGATTCCCAGAAATGCACTGCCTAAAGTATCTTATTGTTATTACTGCATGGAAATTATTGTCGAAAAGGTCACACCTATGGAGCCAGTAAGAATGATTAGATATGAGTGATTAAGGTGGCAATCATACAGCCTATAACTCACTGTTTAATAAATAAGTGAATTCTTCCATCATGCTTTTAGAAATAAAGTGCACATTTTAAAGATTAAAAAGAACCTCCCTGCTCAAGTGAAGTGCCATCCTGGCCAAGCGTGACTGTCAAATCTCTGCTACAGCAGCTGAGAAAACTCAGCGTGAGCTGCTGCATCTACCCCACAACACTTCCATGGAGACGTTAGTTGAAACCCAAAACAAGCATTTAGGAGATGAGAAGATGTTTGTGCTTACTAGAAAGGCAACCACAAAGTTGAGCATGACTCTACCTTACTGCTGCTGAAGTGCTAATACTGATGTGAAAGATATTCCCATTGGGAAGCACCCATTTCCCCTTAGCGTGATGCATCTGCACACTTCTATCCCTAAGATCAGACGCCAAGTGTGCCAAAGAAGTAAAGATACATGCTCCACCACTGCATGGGCAAGAGACAGTAGTTCATTGTGGGTCAAAGATCTGTTTAGGTTGTGAGCAAATACTTCAAATTTTATTATTAGTTTTGTTAGAACTTTTATCACTATTTTGTCTCTTCTACAAAGAAAAATCACTTCCATTCTGCACAGCTGATGTCTTATTTATGCAGATTTTGTATTTAGTAAAAAAAGATTTTAGAAAACCTGCAGAAATGAAACTTTAAAAAACCCACATCCTTCATTACATGGATAACAGCTGCAGTTTGGTTTGCTGATGCATTATCTCATGCATTCTAGTATGGCATATTATCAGCTACTGAATAGAAACAAGATTTTGATTTTTGAAAAAAGAATCATTTTTCTTTTGAAAAAATCTGAACCATAGCTAGTTTTAAAATCTATATCACAAATCTGAAGTTTAATCTTTAAAGATCACACTCCTACTCTCATACTTGGTATCTGTTGTAATTTACTAGATACTGTAACAATATTTTCTTCTTCACTGATATCAATTTATGAATTATATCATGCTTGACCCTTAGTTTCAGAAGAGTTTTCTTTAATTCTATGACACTATTTTTATCCAGTTGCCTGACAATCTTAGAAAACAAACAGACAAAAACAGAGTAGTTTCAAATTTCAAGAATCAAAGGAAAAAAAAAGTAGTTTCTGATTTTAAACCAGCATATTTTGTACTACTGCTAGTCTGTTATGGAACCAAGGAAATAATCCAAGTATCCAAAGCATTTTCAACTTTGTTGTCACAATGAAATATTTAAATTAAGGAACTTATTTTCGCTCCCCTTGAAGTACTATACAAAGTACCTCGTAAGGATAAGGAGTAATAAGAAATCAAAAGCATGAAGCATACTTGAGGAGGCATTCTCACAGCCCATTCAAGGTACATAACTCAGACATGATTCCACATAAGTAAGTGTAGCAGACATTATCCACTACAGAGGCAATATGTAGAGGCAGGTTTTGGCAGAGAGGAGTAAAGAACATTTAATTAAGATGTATAAATTTAGAAGGTGCAAAGACGCCCACCATTTCCAGACACATTGTACTGAAATCTTTTTTCTGTAAAAACAAACATTTGCAGGAACATCACAAAATGGAATTTAGAGTGGGGCTTTGTTTGTTTGTTTCCATTTATTTTTAATTTTTTAGATGTGCTGTGAAGTGGGGGGAGTTTTAAACAGCAAAGAAACTCTCACATTCAAGATAAATTTACAAGGCATTTACCAATTGCCAGAATATAGGAGATGCTGTAATTTACTCTTTCTAGCTTGAACAACTTCTGTTGTTAGATTTTTTTAGCAATTGTTCTGGGAATAAACAGAAGCGTGTTCGTATCAGCACCTGAAAGCAGGCGAGATCCTGCAAGTCTTCGTCTTCCACATTAGAAAGCATCAGCTATGGAAGGACTTTGGGGACTCAGGAGGACTTGACAGCTTTGCACCCTCTGGAAGAGACTAAATTGCTGCCAGTTGTGGTAAACAGTATACAATGTGGTGGCTAGTGGGCTTAATTTCTTACAATAAGGGTTCTTGGTTTAAGAACTCAAGCTGCTCAAGCTGAAAATCATGAAATGGCAACAATGCAATCTTCCTGAGGTTTTTTTTTCCTTCCCTCCAGCCACCCCTTTCCTCTTCCCCCCACCTTGTGCGCATGGTTTACGTGCCCTTATTTGCAAATGCTGTTGGGTTGCTCTAGGCCAAAAATTCAGATTTCTTATCTATATTTTATAAAACTTAATGCCACTGGCAATATTTGCTTGATTTCTCTAATAGATGCAATGAAAACAGAGTTTCATTTGGCTTTAAACTGTGATCACAGATGAAACATTTTAGGACTATGCCAAGATATGAGGGCCAGCCACCAAAACCAACTCTAAACAAAAACTGAAACTACTTAGTCTGCTTATTGGTTATAAAATCAGAAAAAAAACCCTCAACCAAAAAAAGGGGAAATAACCCTAAAAAAAAAAAATCACACAAATTGCTAGCTCAAAGAAATAAATTTACTGTGATTATAGCAGAAAATTTTCCCTAAAAATGGCTTGGCAGTACGTTTACTTCTTTTTCTAAAAATGTAATATACCACTGATATTTTGTAAAGTACTGCTGATGCGGTATCAGCCAGCTTTCCAGCTCAGAGCTGCGGGGCCCCAGATGTGGCACTGTTCATTAACACCCAGCAGTTGGATAATTTATCAGCTAACCGGCATGTGGAGTTTCAGATCTCTCTTCTGTAATTCAAGGGGGACCTTCCCCACCAGTCACTCCCACTCCAAGTTTAAGCCTTCAGCAAAACTTTTACGCTACCATTACAAAGAGGTCTAATCCATACTAAATATGTTAATCAAGAAATACCTTGAGGGCCTTTTTTGATCATTTTGTTTATACATATATGCTAAATCTGCAGCTTTTGGTGCTATCTTTGGTGAGAAGTCACTGTCCCTGGTCTATGAAATGCCATTTGCTTTGTCCTGTATAATAGGTGGGTTTTAAACATACTATTTTTTATCAATAAATGCAGACTGGGAGATTATCTCAGAAGGACACATTCCATACAGGCAAGATGGATGCCCCGTCCGAACACTTTGACCTTCCAATCAAAAGACATTGTCACAAATAATTTGGTGGGGAGGGGGAAACACAGCTGAGGAAGTATCCACCCTGCCAGTATCTGCATCCACACATTCATAGCACTTACAGGGAATATCTTCAGCCCTGTGATGGCTAGTGGTAGAAGTCCATCAATTTTTGCAGCTAACCTCTTTTTCTTATTGCAAAATTTCCCAGAAAGAAGAGTGTCCACAGGAAACACAGATGGGGTGACTCCCAGCAGCACTATGGTGTCCAATGCCAAATAGTCAGTGAGAAGCTCTTGCCCCAGAGAAACAAATACACAACTTCTACACCAATGATTTTGTGCATCTCCGGGATTTGCTGGCTATGGGAGAGAAAACTTCCTTGCTCTTTTCAGCATAGGAAAAACCTTCCTTATCCCATGGACAAATCAAGTATCTGCTAGAGAACTCTCATGGAATTACCTTTCGACTGATACCTTTTATTGGGATATTTTTCCAAAGACAGAATAGGGATTTATGCCCTGGCTTGAAATTGCTAAAACTGTGAGACCACATGCGAGACCATGTGGGACCACATCTCACATGTGAGACCACATTTTTGCTGCATGCAAAAGCTGAAGAAGAGAATGTTTGAGAACTGCGCTGAAGAAAATGGTGGATCTTCCTCCTTATCAGGCCTCATTTAATGAGCTCAAGAGTCTGTCTGGTGAGGTGCTGCACTGCCTGCTGCTGTCTTGGGGCCTGAGTGCTGGGAGCTGACAGGATACAGTGGCAAGTGCCCAGAATCTCTAGGCTGGGCACCTCCTCCTCCCAGAGGAGAAGAGGAAAATCAGGGAGTTACACACAGAAATGACATGGTGGCTCCTCACAGCTTTGCTCCCTTGTGGCAGGTAGCAGCTGAAGGTGGGCCCTTATGTGCTAAAATAGACCTCTCATAAATATTTCATATTCCCGAGTCAAGCAAAAAACGCCTGTCACAACCCTCTGCATTTCTATTATTTAAAGGGTCACTAATCAAGCAGTGAACTTACCTTTCTGACAAATCTACATACCAGGCAATCAATATTCATCTGGTGCTAGTGATACTCTTCCCCCTGTCCGCGCGGCATGTGAATGCAAAAGCTGAACTGTCGCCCTCCTTGCCAGGGATTAGCACAGCCTGGGCAATGAACCCCAAGGACTCATGAGGGTGTGCTGTGGCCAACCACCCCCAGGAGAGTGTTTGCAATCGCCACCAACCACCGCAGTGGTACAGTAGTAGCAAGACTAGGAAGGGTTAAAGTTTTGTCTGTGACACTGAAATTGAGGCCAGCTGTAGGTCATATTCACGTCCCAGTCACAGGAAAATGAACCTGTGAGACAGAACCTAATTATCTGCTAAACCAAAAGCCAGTCTCAGTTCAATAACTTACGACAGAGCTGGCAGCCAGATATAGCGTTGCCATGGTAACGCCGAAAAAAAATCCACTGCAGTAGAGAACAAGAAGGAAAAGAAGGAGACTGTAACCCTAAATGTGCTGTAGCCATTTGATCTTGGACAAGTGGATATGTCTAAAAGGCCAGATTGCTACAACTGTCTATCCACTTTAATATCCTCTATAATTACTGAAATGAAAAATGCAATTACAGCATGCTCTGAGCTAAAAACCAGGAGTAACTGGCTAACTGGGAATTAATTTTAGAGGGAACAATATCAGCTTCTTTCACCTCTCAAAACACATGGACTGAGAAGTATGTGGGGGCTGGAGAGCAGAGATGCCTGCTTCCCACTAGTCCAAAATCACTGTATGTCAGTCAAATCCTTGGTTTTCCCTATCACCTTCCCCTCCTCCCTCTTCTTCCATCCACAAGCTATTATGCACAGGGGAAAAGTTTAGTAGAGAAAAGCACTAAAGATACCACTTTAGGGACAATAATGTCTAAACTACATGAATTTATGGGTGACACAAGTTTAAAGCTCTCTGCAGAATGTCCTGAGCACGGTCTCTCATATGAGACACAGAACAGATCACAGGAAACAACAATGGACCCGTGTTCCTGGGAGTCATGAAAGGAGGGATCCCATCCTTCCAGCATGCTCCTGTTGGGAGCTAAGCATGGCACTCTCAAGGACTGCCAGTGCTGGATATGGGTCTTTTCCAAGCTGAATCTCCCAGAAGCAAAACAAAGGACTCTATCATCAGACAGCTTGCTGAGCTGGATGGGCACATGTGCACCAGCAGCAGATCAGATGTGGACTACTACCACCTTGCTCTGCAGGCTCCTTCACACAGCTGAGAAAAAGCTCATGAAAAATCAGACACAAGCATGCAGCAAACACGAAATCAAACGTGCTTTGAAATGCATATTCAAAAAGTCATATATGGATAAATATGTATGTACCCATATTGTTTACTGCTGTGAGGACCACAAAACCAATCTCTGATCATTGTGGTCAGCAATGTGGATTTCATGTTAAAAAGTTCAGCAGTGATTTAATGAAAGAACATATATCTGTTTATGTGTACGTGTGCTAAAGACAGAGATTTTAAATGAAACTTCATTGTTAGGAATATACAATTAAGCCAAATAAACCACTTATTTTGGTTAGCACTTCTGTATAGGTGTTTCCAGTGGCCAGAGCTATCCACATCATCCAGACCAGCATGCTGAACAGTGAGACTTCACTTCCACATGCTAGAAACTGCGTGGTTTCAGACTTTTACATAGGTATGCCATTCAGACTCAAAATGTTCTTGCAATTATGAATTCTGAGAGATTTCTAAAAAACTAATAGTATTCCGGGGGTTAGGATAGCAAAATCATTTCCAATCTGAGAGTGTGATGAGGAAATATTATTGTCCTCATATTTTTTACCCTGCACAGACTTTTTTCCTTCTGACTGGGTAAGCGAAATCCAGATTTCGCAGTTCTTTTTCAGAAAAAGCTATCATTCTGGTAATAATGCTGGCTGAATAAGAAATATTCATTTAGGTATGGTGCCTTCTGAAGTGGTTTATGTATCAATTGCTACTGCACAGTGAAGTATAAGTTATGAAAAAAGGAAAATTCATTCAATATGTTATTGGTATTACAGTTTGGTTTTTTTTGTTTTGTTTTTTAATACAAAGAAAAAAAAAAAAGCACCTTAACACCAAACCCCACAAAACTCCACAGGCAACATATTACATAGATCTCCATATCTCTATATTGTTTGAGACTAGCATCCGTAAATACTTACGTTAGTACCTAGTCCAGTGAGTAGTTCAGTTGAGGTGGTAGAGATATCTGGTTTTGCACAAGCTTTGTTAGCAGTAATGTAGATCAAAGTGAGGCCACAGTATTATTTTCAGTGAACCAGTCTGACACTTGGCATAAGTGAGGTCTGCTAAAGTCAGTGGGCCTGAACCTGATTGTGCTGGTCATGAATCTGTCCTCATTTTTGTCATAGAAAACACAAACAACTTTGTATTTTTCTTTCATTGAGTTCTATATTTCTGAAATGTTGCTTTTCAACCAGTCCAAGAACATGCTTAGTCTCTTCAAATTATCTAAAGTATTTTTAGGGAAGTGTCTTCTGTAACTGCTGGAAATTGTCTTTAATGCACTGGTTTTCAGCTTTCAAGGATCTAATTTGGCAAACTGATAACTCATTTTGAGAAGAATTTTCTAACAATGCTTCTGAACCTTTACTGCAAAGAATGCTCTCATGGGAAATTCAGAGGTGCACAAATAATGAAAAAGAAGAGAAAAACTGTTGGGAAAAGGTAACATTAAGTTCAGCACAGGGAACAGAAATTCTGCTTCCATTTAGAAAAGCAAACCAGAAAGTACTGGTCTTCACATGTGGGATAAGGAACAAAATCTTGATTTTTGCTGCTCAAATGTATTTGTTTCCCACCTGAGCCTGCAGGAGCTTGGAAACAGTATTTCCCAAAATGGTTGACTGCCCTTTTCCTCTCGATTACACAGATCTGCTGAGGAAAGACAGGCTCATACAGGGGCTGAAGCAAAGAAGAGTCCTGGTGTGGTTTTGCAGTGCTGCTGCACAATGGATCTGCCTCTGTTTACTGTGCTTCTGATGGGGCCACTACTGTGGCTGGACCTTTTTCGGGAAAGGAAGCAACCATCCTCACCTGTGATGTTAGAGGCACAAATTGTCACTGACAAATCCCTAGGCTGCACACTTTAAACTGCTCATTGCAGCTATGAAAAGGGTAAACTAGAGTACTGACATAGTGTATGTTTACACAGCTGAAATCCAAACCTATGCCTCAGTTGATCTTCTGACATTTGTAGGAAATGGTAGGAAAAGACCAATTAATGAGAAATAAGAGCACCGTTTTGTCATGGCAGAAACATTACAGACAGCTACTGATTAAGGAGTTTCTCTTTTAACATCTACATTTAAAAAATAAAACAGCAAAAAAAGATAAATCACGATCTGACCATTGTAGCAGCAACAATAGTTAAATGCTGGCTTGTGTCTGTGTATGAAACTCCAGCTTACATAAACCTGAGCTACACGCAAGTATCCACTGATTTATTTTACTACACTGTGGTTTTAGCCAACTTTCCCCTGAAAATATAAACTCCAAATATGAAAGTGGTTGTAAAACTCATACTGGAATATTTTAAGGGAGACAGATACCTTTCTGAACGAAGTATGTAGTTTGAGAAGTTCATAAGAGTCCAGTGGAACAGGACAGGTAACACAGGACTCAGTTTCCTATGTGTGACTGAACAAAAATGATGGATGAGCCCCAGAGGAGGTGTCCCACAGACAGAGGCAGAGATGGTTGAGCCCTGCACTCCAAGGATGCTTGCAGGGCTGAACAGTCTGATGTCCTGTGCCTCTCCAGAGGGTTTAGTAGCCTCGACTTGGTACTGCACTAACAATGCCACAGCACAGCCAGGTTAGAAATATAGACTGGACACGATGGCTACCTAAACCAAAAGCTTGTTTGTTTTCTGAGCTGACTATAAAGCAGACAGCTTGCTTTTACACTTTATGGTGTGGTTATATATCCCAGAATCAAATAGGAGAAAAGTGCTGCCTGTCTTCTTTTACACAGTTTAAATGACTAGGCAAGGAGATAGCAATGCAGTTGTTGCCTACTTTGTCCTAGTCATACTGGGTGAACTGGGTTTTCCCTAGGTATATCGGTTTAACTAATATTAAATTCAAAGGGGTTTACTATGCAGTCAAGTCTCAAAAAAAAATTGCCAACTAACCGTATGAATCCATTTTGTTTGGCCTCATCATCTATGTTGTTGTATGCCTTAATAAACTGGCATTATATAGCAGAGTAGCTTTACTTGATCTAATGTTCCAAAATCAACACTTGCTATTAGAGGACAAATTTTGGTTATGAGATAAGAGCTCAATTACTGTTTTAAAAATTGGGACTGTGAATTACTTCAGTGAGTCTTTAGTAAAATTATACAATTTACAAATTGTCATGCTATAGTTGCTTTAAAAATCTCGTGTACGGTCTACATGAATCACCCAATACTGCTGCTATTTTAAAGGGTAAAATCTCTGTTTAAACTTAACAGTTAATATTTAAACTCAAGTTCTATTAAAAATATGCCAGTATAGTTTTGCATCATGTTAAATGATACTCAGTGAGGCCACTTGATTTATTTCTATATCTGTTGCAGTTTTTAGATCCTGAGAAAACTAGCTAAATATTATATTTCTTTGCTTAAATCTAAACAGAAACTTTCAGTCTGTTGCTACAGATGATTTAAAATCCTTTTCTGGAGCTAGTATTCTACTTTGATTCACTCTTCAGTGTAAACTTTTCCTTTTGCTCTTGAAACTCATGACTTGGTAGATATGATCTGACAAGAGCTACTACAGTGAGACATGCTTTCCAGTGCACATTACACTGTCCCCCACGTAATTTGGGGAAATGTTAAGTACAAGAGGATCATGGTCATAATATGGAGCTTTTCAGGAGTGGAACTAGTTTAAGTAAGTGCTTTGTAAGGATGGTGGCCACTCTTCAAAATATTTAAATTTGATGATGACATTTTAGCAGCTGGAGCCAATGACAAAAGCTTCCTTGACTTTAACCAAGTCAAATCATTCCTGTATGGAAACTACAAGGCTGCAAGATGCCTCTTCCAGGGCACAATATGCAGTCATGAGAACATCACAGTGCCAAATGTCACAGTTCTGATCTAATTCATCCTCAAACCTCTCCACTGTACAGAACAGTGTGCGGCTGGAAAAGTTGGCCAATAAGCTTATATGTATCAGAACAAAACATTGGCTCCAGGTAAAATCTGTCATGTAAATGCACATTACAAACTCTACCTGTCAATAAAATACTTACATAAAACAAATAAAGTGAGTATAATGACGCAGGTTGCATAGAGGTGTTGCACCTTTCAAGATCATACAAAAGAGAGGGCGCAAACATTTTCTCAGTCCTCCTCAGTCAGCAAATGCATCTGCAGAGCATGGAGATATTTGTAATCAAGAAAAGATACCATTGTTATGACACCAAAAGGCTTCGTACAATTAAAGCAGAAGTACTTAAATGCACAGAAGAAAGATAAAAATTCCGACAAGGGTGCTCAAACCCCTTGGTACCACCTATTAGTCACTGCATTACAATCTGCAGGAGACAGGAAAACACATACTTGTCCTTATCTTATCTTTTTCCCTGGGCATGTGTTAGTGGCTATTGCCAGAGAGAAAAGATTCTGGGCTAGATGCTAGCAATTTGCTAGGCTGTTAGCATTTCTTTCCACACATGTGCCCTGTCTTTTCTGCTGCTTAAGATGTGCTGCGATAAAGCCAATGGACAGTCTAGATAGCACATAGCTATGGCCTTTGAAAGTAATTTGATGTACCAGGGCTGTATTGTACATGCACTGTTTTAATGAGATTCTTACAGGTTTTTCAGGAGTGTTGTGCAGCTGGCAAGACACGCAGAAAGAGAGAAAAATCCTCACCTTTGATATCACACCTGTTGCTATAGACACCACTACATGTTTCACACTAACCTGTTTAAGGGGCTTAAAAATGAAATGGCCATCAGACATTTTTAATCTTCTGTACACTAAGGATGTTTTTCCTTTTTCAGTTTCACACAGGAATGTATCTATTGGTAAGTTTAGGCACAGCTTACACATTTGGCTTAGATTTTTATATATGCATTACATTATGTCACCTTCCTCCCCCTTTTTCTGAACCGGTGTCCTCCTTGTTCTGTTTTGCCAAATAAGAAAATTGGTATTTTGCAGAGTATTCCATTCACATGTGGTTTCTTTTCTAGTATTCAAATAACAAAAACTGCAGTGGAGATTCTTAGAAATTCTGGGCCATCTTGAGTGCAGAAAGGCAGTTATAAGTATGAAAATTTCTTGTGCAATGGGAAGTCCTGGTGTACCAGCACTGTCACCCCTTCAGAGCACACCACAGAGGAGCATGTCCAGGGGAGTAGGGCTGTGAGATCACATGCTCTGAGCTGTACCTTTCTCCTCTCCTCTCCTCTCCTCTCCTCTCCTCTCCTCTCCTCTCCTCTCCTCTCCTCTCCTCTCCTCTCCTCTCC
>WUAM01000143.1:33729078-33753932 GCA_024336885.1 Actenoides hombroni
TGCCCAAAATTACCCCAATTTAATCCTCCCCCCCCCCCCCCCTCCCCCCCCCCGCCTTTCCGCAACCCCCAACCTCATTGTTCTCTTTATAAGTAGGAATTGTCTCATAGCCAAAACACTGCCAGGGTCTGAATCACCATTCACTGTGCTGAAATCGTGAGTTTCTGGACTTCAACCAGTATTTAACCAGCCTAAGCAATTTTTTTTCTGGTTGTTTTTTTTTTGGTTGGTTGTTTGGTTTTTTTTGGTTTTTTTTTGTCCTTGTTGTTGTTGGTTTTTTTATGTTTTTAATTATTTTAGACTTCTTAATTAAAATAAAATACTGACACTGCTTGCATCAGAGTGAGTACTGCAAGAGAACAATGGCAATACAGCCTCACCACTACACCAAGTACTGAAAATGCATGTTTGAGCTACACTTGTGTTTTTATCTGTACAGTATTTGCTCTGTGTTAGTAGAGCAGTCTGCACATATACGTACATTGAATACACACAGACACACACACACACACACAGAAACTCAAGACACGTATATAAAATACACAACACAAAAGAAAGCACAAAGGCTGTTAACTGAAACACAGGCACAAGTTGTCTGACAGGCTATGAAAATCTGCAGAGCATAATTATTGTGTGCATTTTTACCTTGTTCCTTTGTTCTTAAGGCAAGGGACTTTAATGACTTACGGCATTGACAATCTTTCGCCTCTTCCCTTTTTACGCCAACAGTATTTGGGAATTATTTTTCCAGACAATACCACACCACTCTGATTCGCGGTATAAAAATTATTTACCAGAGGGTGGGACAGGTGATACTCAATTTGCCAGTCAATTCTCAAAGCTGCCTGGCGCCGTAGAAACTCTCGGCGTAGCTGGGCAGGCAGGTCCCAGGATGCAGTGCTACACCGCAGTCCCAGCTCAGGTAGCCATTTGGCAACCTTACGGTGGCAGCAAACGTGAAGGGCATCCACTCGCAGAAAAGGTCCAAAAGAAAACACCGCTCGGCCCCAAAATAAAGAAAGGAAGCCAAAACACTGAAATACACGCCCTAAACCCACTTAGCACGAGCTTATGACCAGTTGTCGTGATGGTAATTAATTTCTTAGGAAAAGGACAGAGGAAAGTAGACAATTAGGAAACAGTTAAGTTTGTAATCTCAGAGAAAGGGAGAGATGGAGACAGACACACACCCACATACAGAGAGCGAGAGGAGAACGCCAAGCATGAGACAACAAAAACAAGACTGAAATCAGATTTGGGAAACTGAAAAAAATACAGGATTACAGCATTCAGCTTAGCATTTACTGAGGTATTAAAAAAAATAAAAAATTAACACATGCACAGCATGGCTTAAAATACTTATGGCCATCAATAGTCTATGACGGATGCCGGCTTCTTACTGCTATGCGTACATTAGATTGGTCATTGCCTCTTAATCTCCTTTTGCTCAGACCCATCCATTTTTTGCTGCTCCAGCATCTGTGCCCTTTATGCTTTTTTTCTGTATAGTTACCCACAATACCCTGGATAAATTAATGTCATGACCTCTCTATAGCTATCAGACAGAAAAAAAAGTCTAGTATTTTAATAATTGAACGTGCGCGTACAGCAAACTGCCTACTGATAGCCCAGCTTTGTGGACTGCCTCCCAAAGCAGCCTTTGCTAGCTCTGCGAATCAGAAACAACAGATGCAAATACTAGCCACATAGCCCCAGCTTTCTATCTTGCTTTTTTTTTTTTTTTTAAACCCACCCTTTTCATTCTGTGCCATTTCGTTTTCCCTGCATCTGCCTCCTCAATGGTTAAAAATAGTAGCCTGCTGAAATTAGAATTTTTTGAATAAAAGCATCAAGATGAGTGAGAATTATAAATGGCTGCAGACTCTGGAAATTTATATCCAGACGGTGAGTAGGGAAAAGTACCCAGGTTCAAGTGCTGAGCCTCACTTGGGAGCACCTCTGGGGCCAATGGGACTGCAGACTAGATTAAATCAATAGTCGTCTGAAACGAGATGTCGTAATCAATCAGCTCAATTACCACTGTCATAGACCTGGGCTTAAGGTCTTTCCTGATTCCACTCTTCTAATCATTAACCCTTATACATCTTCAAAATAGGAACTCACACTTGCTCTGATGCCCTACCTTTCAGATCATCAAAGTTTAACTTTGCCTCTTCCCCTCTTTCTCCCTTTCCCCATTTAAATAATATAAGAATGGGTCAGCAAGAAATGTCTTAAATGTGAATATGGCAAGGTTAGGTGCCACAGTCCTTTAAATGTACCTATTATATATTTGCTGCATGTGCGCTTATATATTATTATTATGCCTCCGGGAGTGGCTGGGTGGATCAAAGACTGCTGTTTAATTAACATTCAACGCAGCTGTATCCTTGGAGATTAAAAATAGAAAACTAGTTGAATTAAACTGAAGCTCCTTTCACTAATCCAATATTACAGAACTTTTCTCTCCTCAACCTAGTTAGAAACAACTCATTTCTGGTTAATCAACCACTAGGAAAATCCACTTTCAGTTTGAGGGTAAGTGTGAAAAAGTTGGAAAGACATTTTTGTATGCATGTCTGAATTTCACGGAATTGCCAAATCATTTACATTTTGCATCCACGGTACAGTAAATCCTCATGTGATACAAGAAGAAAGAACCATCGGGTTTGAATATGAGCAGAACCTCTTTAAAATCTTGCCTGTAATTATTATTCCCTGTATGAAGATTAAATGTCACCCATTAAACTTTTTTGTATTCCTGTGCAGGTCCTGAAAAGATCAAAAAGCCTTTCATAATAATGCTCCAGCGATTGTCACGTATCCTATGCTCACTATCTCAGGAGGAAAGAAAGAATCCAGGTAGCTGGTATCCAGAATTTTGGTCTCTTAAATTTGATTTATTCTGCTAATAGACTCAAATAATAATAGTGAAAGAAAACTCCATTACATTCACAGTTACATCACTGTCTGCACACACTGCCTCTGTTTCCAAGCAGAACCACACCTTTTTTAACCATAGATCTGCTTTTTAGACTGAACGCAGAGCCTTAGTCCAGGCAGTGCTGTGAATGCCCAGTAGCAGAATAAGCCTCTGTACCATGGCGATGACAGTCTGGGGAGGAATTTGTGCTCCTAGAGGTGCTAGGAGTGGGTATGACAGAGGCAACAAATAGGTATTTCACGGCAGAGGCCAAGGCTGAGGCTAGGGCTATGTCTGCATGGAGGGCTTCTGCCAGGGCAGGGTGCAGTGCTATCCAAGACAGGTTATAATTGGAGATCGATTGCTGGATTTAATGACCCAGCTGTTTTCATTAGCAGAAATGTAGAAAAAAGAATCGGTCTAGAAAATTATTCAGCTGCTAGCATAGGTGCTCTTTAACAGGCTTATACCTCAGGCAGGAATGACTCTTGCAGTAACTGACCCCTCACAGATGGAAAAAAATGACCTCAGCTTTGCATCTGTTCTGGGAAAGATTTAGCTGACAGTGGGATGAGATACAAAAGGAACCTTAATTTTATCCTTCAGTAATGCTAAATGAATGCAATGCACCAGAAACCACCTTAAATTGGCTGAAGGGTACTGTTCAGTTTTGCAGGAAGCAGTTAAGAGTGTAAGCATCATCCACAAGGGGACAGCATTTACAACCACACTGGAAAGATGCAGTTTGTGTACATGAAGAACAGCAGGAGAGAAGCAGCCATTGCTGAAATCACACACACACACACCAAAAACAAAAACAAAAACAAAACAAAACAAAGAAAAAAAAAAAAAAAAGAAAAAAAAAAAAGAGGGGGAAAAGAAAAAAAGGGTGTTTCTTGGATTATTACTTATGGACAGAGAGGGAGGATGTGAATGTCAGATATGAAAACCCATTTAAATACAAGATAAGCCTTTTGTTTCTTAGACAGAAAGAGTAAGGTGATTTGCAATATTAACACAAACTTTCTGTGAAAGATAAGGATTCTCTGGAATAACAAATAATAATGTTAAGAGAATGTGATGACAAGAACTAGGTACTATTGGAACAAAATCAGTATGTGTCTAACACGAAAGGAGAAATGCACCAAAAACAGGATTCTGATTTTTCAGTTCTCAGCTTCATATTCTCAGTGTGCTCCAACTAGGAGGTAACACCCTCATTCCTCTTCTTTTTCTAGGAGCAAAAGTTTCTACACCACAGTGCACATGAAAGGGATACTCATTAAAATAAAAGGTTCAACTTCCTTTAATGTAGCTTTTAAATGACTTAGAGGAATGAGACTGTTAGAGATGACCTGTGTTTAAGCATATGTCATAGTTCTGTATAATTGTCCATGATACCTTCTCTGCCTCACTGATGGACAGCAAGGGTATAAAGATGTCAGAAAAATCCCACAGCCATCTAATCCCAATCTATCACAAAACAAACAAAAAAAAATACCCTCGTAATTTCTTGTTTAAAAATGCTACACCGAGACTCTGCCTTATTTTCTACTAACTGTACATTTTGTAACTTCGCTGAAATTCCCACCTGACTGTGAAATAGTATTTCAAAAATATATATAGCCTCAACTATCTGTTACAGAAAGGAAAGCACACAAGTAAAAATACAGAGAAACAGCAATATCCTTCTCGCCCTACTCAAGCTCCTTCTTACTTGAGAAATGCTATTACACCATCTCCTTGCTGACTTGCCAATTTACCTGCTCTTTATTAAAACACAGACATATGACAGCAGAAATTATTGCAGTCTGAATTACTTTGAAAGTATATGAATACTACTCTATAGACCTTGATTTCACTGATATTATCAAATAAAGTAATTATTTGTGAAAACTAGCTACTATGATATTTATTCTTCTTTGACCTCTGTTTTCTTGAGCTTCAAAAGCATGAAATAATGAATGAATTAACTTTTCTATTTATGTACACTTTTTATACTTACTTCACTAATTTTTTTGTGTTACTGCTTAAATACAGTATCAGCACAATGTGAAGAAAAGGCATGGTACTAAAATGAAATTCCAACTGTTCATAAAAATGTTTTTGACTAAACAGCCAAGTCTGCATTTGCAGTCTGTTCAATAAGAAAGACATAAAGTGCCAAACACTAGTTTAAAAGTCCTGCTTCGTAAATTTTCCAGTATGACATTTTTTCTCTTTCCTTACTAATTAACTATACATGTGTATCTATATAAAACAGATAAAAATGGATGATTACATGGAACAAGATTACTAAAATATGTTGTTTATTCCCTGAATATGCTGGTTTCATATTATTGTTGCAATCATCAGTGGGCCTGATCCTGCAAATAGCACAATTCAAGTAACATTGCTTGGACGGGTAGTGTCTCTGAAAAGATCTGAACTATTCTTCTGAGCACCCGATTCTTGGATAAGTATATGTCAAATAAAACTCAGAGTTTATAAAAGGAAATTAAAGGCATTCTGTACATATGGCAAACAGCAACACAATATACAGAATTCTGCTATAGGAAAAAAACATTCTATTTTAGAAACAGTGGGATATGAAGATAAACATTTGTGAGAAACATTCGGACACACCATTTCTACAGCCTTGTTTCAAGAGGTTTTAAAAGTAGGCTGTGGAAAAGCAAAGCATTTTAATAAGAAAATATAAAATAGCAGGTTCAATGCCTGCAAACTCAGAATATTTTAAATTTTCTAGACAGTGAAGGTTAAAGCTATCCTGCATTCTCATAGTTCTCTCTCTCCTTTCAATCAATCTCATTGATTTTTTTTAAGGGTCAGAGGCTATACCTTCATTGATCAAAGAAACAGCCTGACACAGCGAAAGAGTCTGCCAATTCCAGACAGATCAATCACACCTTTGTCTGCTTTTGATACATTATGGTTATTTATTCTGCATCACCACGACTTTCTGTCGCATGGCTCTTAATGTAATAATGCAGCTTAGAGACAACAATAAAAGCAAGGGGGAGGGGAAATATTCGGTTTAAAATACTTTAAGCCTCTCTCTGGTATTTCTGAGGGTGTCTTATGATGGAACTTGGACAACTTGTTTGATTTCATTTTTGCCTTGGAAAAGAACTCCTGTTATGATATTTAGGTCTCCTTGGTCAGCATTTTGTAGGATTTTATAAAGGCAATCCTTTGAAAATGATTTGTGCAAACCGGTTTTAGAAAAGTAATTGGATTGTGATAAGACAACAATTATGATCTAATCACGACCATCATTTTCCATGTTTATACACTGTTTTTAAATAGTATGTAACTGATACTGAGCTACAGCTACTGACTGCTTTATGACTGTAAAATTAAACTAAATGGTCATCCTAAAATAATTGCTAGGAAATATTGCTGAATAAACAGATATAAGTGCTGAAAAGCTCCTTGCTTTGCAAACTATTATGCTGAAAGCCAGCTAAAGCTTTAAAAAATGGACTACATGCTCACTGTCTGTCATGACTGAAGGTTATATGGTACTATTTATCTCTCTATAGCATCTGCAAGAAGTCTTTAAAACTACTGTTGGTCTTATTAAAATCTTTTTTTCACATTTGGTAGCCTATCACTTCACAAGCAGTTGTACTACTTAAGAGAAATCACTTGTGAGTCTTGTGATATTTATTATAAGTAAAGCATTAAAATCAAGTTCTAAAGGAAATTCTAGCCTAAAGAGATGTCAGTGGCAACACGCCCAGTGACTTCAGTGGATTCAGGACTTCACTGCAGGAAGTTACATCTCAACTCTTTCAACCCAGGCTACCTTCAGTAGAAAAGGCTGCTTATGGGATTTCACAGGACCGTACTTTTACAAAGAACTGAAAAAACCAAAACAAAACAACAATTTCTTAGCAAAATACCTAACAAATCTGTGATGAGCTCTGTGCACAATGCAGCCTTAGGAAAGACAGAGGACCTGTTCAGTAAAATTAAGCATGCAAATCTTTGTGGAATCAGGATATCAGGTAATAAGACATAATCACCATAGTTAGAACATTAAAATAAGATATATGATAATCCAAACACTTGGCATTAGTTTCTGATTTCATTGTGCCTGCTCTGTAAATGATTGTACACCCAATTTACAATTACATCAGCATTATTATGTAGAGCAAAAGGTAAGTGGTACACAAAGCTGACATATTAAACCCATTAAAAAGTTATGAGTTTGACAGAGTCTCTACATGTATTTGTGTGCATGCCAAGAAATGCATTTTAAAACCTTTAACCAAAGGAAACTGCCTTCCAGTGATAAACTGCAATGCCTAAAAGACGTGGCTAAAATGCTACTGCCACTCTCAAAGGCCAAGAGACCTTAAAAACAGTTGCTGGCTGACAGCATAATACAAAAACATACAGTTTCTTCTGTAAAGAAATAAAGCTGAATGCGCAACAATTCAGAGAAGTTTTGAATAAGTCTATTTGTCCGGCTTACTTTGCAAAGGCTCTGTAGAAAACAGCACCATAAACACTTTCAGTCCCCACACAAGGGCTAAACAAAGAGTCCTCTTTCTAGCCATTTAATCCAGTAATTTATTTTTTCAACCATCACATAAATTGAAACACAGCTGTAACCAATGACTTGCAGATCCAGTTCCCTGCCAGCTGGATCCTGTTCTGCTGAAGCAGCAAGATTTTTACATTGTTCACTTCTGTACATCTGGAGAAATCATTTGGGTTCAAAGGTGACTAGAAAAGCTCTTCAAATAAACTCAGCCAACGGTGAAGAGAGGCCTAAGTTTCTACAAAAGCTACATGGAGTTCCATTAAAAAAGTTCTTTTTTTCAAATTAGCACATAGAGCAGTTTGCTTCTTTAAACATTTTATGATTATGACATTTTAATTGAATTATGCACTCAAACATGCATTTTGATAATAAAGAAATGTTTACTATTTCCCAAGAACTTTCAAACACAGTGTCAATACTCAAAAGGGATCATAGTCAATAGTTTGTGTCCTTATCACATTTAAAAGAAACAGCAGAAAAATAGCTATGCAATGAAATAAAATATCAACAAATACACCTCAATTAATGCATCTTAGCAGTAGCCTGAAATGCTGCACAATTTACATTTTAAAAAAGCAAACAATAAGGAAGCATATACTGTACTTAGATATGCTGAATCTGAAATCTCTCAGAAGTTATTCCTTAAAATAGCCTTACTACAAAAAGTCTGCATCATCCCTTACTGCATGAGTCTACTAGTTAAGTAACAAAAATGTCCCTGACATTTAAAACTACACACAGTAAATTAATTACAATGCATCATTTCCTTCAGAAAAGCAATCACAAGCCAAACCAGCTGAATCTTTCAGAGGTAAATAACAATGAATATTGAAGGCTCATATAATCTGTATCTTTGATTACTTTTCAGACAAAACAGATGCTCAAATACATTTATAACAGAGGGGTTCATGCCTAGCCCAGGTCCCACTAACAAAAATACTTTATGACATTAAAAGTCCCTGCGCTAGGTCTTCTTTGCAAATTCATAAGCATGCACTCTTGATTACAAAATAACCCAAAAATTTGTCATTGGATGTGCATTTCTTTTCAAACAGGTAAGCAGGTCACATCTGGAACGTGCCCAAGTTGCTGAGGTAAACATGTAGTTCCCTTACTGCACATTATTAAAGGTATTTCAAAATTCCATTAGGATTCACTCCAGTAACTGTTTCTTTTCCTTTTTTAATACTTACTTTTATAGCTGTTTTGAAACAATGCTGATAAAAGTATCCTTTCTGCTTGCCACTCTGGCCTCATCACTGCACTGGCTTTGTGTTATTGCCCATTATCTCCTCCTCACAGATAACTGAGTAGCTGCCTCACCTTCAGCTCTTGATTCTTGTTGTCTGCTCTCGCCTGAGCTTCCCCCCTTCACTCATAATTACAGGAACACCTTGTTAAATATGCTATCTGTACTCTGTTGTGAAAATAGGAGCATTAAAAAAGTAAAAATCAAAAAGAAGGGAAAATATCATGTCTTTAAAAGCCAGATAAACCAGATAAATCATCTGCAAAAATTAACATGCACCACTCATAAGCAGGTAATTACTATATCACTCCAGGGCAAACTTTAGGGTATTTAGATGTGCATTTCTGTCCATTAACTTGTATAGATTTATGTAAACATTCTAAAATTAAAAGTGTCTAGTTTGCACTTAATTACAATGTTTCTAGAAAGATTTCTCCCTTCAGTTCCTGATGTGTATTTACGTTTAACTGTGGTTGAGTTTTGGCCTGATAATTAACATAAGTATCAGAAAAGGTAGTGAATTTTGACAATACATAAGATGCCACTGCCCAGTGACTGAGCTCCTACAGTGCCTCCCATGATCAACTTTGCCAAAATCATCAGCACAATTAAACAGTATAAACTTCATTGACCATCCATTCAAAACAGTTCATTTATTCCACTACCACCAGCCCTCTCTAGTTCAGTCTCTGTCTTGTCAAAACTATTTGCCTCCATTTTTAATAAAGAGATTAAGATTTATTATCCAATTCGGACATCATCCATGACTCATTATGTAACTTTATCTGCCTGCTTTTCTGTGTAGGTTTTCAGGTAAAGTAGATCTGGGTAACATTGAGCCACAATCTGAAATACACCCTTTAAAGGCCTGGGACAGTTTAGGGAAAACAAAGTAGCCCGGAGAGAGGTATTACCTATTTTTGTTAAGTGCCTTTGGTTGCTTAGAAAACGTTGCTTAACTCTCTCACATCGCAGTTGGCAGTGCAGATGGTGTTCTGATTTATCCAGGAATGTAACTCCCATGGCATACCCTGAGGCAAAGGCTTTGGTGTTTTTTATGTATCTGGTTTAAAACCTAAGCCCTGATGAATGAATATCCCAACTGGAAATCCAACTCACCGAGCTAGAAAGACTGAATCAGAGATTTTTATATCCGACACGCCTATTTCAGAATGTGCTAAGCCAGATCTTCCAATTATCTGAATTTCTGTTTGGCAAATGTTATGGGTGCTTCTACCTAGGGGTTTGGGTAATTATGCTTATCTTCTATAAGGCATTTAGTTATGCCAGTTTACATTACGGAATCCTTTATGTAACCTGTACCACTGGGTTTTCTGCAGCAGGGATGAACGACTTTCAAAAGCTGGGTTGCCAGACTTCACAGACACTTCCTGTATTAAAGACAAAGCTTGTCAATAGAAACTGAACAGGGAGCCAGAAGCTGCTGCCATTTAAAGATGAGTGATGTTGCCAATCACCTTTTTGGCAGACTCTTGCTCCTGCGCAAGGCAGCAATTCCCATTTGCCAGTTCTCAGTGAGTGTGCAACCCAGGACCTTCAACCCATGGCACAAATCAGGACATCTGCCAAAAGAGGTGGTCTTTTCTGCCCTCTCTCCTGACCTCAATCATTTGTTCTTCCACCTTGTTTGTGCTGACACTTGCATCTTACAGCTGCATCATAAAGCAGATTAGGGAACTGGCCCAAAAAGCAAACCAGAAGAAATACAAGTTTAATTTGCAGTTGGATCAGTCCTCAATCTGCCTCTCTAAATAGCCACATAGTCTAAGTGCCAGCACAAAAGGCCAGGTGGAAAGAAGTGCCACTGGCAAGAGGATGGAGTTCTTTTGGTGGAAACCTGAACTCAGGCAGAGTATAAGTGGCCCTATACCTAGCTGGAACCAGGAGCTGCGTGAACAGTGATGTCTCAGAGTCACGTCCTTGGAACACTAAGAGTCCCCACTTCTGCCTGGGCACTAGTCTTACTACACTCCCTGGCTTCCATATTGAATCCTGCAATACAAAATTACTGTCTGAAGCAAAGATATAGACTGTACTACAGCCAGAGAGAAATTAGAAGATAGAGCCAGAGGATAAAAGACTAGACACTCCAGGAAGTATCATGTAGAAGGCTGTTCAAGGTGGTCAGAATAGTAAATGAGACATTAGCAACAGTCAAGTAATACATCAAGGCTATAAATAACTGTGAAATCAGGTATTAACAGTAATTATACAACACACAAAGGAGGTGCTCAGAGATTCCAGTACACCTGAAATGCAAATTACTTCAGAGCTAAGTATAGTTGTGACAACAGACTTAAAACCAAGATTAGATCTCCGATTTTCAGACACTAAAAAGGAGTTTATTTGAACTTTGCCAAAAAAGGACTTAAATGTACTGTATACATTTAATTACTTAAATCTCCTTGCATGTATTTCATTCCACTTACTCCATTTAGAGCACTGTTCTTCAGTCAATTATTTACAAAGGTAAAATAGACTGGCTTAGGGTTTTCATAAAGTCCATTATAGCCATAAATCATACAGAGAGAATCAATAAATGGTATGTTAGCAATATACAGCATACAGGATTCAGCATTTTGCTTTTTTTTTTTTTAATTATTATTTTAGTAAGTAACATGCCTATCACTGATGTAGTCAGTACACTTTTCATTGGATTTTGATCTACAGGCACACACCACAAGGCAAACATATGCCTTTTCCTTCACAAATAAAGTGCCATCAAACATCACATCCGTGTTTGTAAATCATTTTTGAGATGTTGTGTTCTCACACATGCAATCTGAGAGCACCAACATAAGACGAAACATCGTTGTGAAACATATCACATCCATTACTTACGAAAAAAAAAGGGTGCAATGGCACGATCCACAGCTAAGTCTAAGTTGTGCCCTGAATTCCTAAGCAGAACATCTCATCACAATGACTGAGCATTTCAGCCCAAAAAAGACCATGTCTCTCTAGGGATCACAGTATTTGCAAGCACATCAGAAATCCACGTCACATGTGCATGTAACAGACTCTGTCTGGGAACCCACCAGCTGGCTGAAAGAGATCAGCAACGTGTGCAGCCAGACAGCTTAAAGAATTATTGAACATAAAGAAAAAAACCTTTCCAAGCCCATACTAATTTACTTTTGAAATAGCCCCCTTTTTAATAAAGTACATTTGACACAAAATGCTGCATGTATGAGCCTTGGCATTGCCTTCCCAGGATCCAAACCTGCAGCTTAGGACAGCAACATTGGGAAATTGAGTAAATCCTTCTTAATCCTTCTCTCTCCATGAAGAACTGAAAGCTGGACTACACTTTATGTTTACATGCCAGTATGAGAGATGCCTGTAGGATAACCAGAAACAGAAGGACTGTAAATTTTAGTCCATTTTATAGCATAAAAATGGCCATAATGTGTTAGATACAAGGACCTCCTTGCTCAACATCCTGTCTTCAACACTGCATATAAATGGCACCAAAGGTCTTCCTTTGAATCAGATAAGCACAGATGATCCCTCTAACGAAAGAATACGAGGTGGCTATAAGGAAAGAGAAATGATGTGGATGCTACTATAAGAGTTGCTGGGTGGGAAAAATTAAATAGCACAGAATTGTAGTATTCAGGAATTGAAGGGGGACAGAGGATATGCAGGACAGGTAATGGTATAACATGCTGTTCTTCTATACTCACTAAAATTTTCCTGTTTCCCAGCTCCTCTCCGTTTTCCATGGATATTATTACAGTGATTTCAAAGCCTCTTTGAAATTGCTTCGTAAAGGTCAAATTCCATGCTATGTTCAACATGAGCAGTAGTAGCTGCATTGCCTTTAAACATAAATTCTCTGGTGCAAGGAATCTCATTACCAATACATGAACTAATTCATACAGCCCGGTCATGAAGTCTGCTGAGTGAAAGTACCCGAGAAGATAAAGAAGTAAAGCCAACAAAAGCCAACAACAATAACACCTAGTCTATAGTAATGTGTTTTTTAATAATTACTTTTGTTTTCTCTCTCCATCCTGGAACCCTTTGAGATCCCTCCTGGGAGCTTTGCAGAGAAGGAAAAGTTGTAATATGCCTCCTAATGATGAAATCAGGTATTTCAACTATATCTGGGAAGTTTAGAAAGCCAGTTTGATGATACTTTCTCCAGGTAAGTCTGATAAAACAGTTAAAAGCTATCATTCTCTACATGTCATAAAACACATAACTGACTATTTTAAAGAGAGAATTATTCCACTAATAACATATAGAGAAAGCTAAGCAAATATACTACTATATTACAGTACTGGAGCATTAAAGTTCTCCGCAAAGCCATAAGCCAGCAACTGAGAGATTCTTATAGTTTTTCCTTTATTAGACAGAAACTTTATACACTTTTGTACACGGCACAGACATCATAAGCATATTTATTTGAAAAATTAATTACCAGAATTTTCTGTGGATTATTGCTAGGCCTTCCTGGATTGCAAACAAACACTGATCTAGCCAAAAGTGTTAAGCCTCCAGACTTATAAAGTGATTCAATACAAAGGAGAAGTGGCAAACTGCTTTGCTAAATCCACCTGCAAGAGAAGTGTCACATGACTCTTTTCCACAGAAAAGTGGCACTATTGAGTCTTAATGCTATTAGAATTTTACAAAAGCATGCTGAAGCAGTTTTTTTTTGGCTTTTTTGGCTTACCTTCAGTCTTAAAATTCAGCAAATGAGTCAGTGAGCATTTTCATTATTCAGTGAGGAGTATCAGAAAGGGTGAGGCAAACAATACACAAGGACAGGTTTATAATTTCTACCTCTCCACAAACTCTTACAGATTTCAATTGTTTTAAATTGTCTTCTGCACTCCTATTACTACTTTAGCTAGTGACCTCTTAGCAGCAGCTTTCAATTTTAAACACCAGGCATTCACCCCTCAATAAAAGCGCAATAAGTTCATTACCTCAACACAGTTCCCCCTTATTCCCAGGGAAAGTAACTTCTCAAACTGCCTTAGTATTCATACTTATGCATTCCCAAGTTATGAGTACTAAAATCTATTTGTTACTAACCTTATTTCTTATGATTTTTTCTACCAAATTTGAAAAAAACCAAAAAGAAAGTATTTTGCATTCCTTTAAAATCAACAGTTAAAAAAAAAAAAAAGAAAACAAAAGTAAGGAAAGACTATAAAGTATCAAGTGGCACTCTACATTCATTCATCTAGAGTCTTGGTATGATTATTAGTGCTCATGATTGTGTGTCTTGGAATCTTCTCATTCTAAGTTCCTCCAGGTTTCATTCTAACTGACTTACTATCTAATCTGAAGACAGGATTTTTAGAAATAAAACATTACCATTATATTACAGAAGATTAATTAAGTATAGTGACACTGGTAGTAGTCTAAGTGACTGTAACTAGCATTTTTTTAAGTAAGCATATGCAGACCAGATATGAAATTCAATTTTTTGAACAGTCTTTTATAGCCACACAAAATTTGTTTTCTGAGTATAAGTATGTACATAAACAGTCTGCATTGAAGTGCCTTTTATCCAATCACAGTATAAATGGCCACCATGCACTTAGCAGCTCTGAAAGGAGTTCAGTGGGAAAAGCAGAGTGATAGGCATCAGAAACAGCTTGGTGAACAATACCAGGATGCATTTAACAGGCATTAACAGGAATTAAAACAAAAAAAAATTAATTGGTGGGGTCCTAAATGTCACAATTATACTTTGTGTTTGGGTGTACAAACATGATTTGAACATGTCTAACCACAGATAAATAACACTTGAAATCTTATTAAATATCTGTTCAACAGTATCTTGAGAGGCTTCTTTTCTGAAAAAAAGGACAAGATCAGTAAGCCTGGCTAATTATCATACTAAACAAGTAAGGGGAGAAAGAGAAGGAGAGTTCACAGGTTACAACCTTCCATTTTGATATAAAAGTACTGCATAGCATATTCATAATGTCTCAGGGCAGAAAGCTTGCACTGCACACTTTTTCTATATGAATTTAGTTAATTAAGATACCCTATAGAAAAACAAACTCAAAAATAATATTTTCTTATTTGTCATGACTACTGACACATAGACGAAATTACCCTGAAATGAAACGCACCAGTCAAATGAACTTTCACCAGTTTATCACACTCTGGTCATCCTGTTATCTGAAACACTTGGATTATCTGGAAGGATTTAATAGAAAGACAAGACAAGTGATCAGGCTGTTGTCAACACAGAGTGGAGAAAAACTGTCAAGAGAGGCAAATATTTTAAGTACATGCACAACAACAGCCTACAAGTATTTGTTGGACATTATCTCCAGGGCAAAAGCACAGTTATTCCATATAGAGTCATATGTAGGAGAAAAGAGATGGAAATCAGAATAAGAATTTATATTTGTGTAACAAGGAATTCTTTTTTACAATGAAACATTATTTCAAGATAATGACTAACTTCTACAAAACTAGCTTACACCAAACATGAGTATGGACCATTCTTCACAGGCTAAGGAAGCATAATGAATCATTTTCACCTCTAGTTCTTTTATATGAAAATAAGGAAGTCAAAAAAGCACATTAGTGGTAAGAATCTATATAGAGGAGGAACCTCAGAGCATGGCAGCAGTTCAAGTGAAAACAGAGTTTCACCTTCCTTGATAGGGACTGAAAGGTGATAGCAATAGAACCATCACAGTAAGAACTCTGCAACCTCCCCATCCAGGGAACAGAGGTTTTATGAGGATATGAAAATACTGTAAAAGGACTATCTAATGACAAAAAAAGAAAAACTTTTAATCTTGAAAACAGGGACTGAAGAGGAATTTAGAGGCAGTTTGCAAGTTTATGAAAGGACAAAGTGCAAGACACAGCTTCCAGAAAGAAGCAAAGAAGACAAAGCAGAAGGGTGCATGGACTTGTGTTGGAGTTAAGGGCAACTATTAAAAGGTTTCATCTAACTTCTTTAGTCTGCGGGGTTTCTGAGATTCTTGAATGTAACTGTGATATGGAATAGCCTGGCAAAGGGTGAGGCAGCAATGTAGGTTTAGGCAATCTGGACCTTTTCTTTATGCTGAGCAATAGACACTTGTGAGCAAATTCCAACTATACCAAGTTCAAATTAATTTAATAAAAGAGCATGTCAGACCTCTTACCTCCTGGCCCTACAAAAACCTATGCACCACAAGTTTCATCAAGGGACTGAATCGTGGTATTTTGAACACCTTTTTATGGATATCCATAAATCATACACTTGAAAAGTACAGTTGTTTGAGCAACTGTACATTGCACTTTTCTCCTTGAAACACTGTTTTAAGCAGTTTCTTACATAGCGCTAAAAAAAGGTGCTCATTCTATATTTTCCTTATTCTCCTCTCATGTGTTCCACTTGCAAATGCATTGTGTAAAGTTCACTGCTGTGATTCTGTTACTGTTCATGGTAAGACCAGTACACTCACTGAACAACTGTGTATTTCATTTGTTTATACCATATAGGATTTAGTATTATCTTTGTCTTTAAACAACAGGGAGACACATGTAGCATGTGCCTAGCAGACACAGAACAGCAACAATCTTGTTAACTACAGGCATAAGTCTGTAAACTTAAGGTGTGCAAAGTACTAACTAAAATATAATCAAGAAACAAGAACTACCCACAGAAATGCCTCAGCTGTTTCAACAGCAATGCAGAAAGGGCAAACTTTGCCCCATAGAGGAAACAGCAGAAGGACTTAATTGAGATCTTCACTGATACCTTGCCCATCTGGATTTCTGGACAAGAAGAATCTGTATGGGATACTCAGCACCCTGTAATGGTTGATCCTACCTTAAACATCAGTTTGGCTTTACATATCTAAAGTGCCCTCTCAAAGAAAGCGCCTACAAGTCTGGATCCTTCTTGCAGTGACTGTAATTTAAATAAATACTGAATGAGGAAAATCTGTAAATATACATACGTCAGATTTGCATCTCCTCGCTTGCACTGAATCTTCACTTACTCCTGTACTTTGGAAAGACACCAACATATTTATGTGGAAATGGATTGTGTTATTCTCTCCTTTTGGTCATTTCTTCTCTGCTACAGCAGTCAGAATAAAAGATGGTGCTGCATTATATGCTATCATCTGTATGTAGATTAATAGCACACAGATAGGATCTTGTTCCCATTTCTTCTTGTTTTGCAGTGAACAGTTTGCTTTATTTGGAGGATTTTTAAGAGGAGAGGAAAGGCCACTGAAACCTTAATGGAGATCATAGGTTTTATTGAGTTGTCCGCAATGACTTGATCTCTTTCCCTGATATTTATAAATTCATTTAGAATGCAACAGAAGTCATAAGTAGTTCAACTTACTTCTTTAAATGCCTGCTAGCTTTCATACATCACTGTGAAATTTGTGTCATCTACTGCTGTAGTGCTGAGGTTCCCTTTTGAAGTTCTCCACATGGTGTGTTTTGGATTTAAGTAACCTAGCTAATTGTACCACTGCAGATGTTGCCATCTCATTGACTAACTTTCTTTCCAATTCATTAATACATTTATTAAATAACAGCTACTCTAGCATGAGGCAATGGAAAAGCCCACTGTAACCTTTCAGCCATAGAGGAGGATGGCTATGTATTTTTATTTTGTTATCTAGCCATCTTTACACTGTGACAAGGATTTCCCTCACTTCCAGTGACTACTTAGCTTCCTTAGCAGCTGCTCCTGTGAAGTAAGCTTTTTGAAGTCCAAAGAATTATGCTGGCTGATTATTTTTGCTTGTTTGTTTTGCATTAGTGTTTTACCATCTTATAGAGCCTCCTCTAATTCTCAATCTCTTTATAACTACTTCCATTTCCCAGAAATATACTTCACTGGAACAGTCCGAAACAGTTTTCCAAAAGCTTGTCATGGTACAATTCAATTCTTCAGTATTGAAGAACCGCTACTATTCAGTTAGTCAGTACAGAAATCAATGCATGGCCACATCTAAATAAAAAATGCTCACATAGTTTATCACATTGTTTCAAAAGTTGTTTTGCTTGATGCAAGAACTGAGTGGTACTGTGCCTGTCTTAGACTAACCTTCGGTTACATTGGTATTGACATACAACACGCAAAGCAACTGAGAAACTCCAAGCAGAATCAAAATACACAGACCCTGATTTTAAGTTTTCTGAATTTTTACATTTTATATTCTCAACCTGTAAATTTCACAGCTGAACCCTTTCCCACTTGTGTTGAATTTCACTCCCACCATTGTGGGATTCTTGAAATTCATATCTGAATGTTGCAATTTGAGATTACCTAGCTTTCTGTCACATACTTGAAAGAGTTAAGAGAGCACTGATCAAATAAACACTTTCAATTTGTCATTTATAAAGTGCAGAATGTACAATCCACAGCTTGTGGCAAGTAGGAGTAAAATGGATTTAAGCCAATTTTTAGCCCTCTTTATCCTGGGCTGCTTTGCATCTAATGTAGTTGTATCTTTGAGTCTGCTTAGGTCATAGCGTGGAGAGTTCAGCTGCCCATGAGCTCCAGTAGTGCCTGGCACCTCCCCGATATGGCCGGCTGGGGTTCCTCCAGCTGTGCCTTGGCAAGCTCAGAGTGCTTGCCCTCCCCAGGGCTTGATTGGAAACCAGCCTAATGGCCATTTCCTTGCTTTCTGTGGCAAGAGAACTCTCTTCCAGATGGACCTACGGCTTTTAGAGCCATGTCTGGCACCTCTGGTGATCCTTGCCAGAGAAAAGGGGCTAGGGTACAAGTGAGGATAAAGAATAGGTTAGGTTACATGCCATTGACAAGTGCACTTCTTTACCCTCCTTTATAGAAAGTCAATGCTGTAGATTATTCAAAGAAAAAAGTGTGAACTTTTCATTCACTGTTCACCCTCCTTGTTCACATGATATATTCCTGTCCTCTTAGACAATGAAGATCAACAAAGGCAATTTTAGTTTTATTTGTACAGTCAGTTTTAATTTCAGGATCCATTGAGCTTCAGCACTTGAATTTCAATCAGTGTTGTTTATTTAAAACACCTTCATTACTGCAGTCTTTATATGTGCATACATTATGTAGCTTTTAATATTTATGACAATTAAATAGTATTATTAAGGGTATGTTATTATTAAATATAAGATATGCATTAATTTAGAGAAGAAGTGTGGGGCAAGCTGAGTAATTACTATATTACAAAATACAATGTGAAAACACCACACTGATAAAGAGAACACATTCCAATGTGATGTAAGGCCTTCAAACTGTGAGATGGTGCTTTTTACTTTCAAGGACAGAGGCTAGACCTTTAACGTACTGCCCAGAAAGAACATTCATAAATACATATTTTGGAGTAGGCACAGTCTTAGCAAATTAGAGGGCTCATCTTTTGATCCTGGTGATGATAATGATATCTAGCATGAGCTCGGACAAACCATATAGTGGTCTAGAGCTCCCACTTTTCACCGTGGATCTCATGTCACAAAAGGACATCAGACTCCTACATACTTCCAATTTGTTAGAAGCTGTCTGTGGAAAAGTATATACAGAGGTATGTAAGCAGAGGTATGTAAAAAGAGAAAGACACAAGGACATTTGCTTTCAGAGTAACAAATCTGTTTTCCTGAGTACAAATTATCTTTTTAAGACCTCAGTGAGGTTAACAGGGAAGATGACAGATTTCTGAAAGTTTGTGATTTGTGTTTTTCTAACTATTCCCTAATGCTTTATGAATGTATTTGTAAAGCCTTACACATGGATGTATCTTGCTTAAAGGTACATCTTGTATATTCTACCGAAATGCCCAGTGAATTTTTTTTTCATAATGCTGTGAATTGTAGTCCTGGTTGAAATGAAAATTTCACCCTCGAATAAAGAAATTGTTTATATTCCAGAACAGAATATAAATTACATCAATTTGCATCCTTGTAAGCAACATGCCAAAAAAAAACCCCTTTAAGGTTACCTCTCTTCCCACTATTCTTTTTTTTTTTTTTTTTAGGTTGTCTAGCAGATCTTCAAGACAAATGAAATCCACATATACAGAGATAAAGGTTGAGGGGAAAAAGATATTAGATAATGTTCTGGTTCCCTTGCATTCTTCAGATTTAGAATTGAATGTGCGTGTTGTCATTAAGGAATGTTCCTAAGCATTTGTCAAGTATATTTACACACATTTTCTTCAATCCTCAGGTTTAAAGTAAAGCAGATTTAAAGCTGCTGAAGTCCTCTGCAGCTTTGAAGCCATAGAACAGCTTTTAGAAGAGCAAGCATTTTCAAATACCATTGCATTTAACAATGATAGTTACATGTCAAGTATTTCAACTACCACGCTGTGGACACTACTGACAAATGATGATGGGGATGGAATTTTATTTAAATATTTTAACTTATTTCAGCAAGGATTTTATTTATTTCTTCTTATAGACATGTTTTTATATTTTTTATGATATTTGGATCTATTCACATTTGCAATGCAAATCTGACTTTGCTTGTATTGACTGTGTAGCTGTGAGTCAAAAATTACATTAATAAAAATAATGTGTCTGATATGTTTTAGAGAATTTGGCTTTCTCAGTGTTTCCTAGTTTTACATGTATTGATTGAAATGTGGACATTAGCTAATACTTAGTTTTCTCAATGCACAGATTCTGTTTTCATTAATACCAGTCCTGAAATAAGTCTTCAATCAGTGAGAAATGTACTATCAAGCTTTAAAAATGTAACATCACATTTGGGAAATTATGGTTAGGAGATATAGTATATAAAACACATTGAAAGAAAGCAACTGCTAATTAGGGCTTGACTGGTATAAGTGCAGTTCCATTAAATGGAAAGAACAGGAACAACTGATAGTGGTGACACTAGAACCTGCTAAAATCAGTAAAATCTTCCTACACAATTTTAAAAGTATTCTAAAATATCTTGGAGGAGAAATTAATACCTGGTAAATTCAGATTGTCTTTTAAAAAACAATGCTATTTTAAAATATTTTTATTTTCTCTTTGAAAACTATCTATGAATATGTACCACTTTATGTTAGTGCTACACTTTGAGTAAAACAAAAGCTTTGATGATACCTTAAAAATTGAGGCAAAAAAGTAAATCATTATCTCATGACTGTAACAAGACTGTTTTGCTGTTTAGCCATTTAACTTAACGTTATAACACAAAACTCTAAGTTTTACAATGGATGCAGCGACACACAATAACATTATTTCAAAACTCATACCACAAACATACAAATTGTCTCTGGTTTATAGTCCAGAAAAGTAGTGTTCGTTCATAGAACAAAGAGGCACAAACCAAGAATTTGGATATAAATCTTCAGACTCCATTTGGAGTTAAGATCAATAACAAAAATAGCTAAGGTTAAGATCTTTGTGTCTCACAATGTAGATGCTGCTGGTTTAACACATTCCATATTATGCAGATGTTTTCATACAGCTGAAAAATCTGAAGCAGCTGAGTTTTGTTAAAGGAGATGGAAACTTATAATGATTTGACCAGTTTAGTGATATTTAGGGAATTAATGAGATATTCCATTAATATGCATCATGTGAAACTGCTATTACACTCTGGAAGGGACTAATAGACCACTGTTCTGTGTCTGGAAGTGATCAGCAGTCAAAAACTTCATTCTCTCATAAAGCAATTTTCAAAGGGAAGAAGTTCTGTAACCTCAACAACTCTTCAGTGCATGGTTTGAATCAGAAATATTGCTACTTCTAGCACCACTGCACATACTGTTCTTATTCACACAAATGTTTAACATTCTTGATTCTAACTAGGAATTTCCCTAAATTAAGGTTTGTGGTAACAGGCTGCAGATTAATTACAGTTCATATAAAAGCTGGGGTTATCTTATTCTTTTTGATTCAGGCCTTTGAGTGTTTTATATTTCTCATTTCTGTAAATAAAGTGAGCAGAATCAAAGGAAGGGTATCCACATGAGATAAATTCTCCATTATGATGGATCTGTGCAGTAATAATATGGCTACCATATAATCATTTAGTATCTGTTGTCCTAGACCAGACTGAACTAACAAGCATCATTAGATACATTACCTAACTATGTCAGTATTAGGCAGAGTTATGATTATCTGCGTACTCTCACACTGGATTTTCAGCTTATCTTTAGCTTTGCATTTTGTGGGTTCCTAATATTTGAAAGTGTGGGATAATTTTGAGATGGTTTCAGTATGTCTGGAATGTATGGCTACCCTTAAATGCTACTCTTCAGACTTACCAGCCTCCTAGTTTAGATTTAGAGTGGGTTTTCTGCTAATAAAAAAATGAAATTGAACAGGTAATACAAAAACTTATTTTCATGAGGCCTTCTGTTTATTTACAAATATGAAGTTTTGCCTGTAAACCTTGCTTGCTTGCTTTCTAATAAATTTAACTTTTATGGTCTAACATACAAAAGTTATTATTTTAGAGTTGCCAAAATGTACCAAGGTGGACGAAGTAAAACAGTGCAAAGCTACAACATCCATATGCCCCTTCCACAAATTTCACATTGCCTTTGTTTCTTCCACCTTCCTGACCTTTTCTGCCTATACGCCCAGAGTCCCTTCTCTAAGTATAAATGCACAGTCATTATAGTTCCATTCCTTGTATCCTCTTTCCTGTTCAGCATGCCTCTTCAATTTCCTTCCTCCTCTTACATCCTCTTGCACTGCTTATCACATAATAATTCATCCTCCCTATTCCTTCCTTCCTCCCACATAGACATACTGTGTGCCTCTTGTTGCTTTCTCCATTGATTAGCTCAGGTGCAAAGGTTTGGTTTTCGAAAAGGTAATGAAAAATTGCCATCAATTAATCCCTTGTTAGCTCCCTCATGTTTGGACCATTTATTTTTAAAATTTATGAACATATACTGGTAAATACTTAAAAAAGAAAAATAAAAAAATCTTGCCTTAAGAAAAACCTGATAATCTATTTTTCATGCCTTGCAATCTCCACTTTGAATAAAACAGTTTGAAAATAACATCAGACTGTGGCAGCTAGTTATGGCAGCTGTAATACATGTTCTGCCTTTGGTAAATTCCTCTTGCTAATGAATAAAATCATAGATTTTGAGAAGTTAGAAGTTACATATTTTCAGTGAAAATTTTTCAGTAATAATTCCAAGATTCCTTTAAAAGTCCATTCTCCAAAATGCAAAAAGATGAGAATTTAATTGAATAGATACTAAGTGCAAGAGTTTGGGGGAGTGGTGGGGGAAATCCTCCATAAATGACAAGTATTGCCACTCCATTATTTAAAAAGTAAAGTGCAACTATAAAATTCCCTTCTTAAAATTTTTCACACCCAACCTGACTTGTTGAAGCATTTGAGTTCAAGTTACATCAAAAATTTCCTTACCAAGCTGGTTTTGCAGACTTACATTAGATCTCCGATGAAGCTTCTGAGTGCAAGTTCAAATAAATTGAAGGTCCAATCAATAAAACTGGAAACCTGCCTTGCAAATCCTGTTCCTTACTAAGAACAGTCATTAAATTATAGTAAAATCAAATTACACAATAACAAATAACAGCCACTTATCATATATAAGAAGGTATCCTTAACATGAACCTCCACCCACTCAAAGACACGTGCAGCATGACGTTTGCTCCAGACTAGCAGGGTCACCCCTTGGTGAAGATTCCCACGTCCTTGGCTCTCCGCTTACGGAGCTGTGAGGGCCCAGCCTTGTGGCCTTGAATCACAGCCCTTATCCGCTTTGGTATTTCCAGCAGCTCACACAGCTAATAAATAATGCATTCATTAGGTAGACTGCATGTTTACTTCCATAGACCAATACTTGGACTTTTTTAGCCAAAAGAACCCAACCTGACAGATAGCTAAACTTGATTTATTTTCTTTGGGCACATCACTGCCTGTACCTGTCCTTTGGTGGGGCGGTGGATTAGCAGCAGTTTGCATGCCACCAGTGCCCCAACAGTGAAGGGGGGCTTCTGGGTGCCTCTGGTGCCAAGGGCAGAGGCACAAGTTCCCAGGCAGGGTTCCCTGCCAGCACCTGCCTTTACAGCAGGAGGCTGGGGACAACAAAATCTTCCACTGCAGACCACTCCTACAACAGTGCAGGGCAAGAGAAGGGCAGGAGTTATATGACCCCTTTAAGCACCTGCATGGCTGGCAGCATCATCAATAGGTGTATCAGGTGTGCAAACTACTTTCTGTTTAAATTGTTGGCCTCAGTGTGGACACAGCATGAAGCTTTAAACTGAATTTTAATTTTACTTAATTTTTTGAAATACCCAAATTTTTCAAAGTTGCACATGTTATCTCTCTGTTTATATTTTTAAATATTTTTTATATTTATATTTTTCCCCATTCCCTTTGTATACACACACACACACATATATATATATTTCCCCTATTATCCAAGCATTAAATTGAGCCCATTCTCCTGCCCAGCTGCCCCAGCACCGGGATCCTCGCCCTCCTACATCCCCTCCCTCCAGGACAGGCAGGGAGGGGGTGCTGAGGCTTATTTTTCTCTCAGGCTAGGCTCAAATTTGTGCCTTGCTCCCCGGGAGCTGACAGAGTATTTCAGAGGGGACCGCGTTGGTCCAGGGGTTGGGCTAGGGCTGGGTATGAGGCACGGTGGGATTTTGGAAGGTTTTTGGCCCCGGGGGACCAGCTCCATCCTTTTCTTCCCCCTCCCACAGATTACCAAGGTGACTACTACGGACCGGGAGGCAACTATGACTTTTTCCCCCACGGGCCACCCTCCCAAGCCCAGTCCCCGGCCGATTCCAGCTACCTTCAGAACTCAGGACCCGGCTCCACACCCCTGGGACCCTTGGAGCCCCCCTTAAGCGGACACCACTCCTCAGAAAACCAAAGGTACACGGATATGATCTCGCATCCCGACACCCCCAGCCCCGAGCCGGGGATGACCGGCTCGCTGCACCCCATCCCGGGAGAGGTCTTCAGCGGGGGGCCCAGCCCACCCTTCTCCATGTCCAGCAATAGCGGCTACAGCGGGGCCCTCTCGCACCCCAACCCGGAGCTCAGCGAGGCAGCGGTGTGGTAGGCATGGCGCGGGCACGCGTGTCTATTTCATTGTGCTTTTCCCAGCTTACAATAAATTTTAAGGGGTTCTTACAAATACTGTTTTCCATTCAGATGTTTT
>WUAM01000143.1:33763384-33787987 GCA_024336885.1 Actenoides hombroni
GA
Source organism: Actenoides hombroni (assembly GCA_024336885.1). Classification (NCBI taxonomy): domain Eukaryota; kingdom Metazoa; phylum Chordata; class Aves; order Coraciiformes; family Alcedinidae; genus Actenoides; species Actenoides hombroni. The sequence goes on from WUAM01000143.1 coordinate 33,763,387, forward strand.
ATAGAAGGGATATTCCACATTTAAAAAAAAAAAAAATGGTCACTGCATTATAGTTATATACTAGCAAATAGATACATGTATTATAAATATACCAGTAATATAAATATACTAGTAAATATGTATGTGCTAAATATTTAACAGGCGCAACAAAAAGGCTACACAAACCACAATATTCCCAACAGACAGTAATCAGAACAAAAGTTTAATACATATATATGAAATTACATTTGTAGGCTTTCTTAAGCAAAACAAATCCTTTAAAGCTAACCTGCTTCAAGTTCTTGCCATTAACTTTATTTTGTAACAAAAAGAAAATAAATTAAGATCACTGTATTACCTTTGCTGAAATCTGGTATAATTAACTTCAGTTTCCTTTTTCCTTTTACTTTTTTCTCTTTTTCTAAAACAAAACAAAACAAACAAAAAAAAGTGAGAGAAAGATTTTGAAATATCTGTTTTATGCAGAGCATTTTCAAAACAACTTGAAACATACACAAAATTAGTAATTGTGCTTTTAAGATACAAAACCAACATGCTGCTGATGCCCCTCTCAGGGCCATGGGAAGACATGCTGTGAACACACACACTTTGGCAAAGGGACTATTTAATTTAGTATTTCCTATCCTTTTTTCATCTCACAAATATTTTAGTTTTATTAGGGATTCTAGAAGGGAAGGAGCAGGCTTAACAAAAATAAATAGTGTTTATCAAATAGTGCATATGAGAAGGTAATTTGGTACAGAACTTCATAAAAATGCCGAGGTAAACTAAAGAGCTTAAGTCAAGAAATGTCTGCAAAACTTTCGGAAAAAAATGAAAGGTGTGATTACTGCAATCATATTTAGAAGTTTTAAAAGTTCTTTAAAGCTAATGCAAGCCTTGGTTTCTCAACAGACTTAGGTATTAATGACATACATATTTATACTAACAAAACTATTGTGGAGGGCAGTATCACCATAAATGTAAGAAACATGTTCTGATATAAAATGGGTGAATAGAAGTATATGTGGCATATACATAAGGTCTCCATCCAGCAATTTCCCAGAATTCATTGCAGAACAACAAAAAAATATGTTAGCAAAATTAGCATATAATCTTAGATGTTACTGTCTAAGCAGTAATGTATAAAAGAGTAAAGCACACATTAAAACAATTCTTTTGTATAGTCATAATATATTTATGAAGCTTTTTCTTAGACAAACACCTATCATAAACATTTGGAAAAAAAATATTACCGTTTCTGCTAAAGAGACACTGTGAGTTTCAAAGTAATTTCTAGCTGAGGACATCTGGTTTTTTAAGTGAATTAAAGAGACAAGGAAAACATGAAAAAAAAAATTTTAAAATTCCAAAATACATAAACCACCAATTTGGCTGAGCTTTTCAAAAATCTGTCAGTCAAAATGAATTTTGTTACACACTCTTCTAATTGCCTAGTAATATGCTACAACAGACAGATAAATGCTGTAAAAAAAGGCTCTAGTAAACCATCATATGCTCAAAACTTACTTCAACTCTGCATGCACTTATCACAAACATCCTGAATGGATATCTTAAATACTGTTTTCAGCTATTTCTGGACAAGTGCTGATTTACCGAACATCTTAAAATAGTCACAGTTACTAGCTGCAAACCAGGCTTACTTCATGAATGTCCCAATAATGTGCCTTTTATTCCAGTGATTGCTACACTGATTTCTTTGTAATGGATTTAGATATAAATTGTAAGAAATCTGTATATAAATTAACTCAGTAATAATTTTAATATACTGGCTATGAGAGCGATCCTTTCCTACAGTTTAACACGTCTTTTTTTTTCCCTTCGCCTCTTTAGAAACTGAAAGCATGAGTCACACTATAAAAAAAGAATTTACTTTCCTTAGCAACCAGATCTAAATACCCACAACTTTCTCAGAGATAACCAAAGCTTAGACTGAATAAATGTACCATTAAGGTCTTTGCATAACTCCAGTGCTTAGCTAAGACAAAATGTGCCTAACTACTTACTGCTATAGACCCTCGATTTTTTGGTTACTTTTTATTTTTAGCAGTATTAGATCAAACACACACCCAAAAAGTTAGTTTTAAAAAGTGTGAACAGCTGACTATGTTAAATTAATACACAAGGACTCAGTTTCAAAACAACATGTTTAAAACTTCTCAAAAAATAAAAAAAAAAAAAAAGAGGAAAAAAAGAAAAAGAAGCTATACCTGATATGAAAGGTACGTTTTCACCCAGTGCCAAATACTGCTATATGAGCAATAGTGAAAAAAACAAACAAACAAAAAAAATCATTCCTTCTTTCTTTTTTTTTTTACTAAAAGAATCAATCTCCTAGGTTCATTTTGTTACACTGTTTTAAGAAGCTCTAACACATCCTGATGTCTCTGTAGTGAAACATGCCAGATTTTTTTTTTTTTTTTGGAAGCAGTAGAGTCACTTTTTTTTTTTTTCTGCACTCTTGTATGTAGGACAAACTCAGATTTGTTTCTTCTTCTTAGGGCTCCTGTTCTTTCTCGGAAGAAGACCAGGATGCCTGTCTTCTCTCTCGCGCGTTCTTCTCGGAATTCCAGACACAAAGCACTGCGCAAAAGCTGCACCAATCCTTGCCGCAACTGCCTGCACAGGACTAGAGGTGGGGAGAGACCAGCAAATTCACCTCACCGCTGTGCCAGTTTTATAAATGGGGATTGCACAAATCTGCCGGAGCAAAGGGGTGAAAAGGCAGGGTGCCAGTTTGCTACCCTATGCTGCAATGATCTCATGTTCAATGCTGTCACCCCGTTTGTCCAGTTCAACCGCCTGTTCATTAAACAGGAGGAAGGAAGAAAAAAAAAAAAAAAAAGCACCAGAAAAATAAAAATCAACTTTCATCCTTCAGACACTCAGGAGGGCTGTTCTAAACTACAGATCAGCAATTAAAAAAACCCAACAACATAGTTTTAAAATGCAGTTATGAAGTATAATTATTCTGCTTATATTTTCTTTCTTTCCCTTTTCTATTTGGAGATAAGAAGCAGAATTTATCAGGCGTGAAAGGGACAGCCTCCTGGTGGTGTGCCAAAAAAGCCAGAATAAAGGCAAAGTTGTGCTTCAAAGCTCAATCGCTTGCTGAGTCTGGCTAAAGTCAAGTATTAAGATCCACCATTTTCTGAGCCATGTAAGAAAAGAGGAAAAAGTCAGAACAGGCGCTGCTTTCCAAGTCTCCGTTGGCACCATCACAAAATCTCAGCCGTAAGGTCACATGATGCTCTGCCAAATGTGGAGTGCATTCCCATAAACCATTCTGCTGATACTGCGAAGGCAGCTATTGTCTAGTTTATACCCAAAGTTCAGCCCACTCTTCATTGAATTAGCTGAAAATCGCATCACCTTTGGGGGTTGGGAGCCATGGAAACGTCTACCTGGCAAGCTGCCCACTTTTTCTGCCCATCAACCAGAGATGGAATTGTGCTGCCTAATGTAATGATGACTAGGAATGTGAAGAGTCGTCCAAAGTGAATCTGATTCTTGCAAAGCCTGCTGCTTCATTTGCACAGCAAACTCTGGCTTCTTGTTGTTAAAAAGGGGAGGGGAGGGGGGGGTGGGGGTGGGGGAAGCGCCTTTCTCCTAAATGTAGCAATTAAAGGTCTAGTAAACATGCTTAGTCTGCAACTTTCCTCCAGAACATACTGAAATGGTTCCCAAAATAAAGCACTTGGTATAACACGTTTTCTGGTTTAAAGCAGCACTCCTTTTTTTCCAGAGTTAATGTGGTATCCCCTGGACATTTTACTCCCTGAGGGAAAAAAAATATAAAAATGTACACAGCAGATCTCTCATCTCCTCTTTTTACCTGTCATTATTATCTCCTGATTTTTTCTAGCACAAATCATATATGTGTGTGTCAATACCCACTAGTAACAGTGGGGATGCAATATTGCTGCGATCTCCCTCAAAGCAGTCTCCTGAGAAAGCTGGTTATGTTTCCAGCAGCACAAACCCCTTCATCTGAGCCCTCTTATCTTCGCTAGTGAGTAGGACAGGTGGTCTACAAGTTTGCAAACCCGTACATTTGAGACCAGTCAGCACCTTCCCTTCTTCAAAATGCATTTAATCTGGACTTTGTGAAAAGAGATGCAATCAGGCAGGATTTATAAAAGATGCAAGTCATTAAATAGACTAAGTAATAGATATAACTCTTCTGCTACAGACCTTAAAAGTCAATTTTGCCTATCTATTGTTCTAAAGTAAAAAGTCACTTCCAAATTAAAACACCCTGTAACCTACTGAGCAACAAACACAAGTTCTCCCAGCACCAAAAAACCTTGTACAGAATTTATCTCAGAACTGACCATTGTGAACAAATGAACAAAAAGACAGTCAGTTTCTACACCATGAAGCTCAACAGCTACTGCAAAAGCGATGTTAAAAATGTGGTCATTTCTCAGATCTTCCCATAAATAAAAACAGAGCCATGGGAGGAGCCTCTCTACCTATTAGCATCTGTACAAATGATCCCATGAAGAGGAGGTTCCATGCTAAAGAGTTTACAGCTAAAAGATGGTAAGGAAGTGCAAACAAAGTCAGGGACAACATGCTAGAAACCGCAGCAGGAGGACAGGAAAAAACCATTCCAAGGGACACTGTGGGAAGTAAATCTCTAGCTCAGCTTTTATGTTTTGTCTCACAGTTCTTTCCAGTTTCACTTTATTTACCTGGAGGAAATTAAAGGTTCATTATTGGTGGAAGGAAGTGTGAGAATGAGGGTTTTGAAGTGAAGAAAGACAGTTACAATGGTGGCACAGACCTTGGAGGAGGGTCCCGTGGCTACCTACCAGCTGAAAGGCTCAAAGGGCTGACTGCACCCCTGGCTGGGACTGGGGCAGCAAAGGTGGCAGACTGGTGGCATGGGGCATCCCCTGTCTTGCTCCTAGTGCACCCCAGTGGACTGCACCCTGGTTTTAGGGAGGGCAGGCATGGTCAGGTGGAGGGTTATACTTGGGACAGCTTCTCTGGATGATAAAGGGAGATGATGGTGGAACTCAAAGAAGCAGAAGATGCAGCCACCATGGCCCAGCAGCAGCAAGGGCCTGAGAGAAGGTGGTGAGTACAACATCAGGGGACAGTAGTGACCCTGCTCTGCCTGCCAAGCCAGCACCCTGCTCTAGTCAACTGGTGGGAGCTGTCTGGCAGAAGAGAAACTTGCTAGGGCCCCAGTAAATCCTCTGACAGCTTCATTCCTCTCTTTTCCAGATTTGGAGCTCTCTCAAATGGTCTTTCAGAGTGAAATGCCACACACGTGGTTTTGAATGCAGACACCCTTTTCTTTTCCCTGTGAGCAAAAATGGCTGCCTAGGTGCTACCAGTAAGTGGAAATGATGCTTGTCACGCTGGCTACTTGCCACAATAGTCCCAACTGGTTGAACCACAGGGATCTCACCAACTTGAACTTGTAGAAGTGTACTTGTAGAGTAGGGCTAATGGTTGGACATGATGATCCCGAGGGTCTTTTCCAATCCAAGTGATTCTGTGATTCTGTGTGTGACTTCCAGGGACCATGAGTGAACTTTGTGTGTCATTATGCTTCAGTCATAAAAATGATCTACGATTGGATTCTCCCATAAAGATCTTTGAGATAAAATAGTAACTTTGTGATTATTTAAAGCTAAATTCATTTCTCCAGACCCATAAAACTCTGAAAGCCAATCTTTAATTAACAATTATCTAGAAACAGAAACTTGAGATTCCACTTTTATCATTTTAGTAGTTTTCTTAGTACTCAGGTGTATTTTGGACCACAGTGAAAAATAACAGTTTCCTTAGAATTGAGGAGAAACCTCCAACTAAACAACAATGAAATCATATCCTGTTCAAATTTACCACTATTATTGTCAGTGATGGTATGTGAAAAGGACAAGGGAACAACCTGACTTTCAGATCTCAGAAGGGTGTTTGCCACTAATTACAAGTAATAGGCAGTCTAAGTTGGGCAAATCTGAGAAGCAGCTTTTCAGGGACTACAGGAGCAGAATCCTCCACAGTCATTTTTATTGTCCTGCGTGGAAAAACACTTCAACATGTGGCTAGCCCTCAATGAAGAGTATTCACTTCACCAATACTCAAGAAGGATGTTAAAAAGCTATTAAAAAAAATAAATCACTTGCATATGTAACCAACAACATTTAGAGATGTAGATGAACTTCAAGAGCGTTTTGCCTATGAAATATTACAAGGGCAAGACAAAGGGAACCAAAAAGACCTATCTGCAGGAGCACCTGGCCCTGCTTATCTGCAGCTGAAGGAAGCAAGGAGGCCAGGTGGAGGGAGGCTGCACAGGACCAACCTCTCCACGGGAGAAGAGGACGCTGATCCTTCTTCTACCTGGGAGCAGGAAAGGAAGGCAGAGAGGACAGGAAACCTGGTCTGGGCTGAGTGTTTCTTCTCACAGCTGAATATGATTTGCGTGTCTGTACTCAGCTCCCACAGGATAACTGTCAACCCAACCTTCTTAGCTTAACAGGCAGTTTGCAAACTAACTGGAAAGGAACAATCGGAGCCTTCCCTGGGCAATGGCAATCCATACAAGATGTGAGAGAAAATGGGAAACAAACACAGCAATGCGCTCAGAGTGAAGGGGGAGGGAGAGAGGGAGGAAAGGAACCTGCTCTTTCACATGGTTGTTCTTGAACACAAACCCAAAACTAGCAAGTACTCCACTGTAGTTACTACACATTAAAAACTGAAAATACACAAAGTGAAAAGGACATGGAAGTGCAGGATATATTACACATTTCCGGATAACTTTAATATACCGTATTGCATGGCAGAAGTCTTCACAATAAAATGGTCTCACTTTGTAGACTGCATTCTGAAAGGTCCTAGTATATAGAGGTGACAAAATTATTTGTAAAATGTATGCAAATGAAAAGTTATCATCTGCTTGTTACTTTCATTTTATCTTCAAATGGCACTGTGCCTTCTCTCTTTTTTTTCTGCCTTAAGGTTAACAGCACCAAATTAAAAGAATTAAGCAAGATGCTCTATGGTAAGAGCCAGAGATGTCATTCATCATTAATTTAACTGTAATTTTCCCCTTTCTGAAATTTTCATGAACAAACTGGCTTCATGTTGCTTCTCCACTAATATTTTCGTTGTGTTATCTGAAACCTCTTTAGGTTTTGGCTGGGCGCATACACCATATTTATCTGTATGGCTGGGTACCTGAACTTCACAACCTTTTTTCTACTCTGTTACAAGAGAAATAAAATCTTAAAAAAAAAATAGTATCAAAAACTGAGTAATGCACATCCAGTACTCTTGTTCACACATGAAAAGCCTTCTTCACAGATGTTTAAAAAGATCAGCTCTTCCCTTAAGAGTGCAGATATTCATAAATAGCAAAGAGTACAAATATATTTAATTGAAACAGCTACCGAAAATTCAGAGAAGCACTTCCCAATAACTATTCCACAGAATTAAAAAGTCCACCATTTCAAGCAGGAGCTGCCCTCTGTTCTTCAAAGGGAAGTGAAGTTGTGGTAGAATAAGCAGTGTTGCTGAGAAGGGCTGATTCTGAGAGGAGACCACAGAGGGGCCCAAGCAAATCCAGGCTCTATCACTATTCCCTGTTTCTTAAAACCTTAGGCTTTTACGAGTGACCATTCAGGCACAAAAAGATCACACACAGAATTGCTACGGTTGGAAGAGACCTTTAATATCATCAAGTCCAACCATTATCTAACTCTACCAAGGCCACTACTACACCATATCCTTAAGCACCATATCTAGACAGCTTTTAAATGCATGCAGGGATGGCAATTCAACCACTTCTCTGGGAATATGACACTTTCTCCACAAACAATGAGACAGTACTTCAGAGAAATAAAAATGCTGTGGTGTTATAAAATATCAAACCAAACCTGATGATAGGAAGAGCTTTGCCACAGACATTTCCTTCAACATACTTGTTTCAGCCCCCATTTATTGCACCACTGTCACAGCAGAAACATTGAATAAGTTCAGAACAAGGGGTACAACGTTCAGTTCCCTCACATACACCAAATCCTAGACATAGGAAAACACTACTTACATTTTCTTTACCTCTTTTGTCTCTTGCAGCTCTAAATGCAAATGCAACTGAGCATTATCATCACCATACATCAAATGAAAAAATCTGAAGCAACTATTTTCTTTTTTTTTTAATTTAAAAGCTTTTAGCACTCACTCTTCAAAATGGCCAAGTAGCATGGCAGTTAGGTGTTTTTTTCCAGTTCTAGAGCCAAAGGTAACAAAGATTAACTTGTTTTCATAAACAATTTATCATTACTGTATAAATCACAGAATACCTGACATTGCTCAGTGTTAAGTACACTGCGCTGAATCATAAGTGCTACCCTGAATTAGATAGTTTCTAAATACCAACAAACTAGTTTGCACCAGCTTGACCACTACCTTTGAAAACTAAAATCTGAAGATACCTTGATCTACTTCCTGGGCACTAGAGTGAGAGGACAGTAAACACAGAGAAGTAGCCAGCAAAAAGAGTAAACACCGTTAATTCCTTACATGCCCTCTACTTGAGATAAATACAGAAATGTCAACTCCTTTCCCTAACACCTCTTCAAAACAAGTATAGCCAGAATTGAAGCCAGAAACTGTTTTATTAATTCATTATTTAGCATCATGATTAGTGCCTAGAACTGCTGCAATGCTTAGTTGACCTGGACACATATATACAGTAAACACTTCCACAACAGCAATCCTCTCCCAAAATCCTCATGGGTCTGGGATTGCACAGGCGTAACTCAGTTGAAAGCGCAGATGGCCTCCTGCTTCCTGTCTGGTAGGTTGTGTTGCAAGGGTTTTCCAGGGCCACCTAGGACACTTTCTTGACCTGAATAAAAACTAAGAATAAAAAGGATGCCACAAGGGTATTCTTCATATCACTGATTTCTCAATCAATGATAAACAGTTTTTATGTTTTCATTGCATACCTTTCCCACATGACCCTGTATGAACCCTAACTGCTCAGAACTTGAAATCTTGTGCAGTGTTATTTAAGAGGAGCATTTTGCTTAGGTGCCTTTAGCCAAAAGTAACCTCCAGTAGAAGACATGCTATGTGTCACCTATCCCCCACCTGCTGTAACAGACTACAGCCTGTTGCGGGGGGCAGGGGTCTCTGTACCACCACACAGCCTCACACCTCAATATGGCACAGTTCACTGCTCATGGGCAAAGAGAGAAAATAAGTACTTCTGAAACATTCTTAATTATTTCAGGCAGGAAGTTACATACATCTTTAGGCCCTTACATTCCTGCAAATCTGGACAGTACTTTCCAAAACATCAGAGTGTTTTGCAGGCAGGTATATATGTACACATATCCAAACACAGCCCACACATTTTGATAATTGAATTACAAAAATGTGGGGCCTGTGCATGCACTTTGATGGCTTACATTCTTAACAGGTTGAGTTCTGTTAGTCAAAACAGACCTGGTCAGATCATAACTCTAAGTTGAAAAGAAAGAACATGTGCATTATATCCCAATGTGAACTGTATTTTTGATTGAGCAGACTAAAGGATCAATTAGATTTGAAGCTAAAAATATTAAAACTAGGTAGGAAACAGTTTTATATATTCACTTTTTCAATTTCCCTACTGTGAACTTCTGAGTCTAAAAAACAATCTCACTCCAAATAGCACAAAACTTGAAATCTAGATTAAGTGCTTTTATATTGGAGCAATTAACACCTTGTACAGTAAAATCTTTTAAATATTCATTTTAGATTTTTAGTTCAATATTTTTAGCACAAACAACAACTCTTTAGTCTGAGTTGGCATAATTTTGTGAGTAAAACCTGCACTTCAAAATAATCAACATCCTCAGATAACCTGAATAACATAGAGATTGAGGCAGAGGAGATCAAAGGCATAGAGCCTTCTTGGAAGATTGAGCAGGCTATGAGTGATCAAAGACAAGGGAGAGATGACTCTGGATCTTAACTCCTGCTTCCACTACACATGTATAATTTACAGGTTATTGAATTGTGGGAACTATTTATATATTAAATATAGGTTACAGGTTTGTGAAGTTATTTGAATTACAAAAAATGAACTAAAATGTCTAGGCAGGATCTTTCACAAAGTACTTTTCCAACATTTTTTTTCCAAGAACAAATGGTGATAATGCAAGTAGGGTTCTTTGTAATAAATTGGCATTTTCTGACAAAATCAAACAAATGAAAAGGCACACTATAGCTGGTGTCATCACAAAAGAGATACTGTGTTGTTTGGAAGTGATAACTCACAGGAATAATGGAAAACTCATGTTCTGAGTAAAGTGCTACTAATTATATTAGCTCACTTTTCAGAAGATTTAGACCATATATAACTCAAAATCTTTATCAAATTACAGTTTCACACTGTGTGAAATTGACATTGTGCAATCACATAAAGGCATTTCTTTATCCTACACATTTTGGTAATATTCCTGTTTACAACCAGACTTCCTTCCATGAGACTTTTCACAGTTTACCAGTACAAGGGCACTCAACTCAGCACTGAGATGAGCTTTCATGCAATCGGTTGAGTACCTTAGCTACTGCATTCGTGGTTACTTGGTCTTTATTCATCTTTATCAGAATTAAGTTCTGTACTGGAGAAAACATTTTCAATTAAAATTTTCCTAAAAAGAAAGAATTATTGCCCCAAAGCTTTGATTTGGAAAATCAATTAAGAGCATTTTTTCAGAAAGTCCTGAATAGCTATACAGAAAATAAATATCAAACATTGCATGTATATATTCAAGAAATTAATTCAGCAATGCACAGATTTAGTAATGATACATGAATTCATATGATTCATTACTTCACAACTTATTGAATTTCATGATATTACATATATCTGCTATGCCAGTGAATATATAACACTGTGAATTTCATATTAATATCAAATTGTTTTCTCGATGGAGAGACAGGAATTGTACCACAACCAATATTATCATAGTAAGCTGAAAACAGTCTTGAGCTTAAGAGACGGTTCAAGTTCACAACAGTCAAAGCTGCACACTTGGACAAAGGATAAGGCATTATACATAAGCACAGAATGATTATTGAAGAATCTGAAATATACTGAACTATTAAACAAAAGCAGATAGCACAGTCTGTTAGTTATGGGTTTCAAATTTTCAATACTGAATGTCTCTGAACAGCACAAAGGGGATTTCAGAGGACCAGCAAGGGTCATGTACCTAGAAGGTGGTTTTAGTTTTCCTGCTTATATGCAGAAGGCCTTTACTTCTTATTTCAAACCATGACAACATCGGTCTTGTTTCAACATCTTCCTGGAATTCTGAAATACTAGTAAAAGTTTACATAGGCTGTATAGACTTAATGACATTAAAGGGATTTTACTTTAAATTTGTATAATATCTAGTTTTGGGGATCAAAGACAAGAATTTTCTTTTTTTTTTTTTATTACAACCTTTGTACAAAAGCAATCCAATAGGAATATAATGCTTTTTGATCAGTACAGGGCACACAATAACTGGCTAGGAGGCATTAATTTTTCCAGTGGCTCAGAGGTAGAATATCTACAGAAATGAGCACAGTCTAGGTGGAGGGAACTGTCTGGTTTGCTTTCCAGAAAGACCTGTCTTGTTGAAGAGGGTCAGTTTCTAACACTGTTGCAAGACATTCGTAATGAGGAACAAAGGGTAGGCAGCTTCATGGTATGCAAAGGGATGCTTCTGAAGATATTCTCATGCCCCCTTTTTTATATTTCTCCATCTGTAACAGGAAATTAAAGGTTACTAATCATTTAATCTACAAATGCATTACTTTCAATTTGTTAACAGATGGTTCATTCAGCACAACTTCAGGGGACTATATTTGATTACGTATCTGCTTCCTGAAAAGGTATTTTTCTAAAACACTATGGTAACCAATGCTTGCAGAGCATGAAACCAAGCAACCAGATTTCTGGCATGCATTTCTGGATAGCTTTTATCAAGCAGGAGAGAAGCAGAATGCAATGTGTAGAAAACAATCCCCTTGGTTAAAATGCAGTAAAGTTCTGCAAACAGAATCTAGTTCTGTCCTCAGAAGATTAATAAGAGCCATAGGGTTTTGAATTGAAGACAAATAAATTTTAACAAGGAATGCCAATTTCCTACATGAATTTGAACAATATATACTAGATAGAATGTAATGTTGTGCACAAAGCATGCAGTAACCATGTCCCTAATCCAGTATGTCCAGTGATGAACCTTTTATTTCTTTGCTTTGGAAGAGGAATGGATCTGTATAATGCCTTTAGGCCTTTATCAACCAAACTCTTACACTTGTATTCATCTTTACTACAATTAGTCTTCTCACTGTATCCATAACAATCTAAGCAAGCATGCAGAACTTTGTCGAGTATGGGAGCCTTGAAAACAAAGACAGCTATAGCAGATGCTTGTTTTAATTATGTAAACGTAAAAAACTAGTGCAGTAAAACTCCTATACTCTATTGACATCTTTTAAAATGATCTAAACAGTAACATAACATTAAGATGAACCAAAACATCCATCAATATGTCATTGTTCACCTCAGATCATTATCTTATGCTGGTATCAACTAACAACTCCTAGTAGTTTCAAATAAAAAGCCAAGGGGTTTCTCCTATACAGATGTGGGGGATTGCCTAATAAATTATCTCCTTATCTACCTGGCAAAATGTTGCTTTTGCCATGAATAATGCCTGCTCATTTCCCTGAACTTCATCTCCATTTGTCCAGTTTCATCTGTCTTCAGTGGTGTTAGTGATCTATTCAGGACACACATGGATGTCTCTATGCCTAATGAAAATCCCCAGAATGCCCCAATAATCTAAATTAATAAGCATAGGTACTGCTTTGCTTTCAAAAGATGTAGCAACATTATGGACGTAGCTAATAATGAAAAAAAAAAAAAAAGAAAATAGTATGTGTATACATTGTAATTCATAATGTAAATCTGAATCACTAAATATTTATAAACTACATTTATCATAGGAAATAATACTTTTTGTCAAACAAGACTTTCTATCACAGCACTATTGCACTCAAACCTCATTTTGTGATTTTCATTCTATAAACTCCTTTTTTTTTCTTTGGGGGAGTTATTACACATCGCAAAATAATTTATAATAAAGTTATTTTTTTTTTCTATTTTGGCAGTTCATCCCATAAAGTCAGTACTTTTTGTGTCAGTATGATGTGACAAAACCCTCTATTTACTTTTGATATTAGGGAATTACTTACCAACAGTAACTCCTATTCTACAAGTGTATGGCCTGAGCTACTTCATAGATACTATAGTGTGTGTGTATATGCACAGACACATAAGTAGTCAAAGAACCCTTGTGAATATACTGCTTGGCAATGAAACACATGTATTACTCCCTTGAGTACAATGTATGACAGAGTAAATGTTTAGCTCTCTCACACCCATTCTCTCTCTCATAAAGTCCTCCTTGTAATTACGTTCTGGAGCAGAGGACATAGGAGAGACTAGTATAGATTTATGGGTGTTATAAAAAAATTAAAGAGTTATTTAGTTGATAAGTAATCCTTTTTTTTCTGCTTGTGGCACCATCCCCACAGTACTATGAGAAACTGCTAATGACAGAATACTCACTTCTGGAGAGGAAGGATAACCATAACTTGCTGCAAATTAAGAGCCCTGCTCTTCAAGAAAGCAGATTCTGCTCCTAATGTCAAGTTGTGCAATGTAAATCATAAAGTTTGCATATACATTTAGGCAGCACTTGTTCACTTACAGTCTGAGTCAGGCTGGACCATCAATATTTTTCCCCTGAAAGGTACAAACTGCTTATTTTAACTCTTAAATATCTCATGTCAGTCAAAGCAGTAAATAATGACTATTACAGTGAGGAACATACGTAACTTTGCCTTTCCGCAGTTTGTGCAAACAAGATTATTCAGCATAAACTGATGTAGGTGAAAATCCAGCAAAACTTTTATATGATATTTGGGTCCAAATTCATGCACTGCATTGTTTTCTGAATTAAAGTTAGTCAGTAGGAAGAGCCCTGGGATTTCAAATGTTGTGCTGTTTCTAGTTAACATTGCAAAATGAAACATCCATTTGCTATTTGACGTAACTCAGAACTTTGTAATGGCCATGAGAAAGTCAGTTGTAACATTTACGAAATAACATGTGACACAAAACAAAAACAATGCTAGGAAACCTTGTTCTTAACAGGCTTCAGACCCATTTTTGCACATAACAGAATTGTAAGTAGTTAGACATGGATTAAAATTACATTATCAAGAAATCTGAAAGTCTGATATTGATGAAGAATTATCCATTTAATTAGTATGGCATTTCTTTAACACCTACTGTGCACAGATATTTTAAATATATATATTTTTAAGATTTTCTTCAGAAAATCTTTTGTTCATTTAAACAATAATTTAAAAGCAGAATTTTCTTGTGTTGTTTTGTTTTGGCTTAATTGCATTTGCCTATTGTCTCTTTAATACTCACTTTGAGTATATTTTGAATGCAGGTTTTCTAGGCATATCCCCAGCTTTGCTTAGTCAGTGCATGAAATTGCAGGTTGCCCAGGCACCACCAATCCTTGTTGGATAGAGCAGCATTTACCAAATGAAGAGTTCTTTTAAATTCTTTCTGCCCTGGGAATAATCTCATACAAGAACTATAAAGATACTATATTTTGGAAACTTTGTTCCTTTCTAAATGAAATACCAGGTTGATTAAAATACAACAGTCAAAAATTCAGGCCTTTTTTATAGGTTGTTATACTTTTTAACAGTCTGTCAGTCATTTCTGGACCACTCTTGAAATAGATACCAACCTTCACAGATCAAATAGCAACCTTTACAAGCCTTTACTTCCAAAAGCCTTAGCAGGGTCAGCCAATAAATGTAAATGTGTTCTCTTTCACCTAATTGGATATCGTTTTCATCATTACTGCTCTTTCCTCCCCTTTTATTTAACATTTCCACATGCAGAATTTGGAACTTGAAGCAAATTTTCATAGCTTCCCTATTCCTCCTTCCCCCAGGTCTACAGGAATCATCATGCAATAATAGAACTAATCAACAGATGTTAATCCCATAGTTTAATGCACCACCAGAAAGTAATCAAATACTATGATAAAAACCAGTACAATAACCTATATGAAATAAAGTGTTTTCATTGTTCTTTTTTATCTTCTTTCCAATTTGGATTTCTATGGTTTGAGGGAACTTATTTCCCAGGAGTACCTCTATGATGTACTATTTAAATGACAGTGTAGTTAACATTCTTTTGCTCTGTATAATCAACTCTATTATACTGATAATATTGTACAACTTTTAGGAATATTTAATTGCTATTCAAATACTTAACCACACAGACATCTACTGTTTATTTTAATCTAAGGTTTAATTCATCTCCTTGTTACCGCTAAAATGTTGTGTGTGAAAAAAAAATTTTACTCTATAATCCAAGTTATCTATATTTCATAATTTCTCATCACCAAAATGTTTTATTTGGATTAGACTTGTCCACTTATTCTTTCTTACTTCATTGTACCTTTTCCTCATGGAATGTAATCTAATCTAAACTCTTACTCTTTTTTGCTCCTCTCTCATCAAAATGTGAAATGTACTTAAATGTCAAGATTTTTATGAATTTTTAACTCTAATATCTAATATCTCCTGATATTAGTTCCTAAGGAGTCCTACTTCCTACTTCCTGGAGTACAAACATGGAAACCTCAGCAGATGTAAAGTAAAATTAATTTGCACTTTGCTGAATCAAGATATCAGATGACAAAGTTTTATAATAACTAATAATCTTTTATCCGCATCCTACATGTATACTTCTATTAATTTTTTTTACATAAATGCAATAAACTCATATCAGTATTTTATAATTGTGTGTAAAAAAAATTGGTTTTACTAATAATTGTGCTTTTTTTTAGTGTAGCTTGCAATTTTTTTTTATTTGTTGTTGTTGTTTCTAGAGGGATGAATAGGATTGTGAGTGGTGCATTTGAAACAAATCTGGATGGAGAAACATTAGAAAATGCAATGCTCCATAAAATCCATTTTGTTCAGTTTAGATATAAAATTCAATCATATAAAGTGTGTAAGAGCATAGTAATCCTGCTCAAATTTCAAATGTTAACATACCTATCTATGGTGTTGCTAATGATATTTTCATGTTGTTGCCATTACAACTACATGCATTATTAGTATAGGCTTATAGCCAAACCTATGGTTTAATTTATTAAGTCTGCAAGTAACATTTCTGACCATCACTGATAGTATATTTCCTAATTTGATACTTTTTGTCAATGTTGTGTTTTTAAAGCATAATTGGGTTTATATGATTTGTCTAAATGAACTCACATGAATTGTATCCTAGAGTGGCAGTTTCTATGCATGTGAATAGAACATGAAGAATAAAACAGAGTACTTCACAACAAAACAAATCTACACTCTTAATTTTACTTATGAAAATAAGGAGACTACTGATATGAACAAGTATCTTTACTAGTAAAATTCACAACTGGTGCTCAGGCCTTGTGAAGGATGGCAGGAGAGGAGAGATCTATTTGGTGAAGCATATTAAACACATGGATCTTCATGTGCCTCTTGTATCCTTTGCAGCTAAGAAATGCTCACTGAGACCATGATTTCCCTGTTATTACTCACCAAAAAGGCAAGGCTGAGATTATAATAGGAGCAGGTTTTCATATCTTCAGTAAGACTTGGAAACAAAATTTGTAGCTGTTTCCATGTAAAGAAATCACCAATACTCTGCATTATCTAACCAACAACAAGAGACCAGCCTGTTAAAGGATTTATTCAAAAAAATTTTTTTTTCAGTCATTTTTTTCAGAGGGGAGAAAAGCAATCATAGTACTTAAGGGCACAGGTACAATGGTACTAGTGGACAGCCATGATCAGAAAAATAAAATACTGACTTTCAGTTGCTACCAAGATTCAAAAAGAGCTGTGACTGTTTATACACTTTGGCAATTCATCTGCTTGCTTAGTTGTCAAGTATGGAATTCTGACACTTAAATCCAGTTGTTAAGAACTAAAATTTTTCACAAACTAAGATGAACAGAAAGTATGTATTTGTGTGAGACAGGCAAGGGTGGGCAGTAGGAGAGTATGGACTAACTATACTTGACACTGATTTTGAATTACTGTGACTACTTTTTTTGAATATAAACCAGCAGAGCTGAATTTTTTAAATTGCACTGCAAGTGGTTAAAACAGTATAAACTAACTTTCTGATAAAATTCCACAGAGGAAGAAATCTACCATTCTTATTTAAAATGCTATTAAATTCGTGGTTTAGGTAAATTGTGAGCTAAATCCCACCACCATCAAGCCCTAATCACCTAGATTTGCTACCTCCTTTCCAAAGTGAGTGACACCATTATATGCATAAACCTAAGTCTGAAGTGGGATGCAAGCAAAACAGAGGATGAGCCATTAAGTCTTTTTTTTATATACTGCTTGGGGGCAAAAAATAGTAATGCTGTATGCCAGAAACAGCAAAAGCAATTCAGAATTTACCCCACAGGAAAAAATATGTATTAAAAATATCTGGTTTTGGCACAGTTTGAAAAGTAGAACCTGTTTGACAAACATTAAGCACAATATAAATGCAGATTGTGCAAGGTTCTACTAACCAAAAAGCCTAGTCACAGCGCTATGACAGCTTTATGACATCTAACCATCATATCAAGTGAAAACATGGAAGAGATGGCAGGTGGGAAGAAGCCCTTGATATTCCAGGGAAAATATTAATGGATATGTCTAAAATGTACCTACCTTTTAAAGTGTCATGCTTAGGAATATTTGCATAATATTATCCTTTAAATTGCAGCATGTACGTATTAATTTTACAGTGTCATTCCCAATAAGTCTGACATCTGTACATTCAATGGGCCCAATCTAGCACATCTGCATCTAATACAGACATTTAGGCTCTCAGTTGAGGAAGTGGCTTCAAAGCAAGGCAACCCAGGCAGACACAAAGAAACACCAATTTGTGGATAAAAATTGGAAGTCCCCAAAGAAATTATGTCCTAGGAGACTGTGTCCGGCAATGTGAAGGGATGACTCAAGGCACCCTCCAATCCTTTCTTCACATGTATTCTTTCTTAAGTTATTCTTCCTCTGGATAACGCCTGTTACATACAAACTGGGAGTCTATACATAAATACATACACACTAAGAGTCCATGAACAACATGAAAAAGAGCTGAGGAAGAAAAGTGTACAGAACAATTTAGAAATAGGACTGAGGAGTTTAAAAACCAGCAAAAAACCTCAGAGATGAATTATGAAGCAAAGCATATGCTCTGTAAATGTCCCTAGTCCTTGCTGCTGTATACTTCCTTGCACATTTTCACTTCTTCCATGTTGCACTCCCCACTTTTCCTAAGTACATCATCAGATACATGTGAAATGTTGGCTGTATTTCTTTTTTTTTTTTTCTGTTCTAAAAATATTGTACTTCTTCAATAGAAATAGACCAAAAGAACCACAAAGTTGTATCTGTCTGGTCTTGTTACCAATGCGAACAAAATCTTTCCTATTAGGTGGTGGCATTTTGAAATTTAGTTTGATGCCCATCTGCAGTGGAAAGTTGGAATTGCACCACAGATCCTGTGAGTCCAGCCTGACAAATGCACGATGTTTTTCTTGTACTACATGAGACACCATTAAAGGCAATGATACCTTGCAACAGTTAAAGTTTCTATACTGTTTACTCTCAAGAGCATGAAGAAAACATTACAATCACTGAGTCTCAAGGTGAATAAGACATACCTCTGAGTATGCATTCAAGAACCCTCATTTTCTAGCAGGTGGCTGCCACATTCAGTCTTCATATTCATATATGGGGAACAGATTTAGGCCTGTAAATCTGCCATTTTCTAGATTTCACATGTTTCACTTTGCAACATAAGTAACTGCCTTAGAGCATAATTTCTCAGTAGTGCAGTTTCTATTCAAGAAGATGTAGACGCATTTGCTAAAAAGTGTTTTGTTTTAAAACTATCATGAGTTAATAGGATACAAAACTTCAGAACATATTACTGCCTTAAAACAGAACTGGCACACAAAACTCTATAATTTCTTTAATTTATTATAGATGCTGGTGTCTCCAGCAGGACAGTTGTAAAAAGGTTGGAAAATATTTTAACTCATTTTTAGCAAACCTTTCCTCCTCATCTTCTCTACAATTTTCTTCCTGATTATTTGCTTAGTTGTATTCCAGTAGATTAGAAAACAAAGTTGCCAATAGTGTGTAAAAACAATCCCCAAAGAAGGTTAGAAAAATGAAACTGTTGAGAAATCACATTGCAATTGTAGAACAGCTGTTCATTTTTGCTTTATATTAGGAAAATTAAGCAAATAACTTCAGACATAAAAGACGCAGTATTAAAAATAACTTCCTGAAGATATCAGTTCAAACTACAAAATAATACTGCTGGTATATTTAAATGAAATTTCCCTTAAATGTTCCAGGAAAAACTACTTAAAATGAAGCCTTTGGACATATGACAGTTTTTAAGATACTGTAAAACACAAAGCAAGTTAGTTTCTCATCCAGTTATTCATTTGAGAAAATGCCAAAGCCACAACAGTTACAGCTCTACTGTTCCAAGATGAGGCTTGTAGTTCATAGCTCTTGCAACTTCTGACATACTGCTGCCTGGAGGTATTTGAGGAAAAAACCCATATTTTACATACACTATCCTATTCTTACATATCTGGCCAATCTTTAAAAGTCAAATTGAAGCTCTACAGAATCAAACTGGTGAGAAGTTTCTTCTGAAATGCTCACATAGTCTCCTTCAGGTGACAGTTTATGTTTCATTTGGCATTTCCTTATGAAAACAAGAAAATGTAGAATGAAGAACAAAGGCATAATAGGCAGTTACCTTAAATACTTGCTTTTAAATTGTTTAAATTTAGAATAATTAGGTATGAAACTACTTTATCCTTCTCCTGGTAGTAACAATAGTAAGATTAAACTGTTAGAAATACCCAAAAGTCTGAAGTTAGAACAAGTCTTTGAAAATGTCCTCTGTAAATACTAAGACTACAAAGTTAAAGACAATGTGAAAGGAGAAGTTCTTTCATACTCACATCCAACTGCTGAAGCATTAATGAAATTATCAAACTTCACAAGATGGATGGCAGGAGAAAAGAGTTGCCAAGTTTGCTGAGAGCCTGACCCTGCAAGTGGCCTCCTGTTCTTATACAAAGTTCTTTCAAAATCTGTCTTGTCGGAAAACAAGGGCTTTCTCTGTCTGGATCTATCTCCAAGACTGAAACTTATATGTGTATATGCTAACAACTTAGTATGTGAGCTTTGCACAAAGATTACGAAAAATACTTTAATTAGTTAGTTAGTTAGTTAGCTTGAGGCTTTATGTGATTAGACTTTCCTAGGTCTACAGATAAAGCACAGAAAGAGATGCTGTGTATTCCACACACATTAGAACATATTGTTCCAAGGTTTGCATTTAATTTCAAAAGATCACAAAAGAATCTTATTTTCCTTTAAGAAAGACAAAGAGAATGCTTAGTGGTAGAGCTACATGAAGAGAGACAGGGTTTTTGATTCTGACTTCCTGAATATACACATTTGTCTGGGACCACACTCCTGATCTATAATGAAAGCTCTATTTCCCTTCTCTAATCAGCTCTTTATGACTGTAGCACACTCTGCCTTTATTCTTCACGAGCAGCTCCTCTCCCTACCAAGGTGAGATCTGTACAGGAGGGCCTTGACCCACCATTACTAAAGTTGTGTTTTAACTGTGTGGGTGAAGCATCTGACTCAGCATGCACAAAATGTGTGATCAAAGTGAGGGAGAATTTCTGATTATAAACACCTGCTGAGAAAAGGCAGATATATGTACTATCACCCTGAAGTCAGTCCAGAGTAGAAAAAAGTGAGGGAGATTTGCCATCCAAGTCACCCACAGGACTTAGCATAGCTGACCAGTAGCTACCAATATATAAGAAGGGAAAATGAGAGTGAATTTACAACTAGGTAAATAAAGATATCACAAATGAAAATTCATAGACAAAGCTAATGGGAGTTCTGGGGGCTTCCGTTACTGACAAAAACTGAAGATAAGTACCTTCTTAGCAAACTGAAATGCCATGTTAGTTACTGTGAGATCCACAAGCAATTTTTTTATAGTTCCTTGTACTAATCTCCTTCATATTCTTGTATATGCAAGCTGAAAAAGAAACAGCCCTTCTAACAAATGGCCTCCCTTAAGGTCTCTCTGAAAATGTACACATTCATATATTATTGCCATCAATTAAAACAAAGGGCACAGAAAAGCAATTATTTATTGCAAGGAGTTATGAAAAATATCTCTGAACTAAATAATTTTCAATATCGAAAATTATTAACACACAAATGAAATTGTATTCTTTTATCAACAATACTGCCTTTTAAAGGACATTTTGCACTCGCCCAGAAATACACAGAATTTGGAGTACTGATGCATTCAAATCCCAATACTTCATTGAGAATCTGCTTTTGTTTTTCCTCTGGTTGTTAATTATTAAGGGGCAAACTGAAATGATTTCATCTGTATTGATTCTGTATAAAACTCAACCCTGTGCACAGAAGCAAGCACACATGTTTTATACCATACCAGACTTCAAAATAACAGCATTATAGAAACTGTCATGGGGGATGAAACCTAAGGCCCAGTACCGGGTCTCTGAGAGAGGCAGGAATAGGTATTTCAGAGGAGGTTTAAGTGAAACACAATTAACAGACATTCATTGGTTTATTTTATTCTATCTTGTATATGTCTTGGTCTATAGCCTGTTTGTGAATAGATCTCTGCATGCATCTGAAACCTGAGTGGAGAGTCATTAGCTGTATCCCATAGTTCTGTTAAAGTATAACACTGGCAAACAGATTTTGCGTGTGAAAACTGTGAATCCAATTTTCACTCCCATTGACTGTTCCTTATAAAGTGCTCCATGTCCAACAGTAACTTGATGTGCTTGAATAGTCCTACCTTGCTAAAATTTCAGAACATTTCAAAGAGGCTCTAGCACTGTTGGAGTACAAAAAACTTCTGAATCAATTTTCATGCCAGTTACCACGAGCTCTTCTGGCATACATTTTAAAGATTTTTGTTTCCCAAAATAGCTGTTTAGAGCTTTTAATATTTCATATAGACACCAAATTCACTCCTTGTAATGGAAATACAAAGTGCCATCAGTACCTCCAAAGTGCATGAAATGTAGACTTAAAATGAAAGAATTAAAAATTACCATTTTCATGTTGCATTTTCTATGACTATATAGAAAATGTCTGGTCCACAATCTGCACACTGTATAGAAATTGTATACTAAAAATACACCCATACTTTTAGCAGGCTTTCAATGCCTCTGAGAATACCAGTAGGCTTGCAAACTTTAAAATACATCATTTTGTCAGAGAATTAATTATTGTAAGAATTGTTGTTGACTGTATCTATAGAAAATTCCATTATTGCACCGTATTGCACTAGCAACCCAATGCCTCAGTCACAAGGCAATCAATCAGGTTCACAGCATCGTACCCTGCAAATACCAACAGAATAGGGGGCTTATCAAAACCACAAATAGTCTTGAAAATACTTTGATTCATACTTTAAGTTGGTAGAGAGATGTGAAAGGTGCCAAATGGGCTCTCATTCCATTACCAGGATAGATCAGTATTATCCTCCATGTGGAGCTGCCACGAACCTTTTAATACGAAATGCTCTTGAGAAGACCTCAGTGAACAATTAAAATTACTATGTGTTTTTCAATCCAAGATTTCCCTTCCTGCTTGCAAAACTGATTGCAGAATAATTTGCAAACAAAATCCAGGAATATCAAACTAGGGGAATGCAAAAGATAGCACTAGCTGAGGCCTACATCTGTTTTTTAAAGGAAATAAAAGTATTGCAAATAGCGGGTTTGAAATTAAGTTTCAGGAGAAGATCAAAAGGGAAGCAAATTTCTCCTTGGCGAATTGAGATTGAGAAAGCTTTCTAGGTGTCGGCAGCACCACAGAAAAACCCAATGATAAGAAGTGAGCATGATGAGTTGATAAGAGACCATCTCATCTGAAATAAAGACGAGGTTAACGGTACTGATGAAGTGTTAGAGCTATGGAACATTTCAACATGAAGGAACAGGAGAACTTACATAGGAACATCATGGTCTTATTCACTCTTTTGTCTGTGTTTAGTCATTTTAACCAGGGCTAAGATGAGTCTATTGAAAAGCACAGGAACTTTAAGGCAAACTATATCTGTATGCTGTGAACAAAATATTCCAAACAAAACAGTATCTTTAATTCCTTTTATCCCCCTTTTTCTCTCCCATCATTGTGTCATCACTGTGTAAGAAGCATCAAAAAATGATTGCATTGGGTGTTGGCAATGTTAAAGCTCTACTGCATGCAAATTATATTGGCCAACTCCCTCATTAAAACCCATAACAATGAGAGACATGGCCAAAGAAGCATTTTCTGCAAACTGTACCTACAGCATACAACAGCCAATCAAACTTGAATTCCACAGGTAAAGCACACAAACCAGCCTACCAGCCTATACACAGTAAGACTGTAAATTGGCGCTTTGTTTTGGATTTTTGGTATCCACCAAACCACATCATTAATTGCAATTTAATTTGTTTCATAATTGCATTTTATTAATTGCAGGTCTACAGAAATGTTGTTTGTAAATTTCTGAAGCCATCTCTACTTCCCAACAGCCACTCTAGTGTTGCTGTGCCCTTCCTGTGATGTTAAAACACCATCTCTGAAGTTCTTATCAGACAATCCTGTTCGCAGTGCTGATATCCAGATATGTAGAGTGATACTAATAGCACCCAGCAAAAAAAAAAGTTCAACTTGTAAGGCTTTGAAAAAACACAAATATCAATGCAAAGTGCGAGGAGACTAGGACAACAGGAGAAAATAAGAAGGGAGAGAAAGAATAAAATAAAGCACATCTGGAAAATAAACTCATTTTGTAATTGAAAACTATAGAACACTGGAAATTTCAACACATTTAAAAAAAATTAAACAAACAACAGCATTTTGAACATATTTATAATAGATTTTGCCATTTTTTTCCAACAATGCAGAACACCAGTCTCTCAGATTTTGTTTCCTAACATCTGGAAAACATTTTTATAAAAAAACTGTGACTATACATATTTGCTTACCTGGTCGGTTATGCAAAATTCACTGTCCTGAGCAGAATGTATTGTATAAGAAATCTGTAAAAGAAAAAACAATAAAAGTTTAATTATCATTTATTTCTCTTTCTCATATTTTTGATGACAAATCAAGAACAAGTGGTTACTATTATATAGAAATTGCGAGCAGCAATCATACTAATCAAAAAGTTTTGTAAAATCTGTTAGGTCACTGTTTTTCCGAAGAGTCCTGACTGTGTGGCAGGATTACATTTATAAACAATAGTATTAAAACCAATGTACATACTATACTGTACTATTCAAAAAGGATTAAAGGTATTTGTTATGAAGTTGATATCAACTTTTGTGTCTTT
>WUAM01000143.1:33788044-33816436 GCA_024336885.1 Actenoides hombroni
GTCCATCTAGTAAAAAAAACCCCACAAGTATTTCTCATTAAATGTTCTTCAGAGCACTTGAATAAACAGAGTTTATTTACTTTCTATAACATTTCACATAAACATATAATGAAAAGAATATTATCAATATGTGATCAATATAAATACTAGAAAATGCCAAACATTAACCTATCTGTGCAACTTTTATTTCTTCAATGAGTATGGAATATGCTACAGTTGCTCATTTCTTAGTCACATAGTATTATTCCACGGGAACTTCTCTTCCTTGTATAGACATTCAGTGAGTTCAAGCACTTATATTTTCTGTTAATTTCATTGCTTAACAAGTGGACTGGGGAGACATTCATGGAGTAGTATTCAAACCCTGATAGAAAACCTGCAGTATTTTGTGCTATAGTCCACACATGAATGCTTTGACTGTATTGCAAACACTGTACAAGTAAAGTTCAGCAAATTCTTTTGGAGGAATTAACATTGTCTAATATGAGTTCCTTGATACTAAGAGATCAAGTGGGAAAATGAATACTTAATTTGGGTCACATGGGCTTAGTTTTTTCAGAGGACTCAGCCCATTTATGCATTCAAGGCACCACTCATAATGATTTCACTTGGAGACATGAATAACAAGCATGTTTCAAATTAGGTGACAAACTGAGGTTACAAAAATGGGGAACATGCAATTGCTGACCATCTCTAAAAACCTGATGTAATGCACTTCACATCTGTGTGAACTCTGCAGTAAATCAGAGAATTGAATTTTGTTCTCCAGGGCTTTAATCAACTTTGCTCTGAGACTCTTTTTACTTGCCCTGAGATACTTTCTGTATCACCAGATACTTTCTGTTTCTGAACTCTCCCTTCCTACAAACCAAGTTCACCCTCAGAAATGGCCCATCATGCTCACTGTCTAGATCGAGGACAGTGAGAAAAAGAAGTGTGTTACCAAGTAAGGAAGGATTCCCAGCTCTTTCATTCACCTGAGACAGCAGTTTCTGACATATGGAACATCATTGCATATATAAGTCTTGGCCAACACACCTTGCATTTTTCACCAAAAAGGAAGACAGTGACCATGATGATGAGAATTTTGGAATGGACCAATAAACAGCAATGAGGAAGGGTACAGACACACTGCAAACCTTGTCAGATCAGCTCAATCATCAGCAAACCCTAAAGTATACGCTGATAACAAAATATAGTTTCCTACTGATTACATTAGCATTCTTCTGATGTAGCCAAACTAGTTTATTTAAAAACTAGAATTTGGGTTAAGCAACTTTGAGTTCCAAGTGTCACATCCTCACCATTTCCTTAGCCACCTGCCTGTTTGTGATCTTTGAGAACTTCAATCTAATTTCAGAAAAATTTATCATAGGACTTATCTTCCTAGTCCAAACTATAGTCCTGTTACTGGGTTTGCACTACTGGAATGGTGCAACTGTAGGTAAAACAGTTTCTCTGCTCAGATCCAGTAACAGGAATATTTTCAGCACTTTAACAGAGGGTTTAAGCAAATGCAAAAACAGTGACTGATGACAGGATAAAGGATAAACTGAACAGTGGCCACTGTGCTTTTGTAATATTTTCTGTACCTAATCTTATATTCTGTGGTTCTACACAAAACAGCAGTGGAATGAGTTTTACTAGGAAAACAAACCAAACCAAACCAAAACCCAAACAAACAGAAAACATAACCAGAACCCATACTGTTATGCCATCAATTGGACAAACAGTTCAGATTATGTTCACAACACCTAGAAAATCACTGTCTCTCCCTGTTTAACTAAACCATGTTTTACTGAGAAAGACTACCACTTTGCATATACACTCAACAGTTTCACTGCTCATCTACCTTTTCCTGACAATATTGTAAGGGAAGCTTTGGATTTGAACTCCCGGCATACCGGTTACTTCCTACTGTGCTCAATCACTTATGGGTAGACTCCAGAACCAAGCATATCAGAGATGGTCCTGATGATTACATTTGTTTAACATTGGAGAGCAAACTCTCTTTCTCTGGTAGACTTTTGGGCAGCCTTTCAGTAACAACATGATATACATGAAAACTATCTAGAGTAAGTGGGTTAAAAACAGACAAGATGCAATTTGCTTATCTTGAGCACATCTCAAAGCTGTGATGGACACTGATCCCTGCTGATGCAGGCATTGCTGCCAGCACTCTTGTACCAGCCAAAAGCTCTGAACATGTTACTCTGCTCTGGGAAAAAAAGGCACATTTTACATAAGCAGTTCCACTTCATTCATTAATTAATCCACAGCCTCTTTCAGAACAAGAAATATTGCTCATCCCTCCTTAGTCCACTTAGCTCTGTATTGCTAAGAGAAAGTAACTTGGTTTAAATAACCTTCTAGTGAATCAAACCCAAACTGTTATCTCCAATCTCATTGGAGGAACAGGCATCATGAAGAATCTGATGGGGGAAAACAGGACTTTTTTTACCTGTGACAGAATCCAAGTAGGAAAAGAAGCATGTTTCCCTGCTAGTTTGCAGTCAGCAGACACAGTTACCAACTTATTTTCAAACCAAGCACCTAAGATATGATATGATATAAAAAGCATGAAGGTACTAGAATAATTCTCATGCAGCTCTATAGATACATTCTTTACTGTCACTTTTCAGAGGAGAATTGTGTTTCTATTCTCTTTTTATCCTTAAAACATTTAACAGTAATCCTATTTTATGCATATTAATTTAAGTCACAACAAGATTTGCAAAGGTATTGATTTCAATGGGAGTTAAGGGCTAAATATCTTTTCTATGAAGGCACAGCCTTCATCCTATTAAAACTCTACATTTATTGTCTGCACACAATTCATTATAAAGCAGGCATTATTCAAGAAAGAACTCAATAGCAAGAGAAAAGCCCAATTAACAAGGAATTCAATGCAATTATGGAAGTTCAGAAGTTGCCTGAGGTTGTGCTTGCCTTCAGGTCATTGGGGAAAACAGAAGAGTGTGTTTCATCCCCACTTCCAAAGTATTGTTTTCACTTCAGCTCTACTTTATTATTATTTTTTTAAAACCTGAATTACTAGGACTTATACAAAGTCACAGGTTAGGAACAAAGATACCTTTAACTGAGTTTCTAGGGGATCTTTATTTTGCAACACTGTCATCAGTGCTGGGGTTAGCCCTATCAATAGCTAAAAGCAACAGATTTGGGCTCTTGTCTATAGCTTTTAGATGTTTGTAGATAATTAAACTGACATTTCTGATCTTACTCTTGTAGACAAAGTCAAGTCAGGTCACGACAAATAAAGCTGCAATGTACATTTTAACATCTAGGCTTCTTCCTTGCAATTCACCATATGTTTATGTAGAAAAAAAAATAAAAATGAAAAGAAATAAGAATGGAGGGCCAACAGAATAGGATGCAGGCTAATTACAGTAAGGATTTTTGAAGAACTAAAAATTGTTTATTTTATTATTATAGACTCAAGACTTTCCATTAAAAATGGCACTGTAATTCCTCCAGTTAACAATGTAAAGTCAACAGATAAAAGAAATCCATCCATCTATCTGCCTGCCTAAGGCACACTAAAAATGTTGGGGAGACAGGGAGAATTACAGTTGAATAACTTTGTGGTAGCATTAAGGCATTTCAGGATAGCATATATTTCATTGCACAGTGTTTTTATGGCCTTTGTAAGTATAATACAACTTCTTACACCAGCAAAACACTTGGCTGTTTACAAACACAACGATGAATATGTCCACTGAACTTTGAGAGCTGCAAATTCCTACCTTTCACTGTGCAACTCTTTTTGCCCTCATGTCAGCTACCCACAGCTCTCTGGCTTAGAGTCCAGTTTCTGTTCTCAAGGTGGATTTAGATATATCATGAGAGTGGAGATGTTTGTTTTCTCAGATTTTATCCCTAACGCTTTCCTGGAAAGCGACAAGTTGAGCCAAACAAGGGTTCCCAGGGACACCCCAATGTTCCTAGGACACTGATGGCTCTACTCAGCATGCAGTGACACAAGGCAGAGACATTGCTTTCTCCAACTCAGACTTCCTGGGAGGGACAGCTGCCTATACAGACACTGCCAAGACAGAAGGGAAAATCCAGAGGTTGAGATGGATCTTAGACTGTCTGTCTTAATTAACGTTACGGTGAAAGAGAAATATGGCTGAATAAAGTGGAGGATGCTTAGCCCTTGCAACAGCTGGGGTAGGGCAGGAGCTGAACACTAGCAACAGTAAGAGGGGACTCCAGACAGGTGGCTGTGGAGATAGTCCTCACTCTAGCAGCACCTGACTGTTTAGGAGAGACCACTGCCACCCCTCTACAGAAGTTCTAAATGGATTCATTTCACCCAGTGGGCAAAGCTCTGGTAGACTTATTCACACTGTTTATAATAGAGGCAATGCAATAATCATGCAAGAACTTGCGCTATGCAACAGGACACACTCCTACCCTCACAACTGAATGATAGCATGTTTGTTAAACAAGACTGGGTTTGATCCCATTTTGCAGTTAAAACAAAATGAGTTATATTACATGGCACAGAACTCGACGGTATAAAGCAAATTAAAAAAAGTGTTAACACAAAATTATCTGCATTTTTCATAAACAGAGTTATATATTTCAGGGGAAAAAGACTACTAGTATTGGAGATGGTGAGTAACAAATGCACATGTAAATGGCCAACACATCCTTTAAATTTTATTGAAAATGTTGGGATTTTTTGTACTTTAACGTTTAAAAAAAAAATATTCCCTTTTTTGTAATGCATATTTCCAGCTGAACAGGGTTAATCTGAAAAGACTGAAAAGTCATATTTAATGCAAGACAAGCTGAAGAAGTTATCTACTAGAACCTCATATACCACTAAAACCAAACTGGAGATTTTTTTTGGGAAAAAAGGTGTTCATGGTATTTTCTGCATTTGAAACAAGTACATAAGTATAAATAGAACCAAACTCTTTCGCATGTGTTTGTGTGAACAGATACAAACTACTTAGGGGGATTTTCTTGATAAGGAGTTTTGATTTTTTTTTAATAATTTCTATTTTGTGGACAGTTCTGTCTCAGAAACATCATATAGAAAATGTAACAAACACTATTAAATGAATTGAACTTCAAGGTTCTTGCCAATGTCGACTGATTTGGGTGTGAGAACTTAACAATTCTTTCTCCAGCAAGATTTATTCTAATTTGTAAAGCTTCAAGTTCAGTTCAGTTCTTAAATTAGGGGTGAAATTAGACTCAAATATTGTGTCTGCTTATTGCAGTCAGATTCCTACAACAACATGCAAGCAATGACCAATTTATCAAAACAAATCTTACATAACTATTTTCACTTTGTTAGTATTAATGTTGCTCACTGTTAAAAAAAGGAGAAAGTGTTTTAGGTAAAAGTTTTTTTTCTCCTAAAGTACTTAAAACATAATTGATTTTTATATACTTAATAGGGGTTGGATTGCATTGTAAATATATTATAGCAGAAAAAGAGAGAAGTAAAAGCTCCACTGCATCTGGAGGAGGATCAGAAGGCACATCCACAGCTCTCAAACAGCCACTGTCCCCTGCAGCTCGCTTCCCATAACAGCTACTTTGTGGGCCAGATCTACAGCTGGGCAACCATCCTGGGAGTAACCCAAGAAGCCTCTTTATTCCCCTTCAGTTGGCAAACAGCAGATTTCAGCTTTCCAATTGCTCCCTACAGCTTTGCTGCCAGGGTCCAAAGTGTCTCTCTGTGGACATGAAACCCCACGTCCACATACAAAGGCTCACAATAGGCAAAGACATCCTATATACCTCTTCCAGACCCACACTTAAGGACAAGTACAACATGGTACTTCACCTTCTGTTTTACTGAGCGACTGTGAGTGCTGTTGATTGTAAAAACTTACCATGACACTCACCCTGTTATGAGTTGTCTTATACACCAGAGCATTCAAACTCAGAGATATGCTACACTTACACTTTACCCACACAGTGTAAAGCTGAATGCACTGTTGAATACAAAACACTACACAGGAGTAATAGTTCACAAACTGATCTGAGATACCTCACTATAGGTGCAGAGCAACTGCAATAAATCATAAACCAGAAAAAAACCACATCCCACTCACCCCTCTCATTACATTATCATTTCTTTTTGATTAAAAAAAAAAAAAAGTAAGCATTACACTAGCTATTTATCTAGCAGAATAACTTGTTTAAGATCTTTGGCACTGTTTCAGTTAAGCTTTGTAATTTGCCTTGTAACATTTTTTACTACACCACATAAATAGAAAGCTGCATTTCAAAGAATTGCAAAGCCACAAGTTACGTAACAATGGCTGCAAAGTGGAATCCATTTTAACTCTTAGTAGGTAAAATTAGCACAATAGAAATTAATCACATTATATTTCAGTACATCTTTAAAATGTTCCAGATGTTTTATGCTTTCAGTACTTCATTTGTATTTACTTAAATTCTTATTAAACAAAGTTTGTAGAGGAACAGTACATAGACCTGACAGTTAAACAACAAATTGCTCTTTTTTTTTTTTACTAGTGGGATTAAATAGGAGAAAATGATATTCTGTTTGCTGCTAACCCCTTCAAGAAAAAAAAACAACAAAAACAAACAAACAAAAAAACCCCTCAGTTAACAAATTCATCCAAATATGGTACACAGGAGGTGAGATAAGATGTCACTCCGTTCTTTGGTTTTTTTCCTATAAAACCGCACAGTCTTATCAAAGGAAAGAAATAAAAGCACAAAACAAAGTAAAAACTCTAATCCCTGAGATTCTCAAAGGTAGTCTTCTATGAAGATTTCACCTTCCAGATCCAGTCTGAAACTCTCTATGCTTACACTTCTTCCAAAAGATTACTCTCTTCCTTAAAATTTTGGTGCCCGTTCCTAGATAAATTCTTGTCCATCCTTCCTGATATAGCTTCACTATTCACACTGCTTCCCCTTTTGTTGACTGTCTCATCCCTAAGTATTTTTCCACTTAAGTCACATCTTCCACCCATAACTATTTTTACATCAGGAATCTGTTGCCTACATGGCCAAACACTTACCTACAATGCATTTTTCACTACCATGACTAAGAAAAAAGCCATGGTTTCACCGCCCATATGGGAGCCTGGCTCACTGCATGCAGCCAGCCTAAGGTCTCTTCCTGGAGCCTGACACAGACAAGTGAAGCTAGTGGAATTTACAACACTACCGTGACCTCTGCCTTTAACCTTGAAAAAGCTGTGTTATCTCTACAGCACCCGTCTTTTCTCTGGTAACACAGACAGATTCCTTTCAGAGGTTTCTTAGCTGGAGAGAAGTATTTCAATAATTACTATTCCTCTGACTACTCTAATACATAAATCTTCCCACATATAGTGTTTTTCTTAGATCCAAACTACAAATCTAATTTTTGATCCTTCTGTCTGCACAACTTCATCCATCACACTAGTCTTTCACTAGTCAAATACAATAAATTGACATCTCTATTCAAGTAACCACTAGTTTCACTCTCTCCCACTTCTCACCAACATATTCTCATTCTTCTTTTCCACCTCCCCCATTATGTCTGGAGCTAGTATAACGTACCAAGAGAAAAATCCTTCTGTTGCTATTTCCTATTGCTTCATTTTAACCTCATTTAATTTTTTGTTCCTGTCCCTGTATGTCTGACCTCCATGAAGTAGTCTCAGTTCTAGAAATTTTCCCTCATATAAAGTACGTGCTTGTGTTGCTCCTCTGCTGCCTCCTTTCTCAATGGAGAATTTGATAAGGCAGCTTTCTTTTGTTCCCTGGCATGTCCTTGGATGAAACACTTTGCCTTCTACTTAGGTCATGCCCAGCCACAGCACAAAGAACTGTCTTTTGCCAAGAAGTGTCTCTTGTTTCTGACACATGTGCAGTTCAGTACACCGCTGATCTTTCTGTTCCTCATAGGTGCGTTGGTTTGTCTGTCTTCCAGGCTAAGTGGAACAAGTTATTAAGAAAGTCCTTGGTGCATGTAGACAGCATATACACATTCCAGCCTAAACAGTGATTTGAGGTACTTAGACAAGCTTCATTACTGAATAATCCAAGCACTTAACAAGCTTTAGATATTTATCCCCACAACAGCCCTGTAAGAGATCCCTATTTTTACCTGATGGGGAACTGAGGCATAGGAAAACTACTTATGCTACTTAACCACAGGATATCTGTGATAACTGAGGAGCCAAAGCTAAGTCTCTGATAACTCAAACTAGAATGTTAATCTACAGACTATTCCTCCCACTTCCTAAATGATAAGGGCTCACCAAATCTTAAGTATATAGTTTTTCCCACTGCTGCCCTTGGAGTGATCTGTGCATAGATGACCTATTTTGGCTGGCTTCAAGGCAAAGAAATGGGGTGTATTTTCCTCCCCCTACACACCTTTAGCCAGAATCTGTTTAGCCATTTATATTTTGCTGTGTGCAGCACTTCTAATTTTAGTATTTGATACAATAATAATTGATGTCCCTAAAGCTATTAACAGATGCAGTTAAAGAAAAAACAACCAAAGAATAGGGAGAAGAAAGAACTGTGTTGTGTATGGTTTCTGTACAGAATTCCAAAGCAACTGTAAAATCTAGGCTATTTCCAGTACCATCTTGTTTCCTCTAATTCTGAATGTCTTTTGTACTGGTTATAGCTGTATGGTTTATTTTTATGTGAAAAGGGATTATTCATTTTCTAACATATACCTTGCCATTTACATTTTACATACTAAAATATTTGCATTCTACTTATGTCTCTGAACTCAGATTTTTACGTGGAAATGTGGGATATGTTGGCCTGTCCACTCTGGATCCAAAGAGTATCTCAAACAGCATTCATAAAAATCCAGCATACGTTTGGGTTATGTGAGTAGAGTTACATAACATGAACTACAGATCCTGTGGTAAAATTAGGCCAAAACCCATGGTATACCAAGACTTTAGAGTCTCTAGAAATGTCTGTTTCTCTTCAGAAACCTTACTTCATCATGTTCCCTCAGACCTTCCCATCTTGTATCTTCGGACTTCCTCCTGGCAATTTAGCCCCCCTGAAGCACAAGCTGCATCATTCTACCTTCCTTGTAACCAGAGTCAAGGAGTCAACGAGGTTACAGCAAGGCTGTGGGGTTTGCTCTCAACAATCTGATTTTCTCTACCAATGAAAATCTTAGATAATATCCAACATGTAGAGCTAAACTAAAACCAAGTTCAAGGTTCAAAATGAACTACAGATCATGATACAATATTTTTGGGGAGAAAAAAAAAAAAAAGTAAAAAAAAAAAAAGTGAGCAGACCATTTTCTGGTGCTATCAAGGTATCTGCCGTAGGAAAGTATGGTCCATCACACCATACTACTCAACACCCTTTGTCAAAGCTTTCATCAAATATGGAGGAAAAAAATCAAAATTCTAACCACTGTTCTATTCAGGACAATGATAGCCACTTTTTCCACCTTAAGACTTCACTGAAGACTGGGATTTTGTCCGTGCACCAAAGAATTCTAGAGTCTGTTATTGATTTTGAAGAGACAGCTACACTATGTCATGAAGAAACACTGCCTACACAGAGCTAGCAGACACAGGTAACCACTATGACTTTGCCAGTACAACTCCTCAGAGACAAAGTTATTAATAATTCTTATTTGGATGAGACAGGTAAGTCTGATGAAGTGGGGGGAAAGGGACAGGGACAGAGGAAAGAAGAGGAAGAGGTGATGAAAAGGAACAGTGTTGTAAATCATGTGCCTAACGTAGACAAAAATCATAAGTAAAAATTATTTCCAGTGGAGAGGTAAAACTTTGGGACCTAAAATGTTTTTGTTCCTCATTAAACAAAATTACTGTTTCCTAGGACTAAAACTATATTACGTCTAAATCCATATCCATGTTTCTGTGTATTTCAAAATAAACCAAATATACTTTCTAAATAGCAGCAAATTTATTAAACAGGCTGTCTGCTTCAGACTGAATATTTTCCACACTCCATGGATTGATCAAGTCAACCTAAGTCTATTCATATAATCATAGAATGCTAGGGATAAGAAGGGACCTCGAAAGATCATCTAGTCCAACCCCCCTGCCAGAGTAGGATCACCCAGGGCAGGCCACACAGAAACAGATCCAGGCAGGTCTTGAAAGTCTCTAGAGAAGGAAACTCCACAACCTCTCTGGGCACCCTGTTCCAGTGCTCTGTCACCCTCACAGGAAAGTTTTTCTTCATGTTGAGATGGAACTTCCTGTATTCCAGTTTGTG
The DNA here is from genome assembly GCA_024336885.1 of Actenoides hombroni. Taxonomy (NCBI): domain Eukaryota; kingdom Metazoa; phylum Chordata; class Aves; order Coraciiformes; family Alcedinidae; genus Actenoides; species Actenoides hombroni. Next base: position 33,798,293 of record WUAM01000143.1, read on the forward strand.
ACCATTGCCCCTCATCTTATCACAGGGCACCACTGAAAAGAAACTGGCCCCTTCTGCCTGACACCCACCCTTCAGATATTTGTAAACATTAATAAGATCCCCTCAGTCTTCTTTACTGTTTATATTCTTTAAATTTCTGAAGGGAAGATGGAAAGAACACCTGACGATGTGAAGTTCCTTTTAACAATTTAGACTGTATCTATATTGCTTATTTGTTCCTGTCCATATGACCAAATATAGTTTGTGCACAGGTGGAAATCTGAACGTATTATCTAGTTCACTTTATTATTTATAAACTACTAAACAATGTCAAGAAGGTGGAGAATAGCAGCTTAAAATTAAGTCACAGGAATAGGAAGAAATGGCCAGCTGTGTTCCTAACTCATTTAATACAATCATGAAACTATGTATAAATGTATAAATATTACTGCAATGAACACGTAAATGTGAGTTTTGAGCCTGCAGCAGATATTCTACATGAGAAGTTACAGGAGCACTACTACACTGCTGGGAACATCCCATAACGTTACAATACACAGGCAAGTCCATTCTACCAATATACACTATCCCTTGTTTCCGTGCACAGATTAGAGCCACAATGTCCAATTATGTATAAAAGTACATGTAGATTAAATTACCCTAATTTATGGATATGTCCCAGGCCAGAACTTCTGAATTGGGCCAGGCTGAATTAAAGTGGGGAGGGGGAATAAATTCAAAACTAGGCCCTGCATGCCATGAAGTTTGGCATGATCTTAAACCATAACAAGGCCATGAATGAGCGTATGGCAGTCACAAGTACCAACACGCTAACATTTAGCTTGATACATCTTACAGATGGCAGTATTTTGCCACAGCAGGGAGAAGATCTTGGCAGGGAAGCCCAGAAAACAATAAACACTGAAGTTTTTAGAACTAGATTTTCAGAAACTGGCCTCCATATTTGTAACATCTGAAGCTAGTCTGGAAATAAAGCCTTTAATTTCCTCTGTAGCTGTTGCCAAGAAAGCAAGGAAACCTTGAAAGGAGGAGGAGGAGATGAATGAGGCGGGCTGTGGAAGGTGAGGATTCACAGAGGCAGCAGCAGGATGCTGAAGTGTCCACCCACCGCACTGGAGAAAACACTGAAGATGGGTTTCCTTATGCAGGGTCAAAAGCTCAGACTACCAAAAGTAAATCTTAACTACCAAAAATCCCCATTACTTAATAGGTTTGTGGAGGCCCACACTCTAGGGTACTCAACCTTGAAATAGCCATACAGGCCTTGTAGCAGTAGAGCTTGCTTTTTTGTGAGTTAGTATTAGCTTCCCCAGGCTCCATCAGTTCCCACCTACAAAACCATCACAGCCAAAGAAAAGATTGGCTGACTCAAAGCTAGCACCAATAAAAAGTCAGATCTCAGTTAGCAGAAACCTCACCTTGCTTGCAGTATGCCCCAAACATCACTCAGGGCTGCAACATAGCACTGTATTCTGCATCTCTGTCCCTATTCCACTGGGGACATTCCATGTGGGACTGCAGGGACAAGGCCAGAGCCATGGGGCTGCTAGGGAGATGCGATGCCCTCCCTCATGTGCCCCTTTCTGCATCCCCTAGTGAGGCAAGCTGGGCCAGGCTGGGGACAGTGACCAGCGTAGGTAACAGCCCAGCCATCCCTAGTCACTGCCACAGACCCTGGGCCTGGGCAAGGAGGCAGCCCCTGAGATGGGATGGGAGAAGGCGGGAGTTAGGGTGGTGCCTGACTCAATATGATCCTGGGCTCATCAGAGGTTTGATATGTTTGGGCCAGGGCTGAAATGCAGCTTTGATGAGGAGAACGAGCCCCACTGAGGTTTCCCACAGCTCTCTTTAAGACTGAACACCCATGCACTGAGCCAAGGCAGTCAAACAGAAGATGGAGGTGGGGAAGTGATGTGCTCAGGGCCCAAGCACATATAATTTGTACTCATAGATATGTACGCACCACATATTATTGCTCTTCTGAGCTTGCAGGCAGCAAATAAACACAATGCCGGCTTTACTGCCTCCGCACCCTGGCTAGCCTTGCTGAGTCCACATGGGACAGCAGTGGTTCACTCTCAACTTCAGGCAGGAGGATTTACTCATAACAAATTCCATCTCCTCGTAGAAAAGAGGAGCCAGAAGGGATGGTGAATCACCACTCCCTCCCTGCAGTACCCCTCCAGCCACACCATTGTTCCTCATTCTCCACACAGGAAAACTGGTAAAATCCCACATGATGCCTGAGAGACTCCCACTTCACAGTCTCTTACTAAAAGCAACACTTACCATCTAGAAGAAAGAGGGCAACTCTGCACAGACTGCTTTATGATTTGATGTGCAAGCTTCCTAGCAAACATACAAAACAGGCCTCCAGCCTTCTGTGGCATTCATAGCAGTGCTCCTTGATCTACTGACTAAAAGCTTCTGGTAGCCTGTAAGATACTACAAGTTAATCTCCAGAAATATTGTAGGATTTAAGAACTGAGAAAGAAGACAACATATGCACAATCCGGCACATGCAAGCCAGTACAAACAAGTGGGGAAAACAAACCTCATAAAAGAGCATCCAAAGTTTGCTTCATTTTTATCTATTGGTAAATGAAAAACACTGCACTGTCACTGAAGAAGAAGGTCTTTGGTTTGTGTTCTTCAAAAGGTTCAGTAACCCTTTGATTATATAGGATTGGGAATCACTACTCTAAAACACCCATGACTGTAGCAGCTGAGATCCTCCTGAGTAAATTAGGCCTGCACTGTACAGCACTGGCTCAATTGAAAGGAACTATTTGCTCTTCAACCCATTATTTAATGTTGTTTTTTTTTTTAATTATTGAGAGACTGAAAGAACATATTATAAAAATCATCTTGCTGCTGGTAGTGAAAATATTTTATCAAGAAGTTCTCTGGAAGATGTCTTGGGAGTTGGTCTTTCACATGAGATACTCATTTACTGAGGCTACCACTTTAAAAAGTCAGCTTGTCATTCCACAGCATTTTTCTTTACATTTCCTTGACCATTTTATGTTTAAATAAAGCCAGTCAAACGATATCCTCAGCTCCTAGATTTTAATGTCTTTATTTTATATCTTTATCTTTTTATTCAGTTTCCCAGCTCCTGAAACAATAAGCACTACTGTTACCATAAGCACGCTAGCCACTTTGCTACCATGCATAAGCAGTCTAGTTCCACTTTCCCTGTGACATTTTTCAGGTTAAGGAAAAAAGCTAAAGCTTATACTGAAGTCATAAAACAATCAAATTTGTTTTCTGAATTTTTTCTCCTGGAGAGCTCTTCTCAATTGCCATTAGACATACCTTCATCTTCCAGCCTACAAATCCTTCCAAGGAAACCTTGCCTGAATCCTGCCCATGAGGCAAACAAGTGAAGTAACCATGAGCAGGGTGGTACACATCACCTGGCAGGTTTATGCAGGTAACAAAGTGAAAAGCAGCTGCTACGTTTTTGCAACACAATGACAAAATCTACCTTAAAAAACTGCCCAGAGCTCATCAGAGATGGCTGAAATTCCAATACTTTCTCCAGTGAATTGCTCAATACCTTTTTCCTTAATCTGTACTAGATGAGAGCTTTTTAAAAAATGAGCAAGCATGACTCATTTTTATGACCAATGCACCACTCGCAAAATGCTTTCCAACCAGATTGCAGTTCAAATAAGACATGTGTATTGTTGCAAAACAAAATATGCTGGCTGAACAGAATGTATTCATCTATATTAGTTTTTCTTTCTAAATCCAGCACACTGGGAGCTAAATTAATCTGCTGAGTGCTAAATTCATCTACTGAGAGCTACTGTAGATTCAGGGGAATGTTTTGAGTGCTGTAGCAAACAAGTCTCACTCACTCAGAAGCTCTCTGTGGGCTGTGGGTGTTTTAACCATTTTGTTGGCTTTCAAGCAAGCAAGCAGTTGATAGATGAGAAAAACACTCATTGATTTGCAGTGGCAGAGCTACAGCCAATCACCCCTAGAATGAGGCACAATCATGAATCTCTCCAACTATGCATATTTATATGCAGCTGTCGTACCTCTAAGTCTCCAGTGAATACAAAGTGCTTGTGCGGCCACCAACACGCACAATGTTATCCTGCAGCCTGTTCTCACTTAACTATAGTAGCGGAAGATGGAATATACAGAAACACATTTCATTTTCCCTAGCTAGGCTACACCAGTAAAGTACATGTCTCATACAAGTACACTATACTCCCATAAATTCTTAATCCAGAGGCATTTTTAATGGGCTAAATAATTTAAAAGAAACAAACATCTTGAAAGAATGTATTTTCAGTAGGGTAGTCTGAGCTACAGTAATACACTAATACAGACAAGCTGTCTTGCCAACAGTGTCAAAGAATCCCACAGTATTGAGGGAAGGACAAGAGAAAGAACCTTCCCTTGTGCAAGCTACAGTGGTGATGCACAGGCAGCACACAGGGGCACAAGATGTAGCTTGCAAATGTAACTCCTCAACTCAAAAGTGGGGGGAAGGGGTTAGGAAGAATGGCATGAGGTCTTACTTTTGGCTTAGAAAGCTTTAATTGTTGAAAACATATCAAAAAAAGGGAGAAGCCTGTGGAGCTGAAAGAGAGAGGTCCTAGCAGAAACACAGGTAGAGAAATGGCTCCGTGAAAAACAAATAAAAACACAGATCTGGCATTTGGCAGAAGGCTACTGAAGTAAATGCACTAAGGATTGAAGGGGGCTAGCTAGTTGATTTTATGGTCAAGCCATTAAGTGTCTAATGAACTAGAATGACATTTTGAGTTTTTCCTTACAGTGTACAGGCCTGATTTTACAGAAAGCTTCTTCAGACTTGCATCAGAAGAAAGGCAGTGCTGGAACCTGGATTGGGCAGCCAAAAGGAGATGAAACCTATGGCTGCCTCTGGTCAGCCGCACATCGCTGGGCTCATCGTCACATCCCCTTGAGGAAAGTCCATCCTAGGAGCTCCTTTACATTAGTAAGTTACACAGAAAACTTACCCTCCCATGTTAAGCTGGATCTTGCTGCTCAGGCAAAGTCACACATGCAAACAAGGGCACACACAAAGGTTGAAATCTAAAATCATTATAATTCAAAGCCATAAATAAAAATCATATTTATATATATTCTTCAAATGGCTTCATTGAATTGCTGGGAGTATTTGCACTTGCTACACCCTTGCAAGCAAGCCATGCTAAGACATAGGGAAAAAAAAAGGAAGAGGATAGAGTATTTTCACATCTGGTATATAAAATCGAAAAATACTACAGTCAGGTTTTATTTATTGTGGCAATCAAATATAAACTTTACTCCTACCATGAAATTATTCTCATATTTTCAGTTTCAAACAATACAAAATACTGCTAAATGCCAAAAAGAAATCTCCTACATAGAATATATATGCTAAATAAAACTGCTAATCTGAGAAAGATTGTTACAGAAATCTACATCATTATAAGATCAAACTCCAACTGGTATTGTATCAAAATGATGAAAATCTTGTATGGATCAGGAAATGAAGCAAACGGACCTATTTTATCCCCAAGTTTATTACTGAAAATGGGTTTTATGATTTGCTGTGCATAGTTAAAGTGCTACCCAGACAAATTACATCTGCTCTTTTAACCTGAACATAAGATGGCACAGTTCCAGCCAATCTGAAGTATGGTTTCTAGGCAGGATGTCAAATCTCAGCCCCCTGGGTTGCCGAATGATGGATTGAACCTTGAAAGTTGCAGCAGAGCAGCATATGTGATTTCTGTACTGTATCTTGATCACTCATGAATATATTAAAGCATATCCATGACTGTTATGCAAAGTTTTAGTTTATTATTTTAAACTATCATTCAGAAAAAAAAATTAAAAAGTATTTTTTTACAAAGGTAACTAAACAAATACTAAAAATATAATGTTGTTTTAAAGGTAAAAGAACTACTTATAAATTCATTTTTTTCTTTGTTTACTGAAGAGGACATTGGGTAGCGATGCAGCCAAAATGGCACCATTTTAGAAGTCAGATCTCCTCAGACAATTATTAGCACATTCTGTCTACAAATGAAATAAAAATTAAAAAAAAATATAAAAAAGAAGTTGCACTTTTTGCATTATCAATTACTGCAAGTACATAGCAACCATTAATCATTTTTAAAACAGTTTTGGCATGAAAATACACTATCCAAATATTAGACATCAGCCACCCTTCTCCACATGCTCATTCTGCTCCAAATGTTGCCATACCACGACTTCCTTGATTTGTTTTCCTCTCTTTTGTGTCCCTTTTACTCACAAGAACTGTTTCTCTACAAAATCACAATTAGAACAAGGAAAGCTATCCCCCCAGATGCCCCTTTGAAAGCTAGGGGAAGGTCTAGGGTACTAATATCATATACAGAGACTATTGTGGATGCTATCCAGACTATGCGCTTGAAGAGAGGCTCCCTGGGCAGGCAACGTCTCCTGCTGTGTGCTGCTTGACACCAAGAACAGTGAGGGGCTCTGGGCTCAGTCAGTGAGTAGCATCACAGTACAGGAATTAAATATGTTAGCAACATCACCACATTGCACACACTGAACCCCACTGAAGTCTTTAGCTGACCAAGATGCACATAAATGCACACTATAGTTTTCAGAATCAGGGACAGAACAAAGTTCCTAAAAGACTGGGGTAGCTTCAAGGGGAACACACACTTCTAGTAGAAGTAAAGACAAAAACAAAGAGTGGAAAAAGCGTTCTTATTAATAACTTGTGGAATTTAGTGTTTTTTAAAGGCCCTAATTTACATATTTTTTCAGCTAGTTAATGTCTTCCTCCAGGACACATTTTTAAACATGGTATTAACACTGTGAATTTTCTGCTTTTTCAACTTCCATAATTTTACCCTTCAGAATCCTCTGGTTCATTATGACAATAAAATAAATACTTTGATTTTTAATTTAGTAACAGAATTACCGGCTTCCGGTTTAAGAATGGTTTTAAATACTACCCTAAATACTTATTTTCTATATATTCCACATGATGGAAGCACAAATAATACAATTTCAGAATCTTGCTGATTTGTATTTCTGTAAGATTATTAGTTCAAAATAACCCACAGTTTTTAAAGTTCTTGCATTGGTCAAGACCATATCATAGACTCATAATGAAGACTGAGGCAGGACGGCACCTCTGGAGATTGCCTGGGCCAATGCTGCTCAGAGCAGGGTCAGCTAGAGCAGGCTACACAGGGCCGTGTCCAGTTGGGTTTTAAATAGCTCTGAGCATGGAGACTTCACAGCCCCTCTAAGCATCCTGTTTCAATGTTGACCACCCACACCGTAAGAAAGCTGTGGTTTTAAAAATTATTAAAAAATTATTTAAAAATTATTTTTAGATGGAATTGCCTCTTGTCTTTTCACTGAGTATCACTGAGAAGACTCCAGCTCCGTCTTCTGTGCTGCACCAGTATATAAATCATGCACATAATGTGTTGTAATTAAACATAAGAAATTAAAATGACTAAAGTTCACTAGCTTAACAAGCATGCCTTTCCATCTTTCCAGTTAATTTTTAGCATGTAGTTGAGGACATGGCCCCCAGAACAACAACAAAAAAAAAAAAAAAAAGGAGGGAAACTAATCAAGTTGTACTAATTTAAAGAAAAGATGGCAGAAATCCTTATTATCTCAGTGTCCTGATCTTTGCTCATAAGTATGTATGGAGAAAACAGAAATAACTGGGTGAGGTTCAGTGTAGATTCTCAGAGTTAAAAAGTACTAGAATTTGTTTGTTTGGTTTTTTTTGAGGTTCAAGGGAAATTAAGCACTGAGACTGCTTTAAAACCTAAGGCACTTCAGGTGTGAAAAGCAACCCCTTTATCTTTTTATTTGCCCTTTAAACAACACTGTGGACTACAAAATAGGTTTTAAAATTTTACTGCATTGAGAGTAAAACACAAATAAACATTTTAAGTTTCTAATATCATCTTTGCCACTACTGACCTTTTCAAAAGATGGGCTATGAAGAAACACCTCTTAAAAAGAAAGCATAATTACACTGAAGTTAAAATGAAGTTTCAGTCAATTTTAAAATTAATTCAATAGATATTTCTAATAAAGATGTAGAAAAATAATGATGGGACTGTCAGACGTTACTTGGACTTTGCAGGCTTTTGCAAATTTGTATTTTTGAAATTTGATTGATTCTATATGTGAACAAATGGTTACCAGACAACTGCATCACTAAAAAGTTCACGTTTTTATTAATGTCATAAATCTATGTATGTTGCCATGATATGCAGCGCATAAATAAATCTACCAGTGGAGGTAGGTAAAGTTATTAATTTAGCTATAACATGACATGAGGAGAACTATAGTTAATTGATTATAGCCTACATTAAAAATAATTTTGAATGAAACCTGTCTAATGTTAGCTGTTGCTGCTCTTGTCAGTTAATTCCTCAACTCAGTGAATCACCATGAATAAATGATCTCCACAGATCCCCAACAATAGTATGAATTTATCTTTTATTTGTTAATTGGACCATTTGGTATTTTAACTGGACAGATTTCCAGGCTTAAGATCCTACACTTTATTACCCTATGTTTAATTTGGAGCCAATCACTAAACATTTGTTTCTCTGTTATTTTATTCTTTGATGTCTTACAAAACTGGGAGACTGAAGTCTTATTTACTACAAGTTAAAGCAGAGAAGACTCAGCAGCAGCAGCTCCTTCAAACTGCCTTTTCAGCACTTCTAGATAACAAAAGCAAACAAATCCAAAGACTACGTACCTTTCAGCCTGTTCAGCCATCAAATAGTCTACTGAATAAGGTACAAGCTGCAGCAGTTCGATCCCTCTGTGATACAGACACAGGGACTACAAATATTTTAGTCTAAACATGGGCAACCGAGCAGTCAGGAGATAGCTTCAAGCCTCCACCAAGGTGAACGAAACAGGCAGGTTTCCTCTGCTTGCCACAGACTCTGACTCACGCTTTTGCATATCACAATGAAATGACTCTACTGGAGTCAATGGCAAAACTCGTGTTCAACAGGGCCAAAATCTTGCCTAAGTTTATTACTGACTTTATAGCAGTGACAAAATCTGATATCCTATTACCAAACTCCTAAGACACCAGCTGCCTTCCTGTTTAGGATCACGTGTTAACATACTGTTTTTCTGATTATTAAACACATATTTGTAGCCATGAAAAGGAAAATTAAGAAGAAACAAAAAGGAAAGCAAAAACAAAATAAAGGACAACTGGTAATAGTTAGCATATATGCTCTAAGTACAGCAAATGAATTTTCCAATGTAAGGGCACCAATTTATTACCAAAATACTTATTTCCTTTGCATGGAAACTAAATTCTCTTTTGTCTTTTCTTTTTTAATTTTTATTTTATTCTTTGTTACTATTCATTATCATTAAATTTCCTGTAATTAAGACTGTTGAATTAAAAACACATGGCTGCTTGTGAAGCCAATACTTCTCAACATATTGAAATCCCATGTTTAGCCATAAAAGAGCAGATCAGTTTTCATTATTGCTATAGGATTTATTAAAAATTAGTATATATATTACACAGCTACAAGTTCTATCTACTGCCCTATCACTCAGTTACTATAGCTGTGAGTATAAGCACTGCACAACCTGAAATTCATCTTACAGAGCATGACATTTTAATGTAAAAATCCAACCCCCAAAACGTGTGCTGATTTGACTTCTAATGGACAGTCCATATAATAAGCTCAGGATAGCCATTATTTGAAACTAACTCAAACCCATTGACTTTTATGAGAAAAAATCAAGGAAACACTGCTGAAGCAATATAATTTTAGACCTCACTGGCTCAATAATCTTCCAAGAATATAGTTTACCTGCCACCTCCACATTTTTATATGGTTTTCTTTATAATTTTGCATTTGTAGTTTATAGTGCATTATTTACCCCACCCTGCTCCTGTCAGAGCTGTTTGGCTTCATCCACCTATAGACCTAAATAAAAATTCTTTAAATAAATCTTCCGTATCAAAGTAATGAAATAGAAGATAATTCTTTTCAAATAATATGAAAGCTTGTTTCAAAGAAACAGAATCTTTTGCCTGGAGAGATGCTGTCTTAAGCTATTGTAAATACTTGTGCTCACAGCTTCTGATGAGGCTGTGAAATGCCATTCTTCAGCTACACAAGGGCATTTAAGTCCATGTCTGGTTTTCACCTCCAGTCATACCCTCTGGTAGGTAATAGATTTCTTCATATATTATCTGACTGGTGCTTAGAATAATGCATTACAGTAGGTTTTGCAGGATGACATTTGTGTATTCATAATAAGCAGAAAAAAAGCAGGAATGAGTTTTAAGTACTGTGAAGTGCAAAGGACAATCCTCTGAGTACATCCTCCTTTTCAACTCTCTTCTTTTATATGTTCATATTATTTTTGAAACTCCCACAAAAATGGCAGCTTTTGCATCCTTCTTGTGATGAGCACTGCACTGTGTAAAGGCACCAGCCAACTTCTATATTTAGCATCATCCTTCAGATATGATATTGACATTTTCTTAAACTTGTAATAAAAGCTATAATGATTTAAGAGTTGGTCTCCAGAAATAAAACTAACGAAAATGTATCTCCAAATACATAAGTGAGAATTTTGTAATGTACAAACTTTGACTAAATATCGTAGGGGCAATGTGGTCTCTGTGACACAGAACATGTTCTTCCCAGCTTAAAATACAGAAGGATCACTGTTTGGAGTCATGTAGCACTGCCCGTAATGAAAACGTGATGTGGATTTCAAACATAAGAAGACTGTGCACTACTTCAAACCTTAGAGAAGAGAGTGAAGCAGGAATTTTGAAGTTTGCTTCAGACTAGTTTTGAGAATCCTCCTCTAATTTTCCTCAAGCTTAACAGCCCACACTGCAAGAGCTCAAAACAAAGGGCAATGCTTTTCCTGTTCCTTGACTTCTGATACCTAACTTACGTCAGTTAAGAAGATACATTTTAATGTCCATCAATAAACAGGGAGGGATTATTCCAGAGGGAAATTCCAACTGTGTTTTTTTCTGAACAGCTTTTTTATATTAGATGATGGAGTTAGCCCCCAAACTCTCCAAGAATGGATCCATGACAACCATATCACAAAATCAAAGGATTCCAATGAATGAGTATTAATTTCCACTTCTGTCTGCCTCCACTGAGGGCACAGTAAATGGACTCTGTCTCTATCCTAGAAACCATAGGAAATTCTTCAGAAGCAAAAGCCGGAGAGTAAGGAACTAATGCAAACTTTTAGGAAATTCTGTGCTGTGCAAGCAAAGGCACATGCAGCTGAACTAACTGTAAGAAAAACACACAAGGATCGCATGTAATCACCTGCATAAATATAAACTTGGAATAATTTAATTGAACAGAAGAACCTTATGACTCCAGTTTTGGGGTTTTGTTTTGTTTGGGTTTTTTTTGTTACCAGTATTAGCAAAAGCTTTACAAAAACATTAATCAAAGGCTACTAAAAGGACAGACAAGTATCCAGTGAATGTGTGATGCAAAGGTTACCTTGTTACCAACATGGAAAAAGAGGCAGGAACAACACTGAGAATGAGCAACAGGAAGGAGCAGAACAGAACTAACATGAAAGAAGAAACTATTCTTAAGACAAAACTGTGATGCCTCAAAGTGGTATTACAAGGAGCACTGGAGACTTTCAAAATCCAGAAAAGCAACTTCCCCACTGGATTTCAAAATGAAGAGGTAGTCAATGGAAATAACCCATGTGCGATACCTGTACAGCTTTCTAGTGCAACAGGCCTATATAGTAGCACTTTGAACACCCTCTCCTTTTGAAGCAAGAGGTCTAAGGAGAAACATAAAAGAAGAAAGTGGAGTAGTTAAACCAGTAAGTGACGAGGGGGGGGGCGAAATTAAAAAATTGCATGATAAAAGCATGGCAAACCCACACAGAAAGCTTTTCTTTCAAAACTGAATTCTTAATTTCAGGCTGAAGTCCATTTGAACTTCAGTTAGGATTTTTATTTGCTTGCTGTTAATAAGGTGGTGAAAATCACGTTGTCACCACTTTGGTGTTCTCAGAGATAAAGGCTGAAGTGTTTCAACATCAGTGGACCCAAATAAATGAAAACACATCTGTATAACAAGACTGCTATTCTTTACTAACTTCTCAAGCAACATGTTGGAAATAAATTCTTTGAACTTTATTCTGGTATATTTTCCATCAGGGTATGGTGCACATGATTTTTATGTATTCCATTTTGCTAACTTTTGTGATATCACATTAAACAGCTGTGAAGAGATGTTATTACATAATCAAAGAATAAAAAATTCAGAGTCTGTTTTCCAGTTTTAACTGTGAGGCTTTGAGTATGTACAGCTATCAAGAAGAAAAACAGAAAGGAGTGTATATGATTGGAAAAGAAACAGAAAACTGCTGAACTAGTACTGTAACCCTAGGATAATGGGTCCTGCTGACTCTCTTTTTCAAAGGCTACTTCCCCTCCTGTTTTGTAAATCTTTTTTCAAGTATTTCCTACATTTCCCATTTAAAGCTGGGTTTTCCTGTTCTCAGTCATGCCTCATTACCCATGTTATGTATAAGGAGGAAAGCGACTTTGGTCTGTCTGAAGATGTTCTGTGAGATGACACATGACTCACTTCAGAACATTTTAAAAATTGTGTATGTGCAAGCAATATTGACATTTATCCTGAGATTTTGGGAAAAAAAGCCACAAAACAAACAAACAAACAAACATATTTGGATTCTTAGCACTAAAAGTCTTGTTTGATATTTTTTTCTGGAAATGCCACCTCACAGATGGATTAAAGAACCAGTCTTGCATCAAATTTCATCCATGAATTATGCTGGCCTGATAGCTATACATGGGCAGTCTCCCATTCTACCATAAAACCATGACTTCACTTTCTAGACTGCATCATAGATTCCTCACTGCTTACTGGGTCATTACTCATTAACTCACTCTACCAAATTATTTAATCTTAAAACAGATTTTTCAACATTCACTACTCAGTTGGCCACAGAAATTTGATTTGGGCGCACTCTGAAAACTTTGAAGTTTCACTCAGGATCATCTGCCTCCTTATGGTGTCCCTTCCTCCTTTTTTCATAACTTCAGGTCACAACAGACCCCTATTTGTTTCCTTCCCTACTCCTCTATTTTCACAATCTCATCAAAATCTGACATATATTGTAGAGATACTCCTGTGGAGTTTCCTTCAATTCCCACTGCAAGCTCAGATTTCTAAATTCTGATTCCTTTGACACTGATCCTGTGTGGGATTTTTTGAAACAGCAGTGCTTCTCACTAGTTTCTTACTTTTTACAAGGAACATAAAAATAACTGTTTACTGAAAAAAAAACCCACAACAAAACCAAATCCAATAAAATAAAATAAAAACAGAAAACAAACACAGCACAACAAAACAAAAAAAACACAGTTGTGTTGTGCTCAGAATATTAATAATACTTTGAGTGAACTACAAGTCCAGCACAGAAAGGTAGCATAAATGCCAGATACTGCTCAATTCCTACACTGGCACTGTCGTAATTTTTTATCTTGTTTATCATCTCTGAGGTGTTCAAATAGATGTTCTTCAGTACCTCAGTAGACCAACCACACACCATAAAAGATCAGACTACAGATAACATCAAATGCATTGTCTAAAACCTGCAAAACAAAGTGTGTTGAATTCAGCAGTAAAAAGCTGAAGGTACACCTGGAAAAACTTGGGAGGACTGTAGCTGATAAGGGATCAGCTTATGAAAGGCAACAGGCAACTACGCTCCTCTACAACTCAAAAATGAATGGGATAAATGGTGCAGAAAAAGAAGTTTGTTCTACTATGTGCAGATTTGTGGTTTGGGTGTGGTTTTGTTTTTGTTTTTGGTTGGGTTGGTTTTTTTGTTTGTTTGTTTTGTTGTTGTTGTTGGGTTTTTTTTAACCAAACCCGAGAGAACAAGAACTTTTCTAGCTGAGAAGATATGAAGAAGAGTGGATTTTCAGCATCCACACCACTCAGGTGGATTTCACTGCCTAAAAATAAGCAATATCTGATGAGAAAATCTCTTTTGCAAGACTCTTCTTGAGATACTGTGCTATGACCATAAATTTGCAATTAATTTTAATTTTCCTCAAAGACAACAAGCATTTCCAGCATGTCTTCTGCTCCCTTACTCCATTTATTTTTGTTGATATTTTCTATTTGCTCTAACAGACTTGTTTGGGATGTCCCGGTGTATTTTGTCTCCAGCCTGTATTTGCTTTGATGGTATTTGATGCATTTGTCAGTGTCCAATATCCATCACCTTTAAAAGAAAGGTATGGTAGTCTACTGCAGCTCTAGTTAGCATAAAATGACTTTGCAGTTTAACATTTTTTATGAAGCTTGTCATTTGCGTGTTCTCCAAACTTATTCATATGTTACTGACTCCACTGGCAAAACACAGCCTACCTATACTCATCTTTTGTGTGGACAAAAGGATTTGTTTAGCATTAGGCACGCATTCTCAGCATTGTACACGTCTGTTTCTTTTAGTGAAGGCTAAAGTAAAATCCAAACACAATTACCACAACGCTCCAACCCCAACATATCTTCAATTATCCTGTAAGTATGGGATCTTCCCATAGGCACTTTCTTAGCCATTTAGGAAGCTTCCATCCTGAAGGTGAAACAACTTATAAATTGTTAGGGTTGTGGGTTTTGAGGCACTTTTTTTGTGGTGGTTTGTTTTTTGTTTTGTGGGGGTTTGTTTTGTTTTGTTTTGTTTGTTTGTGTTGGTTTTGGTTTTAGCTCTCATTTTTGTTTTAAGTTATTTATTTATTTTTAATCTATCCACAACTCACTAGTAAATACTCGTCTTTATTTAAGTTTTACTGAAGTGGGGCTTTCCCACTGAATTTTCAATGGCACATTTCAGATGCCTCTGGGAACAATGGATCCATGGATGTTAAAAATAACAGATCACAGAGAATTTGCTCCTGGACCAAGAGCTCCAGGAGGGTTGTTCTTATTTCAGAAAGTAACACTGGTATTCAGGCATTTTACCAGGAAGTACAATTGCAAAAAAGAGTCACGATAAAGGCTGAAAAGACTTTTCCCAAATGTCAGCCACTGAAGTAGCTCTTGCCTTAAAAATCAGTTTGCCAAACATGAAATATTATCATAATGAAGAAATCTAATTTTTTTTCTGACCAGCTTCTTGCAAGCTTAATAACATGAAGATCCGTGCACAAACTCTCCCCAAGTTGTTAAAAAACTGTGTGTGTTTGGAGTGGCTAGGAGTAAAGAAATAAGAGAATGAGGGAAATGATGGAGGGAATGGAAAGATAGAAAAAAGAGAACACAAAGGATCATCTAGTCCACCACACTTCCACAAGACAGCAGCAGCTATTCTTGTCTTTCCTAACACATTTAGCCAATGACTCCATTCAAACTTTCTTTGCAAATCACACCATCGAGACCTCTGATTACCATCATTGCATATTGCCTCCTTCTTGTTGTACTGTGCCCAAAGCGGGATATCGCACTCCAAACTACCAACATGCTCACAACTAAGCAGCGAGTGCACATCAACAGCAATTGCTTTCACTGTGCAGACATGCATTTAAAACTGAACTACTGACAGAGAAGGAAACTCATGTCCTGTTCCTAAATAGCTAAAGCTCATTTCTCAGAGATATATAATATCCCTTTAATCATTTGAACTTCGAAGCCAGTTCTAGCAGGAGACTGAATAGCTCAAAATAAAAGCTCCCTTAGTTGCAGAAAAATGCAAATTATAAATATTTAGAACATATTTGCTCTTCAGTGTCTCTTGTCGTTGAATCAGCAGTGATCAGAAATAATCTAAATTCTGAAGTATTTGCTTAGCTAAGAATATAGAAAAGATCTTAGCAAAACAGGTGAGGAGTTGATATATTCATCTTCAGTGCTACTTCCACAACTGACGACCCTACACAAGAATAGAAGGCGCAGTGCCCACACTTCTGTCTGAGAGCAATATCCCTTCATGAGAAATTTAAAAAACAATGGTATAATCAGTTTGAATGACAAGCCTATTAGGAGCTGTGTCTTTAAGCCTTCCTTAAACAACTCAGAAACATTCAACAGGACAATATTAGGAAACAGCAAAATACCAAGAGATTTCATCCCAGTTAAATGGAGGGCTGATGCTGCAAGAAGGCAAGTTACTAGAGTTATGAGGCTGGACAGTAGGATATGGGGCCTCCATGGAGACTACATTTGGTTTCCCAAGGACTCTATCTTGCTGCTAGTCATGCTGCAGTAGGTAATGCTGCTTTGACTACAGGCGTGTACTGCACAGGTTTCCCAGGTGCTAGGGGAAAACCTAAAGGAGATGAAAGCTCAGGGCAACAACTTACTGCATGGCTGTATTCAAGCTTATTTGCAGTGTAATGACCTGTGTGCAGGTCTCAAATAACATGTATTTATTAAAGTTGTAACACATATTGACCTTGAGTAAATTACTAAGCACACAACTTTTGGTGGCTTCAGTAGTCTTATTTACATGAGTATATGAGGCTTATCCACAGCCAAAGCCTTTGAACTAGATTTTCTATATATTTCTGCTATCATAGAACCACAGAATCATTTAGGCTGGAAAAGACCTTTAAGATCATCATATTCAACTGTGAACATAACACTGCCAAGTCCACCAATAAACTATGTCCCTAAGTGCCACATCTACACATCTTCCAATAACTCCAGGGAGTGACCCTATCACTTCCCTAGGCAGCCTGCTCCAATGCTTAACATCCCTTTCACTGAAGAAATTTTTACTAATAAGCAATCTAAACCTCCCCTGGAGAAACTTGAGGTCGTTTCCTGTTGTTCTATCATTTGTTACTTGGGAGAAGAGACAGACCCCTACTTAAAGAGTGATAAAGTGTCACTTGAGTCTCCTTTTCTCCAGGCTAAACAACCCCATTTCCCTCAGCTGCAGCACCTTATAAGACCTGTGCTCTAGACCCTTGACCAGCTTCATTCTTCTTCTTGGGAGCAATGAAGTGCTCCAGCATTTCAACGTCTTTCTTTTAATGTGGGGCCCAAATCTGAACACAATATTCAAGGTGCAGCCGCACCAGTGCTGAGGGGAATAATCAATTCCCTAGTCCTGCTGGTCACACTATTACTCATACAAACCACGATGCCATTAGCCTTCTTGGCACATGAAGGATCATGCTGTCAACCAACAGTCCCAGGTCTTTTTCCACCAGGCAGCTTTCCAGCCACTCCTCCCCAAGCCTGTAGCATTACAGGAGGTCGTTATGACCCAAGCGTAGGACCTCACACGTGGCCTTGTTGAACTTCATACCACTGGCCTTGGCCCGTTGATCCAACCTGTCCAGATCCCTTTGTGGAGCCTTTCTACCCTCAGTCAGATCAACATTCTTGCCCAGCTTGCTGTCATCTGCATAATTCCTTAGGGTGCCCACAACCCCCTCATCCAGATCAACAATAAAGACACTGAACAGAACTGTTTATAACGTATGTGTTATGGAATATCCTTTTGTCAGCTGTCCCAGCTGTGTCCCCTCACACCCTCCTGTAAACCCTCAACTTATTCATTAGTGGGAGTAGACTGAGAAATCATAGAATCACAGAATGGTTTGGGTTGGAAGCGGCCTTGAAGATCATCTACTTCCAATTGCACTGCCATGGGCAGGGACACTTTCTTCTAAGAAAGAATAAGAAAACTGATGGCTTAAATTGATATGTTAATGTTTCACTTTGTACAAAGCCACAAACACAAAGATTAAAGTACAAATTATATCATATGTTTTTCACATGATACAGTAAGCAGGTAATATTTTAGACAATTTTCCCTCAGAAGAGGTTGGTTCACTAAAAGCTAACCTATTTGCAAGGAAATATGTCAATTCATTTGCCATTTAAAAAAGCAGACAGTGATTTGAAATTACTGAAATATTCCATTTAGATATTTTCAAGACAAAGAAGTTCTGTTCAAAGTTCAAAATTACTTTTTTTCCCCCAAAAAGATTAATATATATGCAGAAAAAACAAAATGATGTATTTCAAAATTACTGATATTAAATATTTAAGTTGATCTGACTCACATTCCCCCTGCCCTTTATTTATAAAA
>WUAM01000143.1:33816536-33829048 GCA_024336885.1 Actenoides hombroni
TGTTAAGAAATGGAGGAAGCATATTATGACATACTAACCTGACCTTCCAGAGGTGGCAGTGGTGTAATTTCTGCATCGTACCTCTGAATCATGTTTCAGCTAAACTGTAGGCTCTCTCAGCAATGGACTTTCTGGCTTGGTTTAGAAACCTCAAGAGATAAAAGAGTCAAATAGCACTCCTAGGTAAATAGTTCTGTAATTTAGTTCAAGTTATCTAAATACTGTTATTGAATTCAACATAGCATCACAAACAGGCAGACTTGGAGAATGGATCTCATCTGAATATTACAAAAGTAGGTTTGTGTAACATAAAATGGAATGAATAGCCCTGTATGTGCTCTTCTATGGCAAGGCAGGTAAATAATAAATGCAAGTGTATGCATAAATATTCTATTCCTTTCTCGGAGGCAAGCAATCAAGGAGACCATCAGTTTGCTAGTGAGGTTGTAAAAGCCTGAACCACATTTCCTGCTTGTAAGAGAGCAGGTGAAAAAAACAGACTGGAGAGCCTTAAGGTTGACGGCAACTCTAGAGATAGATTCATGCTGCCAGGTCCAAAACAAAAGAGCATTCAAGGTCTGCCAACATAACTTGATTTCCTGTTGGATAAAGAACAGGGAGTATTCCTAGAAAAAACAACAACAGGTAAGCCTTATGTTTTCAGTATTGTAAACTTTTAAACACAGGTGCAGGAAAAACAGACTGTGGTAGATTACCAGTCTTCCAAGAAGGTTGCTCAGGGTTCTGAAGTCAAATTATTAATAATAATCATGATGATGATGAGTCATCATCAGCAGCTTAAACCTTCATTAATTAAAGTTTGTTGATGAAGACCAAGGCATTAGTTTTGTGCTTAAAATCTTTACTACTCTGAGGGCTTGTTTTAAAATGTTCTGCTTCCCTTCTGAAGTATGAAGTTTTTATCCTACAAAGCAATTAGCTGTGCACGAATTAATTGCAGTTTAAGAAATCGTTACAAGAGAATTAATCCTGTCTTAAAAACTCACACAGGTGGAAGCATCTTTAATGCTAATTTAACACTGATCAATCTCTTAATGGGTTTCTCTTTCTAAGGCTCATTACTACAGAATATTATTTATCTCATCATTTAATCGGGGGCGGTGGAAGCTGCTAATTTTATCACATCTTTAACAAATTTACAGACAGAAGCAACAGCAAACAAAACATTTTGTGCTCCAGATCATCATGTTAAATCTGTTAGTGACCTAAGTAATTACTCTGCTTCTGGTGATGAGTTAATACTACAGATGACATGTCCATCTAGAAAGGTATCTATATTCATATATATGCATGATTATGTCCACTCTTTTGAGTTGCAATAACAATGAAGTATTATAGACTATTTTCTTATAACAATTAATTGTGAAGCCACAGACAGAATCTTAAGGTGATGAATAGGTATCTGGAAGACATAAGAAATGCTGGCAATGACTCTGATTTACAAGGCTCAAGACAAAAAATGTTGTAAACAGAGATAAAATGTAATATAAGCGAGGGTTTTCAATTTTTTTTCTGGGTGAAATAGGGTACATTGCACTTGTTGAACTCTGAAGTACTACCATAAAAAAGAATACAGATGTTCAGAAAAGGATATCCTTGCAAAATTGGCAATAAATAGCAGCAATGGTAACATATATACATAACAGTTTCTCCACTCAGTCATCAGCTGACTGGCTTCTTATAAAATTGTACTTGTGTCTGGTAGACATTTATAGCACAGAAGAGTACTGTCTCAGCTGTTTTAGTACACTGGACAGGTTTTGTTGCTCTTGAGGGGAGATACGTCCTTGGCTTCTGCATCTATCAGTCAAGGCAAGACCTTTGCCATACAATAATCTGCCTTCTTCATGCTCCTTGATGCACAGCCACAGAAGACTTTTTTATTCTGAGACTCCTCTTACAAGCCACAACTGACAGGACAAGAGGAAACGGCATCAAGTTGCCCCAGGAGAGGTTTAAGTTGGACATTAGGAAAAACTATACCAACAGGGTTACCAAAGCCTGGAACAGACTGCCCAGGGAAGTGGTTGAATCGACATCCTTGGATGTATTTAAAAGCCATCTAGATATGGTGCTCAAGGATATGGTGTAGTAGTGGCCCTGGTAGAGTTAGATAATGGTTGGACTTGATGATCTTAAAGACTTCTCAATCATAGTGATTCTGGGTCACCATTTTATTTTTCAACTAACAAGAATACAATTAATCAACAAGCACTCAAAATTCTGCAGTTACCAAGGATGTAAAATGCCCAATATTTGAATATTTTTTTTTTTCAGTAAGATACTTATTTTGCCTAAACCATCTGAGTTTCTACGGAAAATGATCATTTATACAAAAAGGATATGTACAAAACTGTGAGCTATATTGTGGGTCTGACCAGGGCTGGTGTCTGACACAAATAACCTATTCAGGGGAGTGATCACTAACAAGTCTGAATTACAACAGACT
Source organism: Actenoides hombroni (assembly GCA_024336885.1). Taxonomy (NCBI): domain Eukaryota; kingdom Metazoa; phylum Chordata; class Aves; order Coraciiformes; family Alcedinidae; genus Actenoides; species Actenoides hombroni. Next base: position 33,819,007 of record WUAM01000143.1, read on the forward strand.
GTGAGGTAACTGCCTAGGTAGTGTACATTTTGCTACATTTTTGCATCCCAATGTCTGTATTTTTCTAGACATTTCTAAGTTTGATGTCAAATGGCATTTTGCCAAAAAAAAAACCCAACAACTTATAACAGTTGAGTGCTAAAATCCTACCTTCTGGGCAAACAGAGATTTAAATGTGATTTAATATTAAATGTATGTGCATGTGTTAGTAAATACATACCTGTAAAACAGTCACTGGTAGCAGAAATTTGAAGTCTTTATATTAAGATAGAACATTTATAATATACCCAGTCATTACAATGTAAAAAAAAAATGGTCTGCTGTAGTAGCAGCCAATATCGCTGAAATCAGCATTTTCACTCTGAAGTTAATAACACCCTGATTATTGATTATAATCTGTTTCTTTGTATCCTCAGGATACTCCAGGCACAGATCAGATGCTATGTGCTGATCGGGACCCTTTATCTCAGAGACATGAATATGTTCAGGTCAGAATATTTTCATTTACCAGTCCTAGGACCTTACCAAGATACTATGTTAATATAGAAAACAAGAACACATAAGACAGTTTCCTATCTTTACTACCAACGCTCATTTTGAAGCCCTCACTGAATCTGTCAGTGCCTTTGTAACCACTTAGAATGTTTCATACAGCAAAGTTAATCCAGAAATTCACTTATGGGCTACATGTTAAATTTTATATTAAAAATTATTTGATCTGAGCAGCTGTTTTTCTAACTCAATCTTCTGCAAAGTATTCCAATATTTACACACTTCAAAAGACAGTTTTGATTTTGCTTAGTCAAGACAGATTTCAATGGAAAAAAGATCTATGCAGAAAAGTCCAACTAAGAGGAAACATCCAGACAACATTTAATTTACTCGGTGTCAGTATTTCCCCTAAATAAGTTGTTAAGGATTAGATTCTCACTTGACAACGAATGCTACGAGCCACATCTGTGGAAGTAAATAAAGGAAATACATGCAAAGGCCAAACAATATTACACTTAGGATCTTAAAAAATCTTCCCTTATTATTTAGTGGGAAGACAATAAGTACAACTAATTGGTGCAGTGCTAGAAGAGGTGTTAAGAAGATGGCAGGCACAGCATTCTTCCCTTGGGTTTATTCCAAGCAGCAGCATTAACTCCAATGTCCAGAGTTGCAAAAGCTTTCTTCTGAAGCAGGGATTTTATTTCAACATTTTCAGAGGAAATATTAGTTCTAATGAAGTCAAGTGGATATTAGGCCAAACAGTTTATCCTAAAGATCAATATTTAGCTAATTCAAAAGATTGGTAATCTCCCCTCAACAATATTTTAAAGCCTAGCATTTTTTCTGAATTTTGTTCCCATTTTTATTTTTTTCCAAATAGTTCAACTAAGGATGCATTATGTAAGCCTGTAAGTATAGAGTTTCTTCTTTATTCTGAGACAAATTAAAAGTAAATATTTAGCATATTATATTTACCTTGTTTTCTTAATATTTACACATCTTAAAAACTAGGATAAAGGAACTGAAATCTAATGGCTTAGGGTAGCATTTATTTACCTGCACTGAAAACATATAAACAAGCTAGCCCAACCTTGCTACATCTATCTGGCAGCAAGTAAAATTGTTAGGAAGGAATCACCTCTCATGTTTCCATGAAATAAATGTTAACTTTTGTCCAGACAGATTTTGCATATTTGCTACAGCTCAACCAGGAACTACTCACAGAAAATCCTTAGAACACAATGTGAACCTAAAAAGCTACTGTTTGTTGTCTAAAGACACCTCAGTTTTACAGTGGTGGTGTTGATGCTTTCAACCTTTTTTATTACCTGAAAACCCATCAACAGCTTTATAATGATGAATGCAACACAGTTCAGTTTCTATTTGCAAAATTCACTTTTGAAAACGGCAGATGTGTGCCAGCACATCTGGAAACCACTTTTAATTATACTTTTCTCAAGTGGGAAAGCAGTAGCTTGTATCCATAGTGAAGCTTTTATATCTGACCACACAAATGCTAGCAACCACCTGTGCTTTACACTGATTTTCATTATAGAGTATATCACATTACTACCCTATTATTCCAGAATGACATTTGAAGCTGTTGTGTGACTAAGCTGCAGCAAGTGTGGTCTTGAAAAGGCCTCTACTCTACAAAAATGTAATAAACTTGATTGCAGTTAGGGTACTTACTGATGAGGATATCACAATATGCACATTCCTAAAGTTGGCTTCTCTTGCTCTGAAAGTCATAAAAGATATACATTAACAATCATGGTTACCAGTCTGGGAATTAGAATTTAGCTCACTAATGTACGCCCCCAAATGAGATACCTTTTAAGTATTTGAATTCCTTTCCAGTATTTGTTTATTTCCTACTCTTAATACAGGATTATCACAGTAAAAATTCTCCTTCTTCAGCCATGCTCCAAGATTACAGAAAGCAATTTTAACTGTGATCTGTCAGCCTAACAGTATTTCAATTCTGTCATAAATATTTTCATAGGTTGCAAACACTGAGAGTTACATGACTGGGTTGGGTTTTCTAAAATTAATCTTCCCTCCTTACTCCCCCCTGCCCCACCCAAATGTAACAGCTTTTTTACATCACTGTTCCTCATTTCTGACCAATAAAAAAATGTTTCAGATGTTAGTGGAATCCTTTCCTTCTTTACAATACTTCTTCGATATTTTGGAAGAGTGTAACGTTGACACACAAAGCTTTGTATATTGAAGTGGAAGGGAAAGGTTGAGCATTAGTAATGTTTAGCCCCTGGGAGACGTGGCATGCCCAGGGACAGACTCAACAGAAATGGACACAAGTAAGTGTAATTTTGCAAAATGTAAAGTACACAATTTTACACACTGTATTTTAAGATAATTTGATATGTTGACCCACACAATGTGTAGGTAACAAAAAAAAACTAACCCAAACATCACTTCAGCATAATTTAATCTGTTTATCAGTTCCTATGCTTGAAAGCAAAGCTTCCACACTGTTATACATCCAAAAAAACACATTCACCTGTCTCGTATTTTCTTCCTGTAATTCAGGATTTAAGTTTTGCGGTAACTCATGTAGCCACAGAGGATCCCTCATGGGACTGTGCCCTCTTCCACTGCACTGCCCGCACTGCCCACGTAACTTCATCGTATGTTGCCAAGGGCTCTGGGATTGCAGCCGAAAGAAACTCGTCCTGCTTTGAGAAAGACTGGAAGCAGACCTCAGTCCAGGATCCAGAGACAGCCGCTATGCTCTCTCTCTACCAGGCAGAACAACAACCGATCTGTGCAGTCGCAAGTACCTTGGCTTTGCTCCTGCCCTCCCACAGCTCTCTCCCCCACCGCTACACACAGCCACACCAAGGAGCAGAAGTGTCCCAGTGCTGCTGTCTCACACTGCCCAGGAGAGACGCTGCTTCTGCAGTAGGCAGGAATCTCTGGGTCAGCAGAGAGGGAACAGAAAGATTTGTTTTAAACGCGTCTCTTTTTTTTGTCATCTCAGAGCCTCTCATGTGACACCTGGTAGGCATTTAAACATTCACCCAGCTATTATGCGTTAAAATAATGTAGGGGGTGTTCACTGGGTCATACATAAAAGTTTTGCAAAAATGTTTGTTAGACTTTAAGAGATTGAATATGTGAACAGTCCATAACCCCACTGCTGTAAAAGCGTAACCTGATTTCACATTGCAAATACATTTATTGTTCATGAAAAGAAGGCATAATATTCCTCCTCCTTTTGTCATATGTGGTAACAATTTTAGATTGCTAAAAAAAAATAAATTATCATTTCTATGAATTGCTTAAACCTAAAAGAAGAAAAAAGGATCATACTCTGTTTCAAAATACAAGCACATTCTAAATATAACTTGTTAAAAGTTTTCCAACTAAAAACACAAAGCAAACAAAAACTGAAGCACTCTACAATACTCAACAAGAGAGAAAAATACACTTTTATTTGGTTGGTGCAAAGATGAAGGTATCCTGAAATAAACCTTACTGAAAGAAAATTATGTCTAATTACCAAAATAATAGACCTAGACTGTAAATTCATTTCATCTTGGACATACACCATCTAATGCAGTATGTAAATAGGGATGCATTAGAAGACAGGTAGCTGCACTTTCAACTCTGCTTGAAATGGTGATACAAATTGATATAATCAAGGTCAGCCACTTGTCATTTTTAGAAGGGGAAAAGGATGAGGGAGAAGACTGAAATTGGGCAAAATAAGCACTCAGACATCAGCTTCTTTACAATGCAAGGAAGGCATGTTCAAGCTTTTTACTCAGTAAAACTTATACTTCAAGGAGTGCCAATGAAGACAACGAAGCCATTTGAGGAAGATGGCAATGCCAATCAGGTTAGTGCCATCAGGAACTAAGGAGGAAGAGGCAGCTTTTGAGATCCCAGAACATCCAGGACACAGACTGCTGGTTCCAAAGTCGGAGGGATTCTCTCTGCTGATTGCAAAGGGCCCCTTGCCTTAATACATCTTTAACTATCCCACTTGTAACGCTGTCATCATGAGCTTAAAGATGTGACTGGGAAGGAGAGCAGAAAAGTCTTTGAAGTCATGAAATATATCCAAGATCCTGGATACCTGCCATTTTAAAACACTGAGCTGAATGCAGTTGGCCTTCGCAGTGGGTTAACGGTCTGGAAGCAAAGAACGAGCAGAGAAACCCCACAATGGATGCATCATGCCTGCCTAAACCCCTCTGTTTCCAGGCATTTGGGTGCACTCGAGCCGTTCCCCCATAACTAGTCAGTCAGGCTGATAACAAACCTGCGGCCATGCCAGGGCCTCCCCATCGTGCTGCCATCCCTGACACCTACTGGAAACAAGCTATGGGACCAGGGGATGGGGCTTGGGGTTGCACACATCTGCAGAAGGAGAACACCAGGGCTTAGGTAGAGGGTGCCAGGGAGGCTGAGCAGGCAGAGGGATTACTCCTGGGAGGAGGGTATCACCAACAAAGCCACAGCCGTTTTCCCCAGAACAGGGTTGATGTCGTGCCCGCTGTCTCCTGTAGAGAACTGACTGAAAATACAAAAAAGTCTGTGCGGTCCTATTGGTTCTGGCAAGGGAGCTCGACTTGCAGGACAATGCATCTTTGTTCTCAATTAAAAACATTATCTGGGCAGAGCAATTATTTAAAAGCCAACAGGAATATGATTTCGTGATTTGGGCTACAATTTATCAATTGATGTAAATGTTTCGAACTATCAAGGTTTGGTAGAGAAAGAAGAGAGAGGGAGTAATAACAAACACTACTATGACTACATGTAGCCTTCATTCAGCCAGTGCAATTTTACTTGTAGCCTAAAATCACTGTAGCATAATCAGAAACCAAAAATATAATTGTAGTGAAAAACCACATACGACAAGCTGATATAGACAGATTTCATTAGCACAGTACATTACTGGGTACTGCAAGCAGTCTGCCTGCTACGGTCTCCTTTTCATAAGAATACAGAGCAATAGTGGCTATTCTAATACTGAAAAATGGGAAGCAGAGCAAGAAAGAAATGGAGAGAATTTATTTTAAATTGGATTTTCTTGTCTCCTCCTGTAGTTTTTATCACCCAGATGACAAAACATTATCATTAGCAGTTTATACCAAAAGTTAACATTTACCCATGGTTTTCTATTTTCTCTAAACCACAAAGGTTGGAGCCTGTTATACAGTCCCCTTATCTTACTCTGTTACTTTAGAATCTAAGAGCACACTGTGCACATTAATCTTTCATGGCAGAGTTCACTGAAGTTCTGCCAAAATTCAGTAATTATGTTCCATCCAATACAGCAATTTATTTATCTCATTGCTGGAATTCAGAACATATAGAACAAAGTGCTTAGTTCATATGACTGAAATGCTTGCTAAAAAAACCTCACAAGACAAAACAAAACAAAACAACCCTGTTTGATTTCTAAAGTTTTAAAACTTGCAGTAGAATCTATTGAGGAATAAAGCTATTTTTACAAGACCTCATGTTTTCTTGATAAACTGAAAGTGTTCTATAATTTGGGGTTTTTTTTATATAGAAGTGAAAGTATTTTATAAATTCATTTGTAACTTTTATTCAAATATATAAGAATACGTATCACACTGCAATACTAAAACATGATATGTTAATATCTAATGGTCATTAAAAATACCAACTACAAAGCAAGAACTTGTATTTTGAATGGAAAATAAATTGGTTTACTGCACTGACACGGGTAACTGGGAGTTCAACAGTTCTATGGAGTAAATTCTAAGATACAAAATTACAACAACATTAAGCTTATTAATTGCACTCTTGCATGATATGTTTGCAAACAAATAGAAAACAGAAAGCACCCCAAGTAGGAAGATTAAAGACATGTTATTTCTGAAGGCAGTTAAAAATAAAAATGGTATAATGGAGAATACTTAGTATCCTTCACCTTTCGTAGCCTCAGGAAAAGTAACTAACCACTTATTTATCAACCTAACTATAAAGAGAAACGTTAATCTACCGGTATGGGATTTAGAAACAGAATATAGTATCTATACATTTTTTACTTATGAGTACAGAATGCTGATTCAGCTGATGGAAATATGACTTTTTTGTATGTTCATACAGACAACAGATTTCTTGATGAAGGAAAAAGTGTCTTCAATCAAAAGTCAATTTTATAATGTTTTAAGTTTTTCAGCAAAACTCGCTGTTACTTTAAATATTAGATTTTACATTTTAGACACGCTATCATACAAAATTTGACTCTGGATTTAGAAACTGCTCACAAAGTTTTTGAAGCATAACTTGCTGTGATTTATAATGCAATCCTTCACCAACCAAAACAGAAATTAAAACCTCTAGAAGTAGTGCACTAGCTTGTGTTCATTATTTCACAGTAAAACCTTCAAGGTAAAACTAAGAATATCACAGTAAAACATTTAAATTAGTTTTTCATTAACTAGATGTGTATATGCATATCTTAAATTGACTGTTGACTAATTTAGTAATTCCAGAGAAATTAATTCCAGAGAAATTAATTCCATGCACCAGCAAATAAATTCTATAATGATTTGCAAAAATTCTACTATTACATTTACTTTTGCACCCAGTATGGTCATTTTCTGTCAGTGTTTTACATTAGAACAGGATTTAACTGCGATGTATTTGTCCCTGCTGTAAAACTTTTTTAAAATCCCAGAAAAATTCAGTTAAGTCCTATCTGTTTTATTTTACTAATGTTCTCCATCTATTTTTTTTCAACATGTTAATCTTGCTCGGTTTCTTTCGTTGTAAATACAACATGTTATAGATAAACTTGGAGGAGAATTTAGAGTATTGCAACATAACAATGAACTCTTCAAGGCAAGTTATATGAAAGTACGGATACTAAAGAGTATATAAAGCTCAAGTTTTTTCCCAAGCTAGCTAGGTCTTGCATTATGTAATAAAGGAAACATACACACACACACGCACAAACACCTTACAGAAATGTAAGGTTTAATAGAAGAAAGACAATACCTGCAAAGCCCATTTTAACAGCAGGAGCTACTGCAAAAGGAATCAAGTCGGGGGGGTGGGGGGGTGTGGGGGGGGAGGGCAGGGGGCACTGGAAGGTGCAAAAAGACTGTTCCACATCCCTAGTGCTTCTGAAGTATGGTATTGCTTATAAGTAAACAACACATCTAGGAAGGGATAAGCTACTCCTTGGCTATAGCCAGAAGTGCTGTTATGTAAAATCAAAAACCTAACAAGAACACTGCCTAATGCATTTTGTCTTTACATTGAACACACATGGAAAAAGACACTGAGGTAGAGTATACACAGCACATAATAGGAGGTCCATAATTTCCAGTTGCTGGGTTGCTTTGTTAAATACAGATTAAATTCACAAGACATTCAAGTGTAGAATAATAATGTATTCACTTACAGTGCCAGACTTGTTTATATAATATCAGCGAGAAATAATCACTCATTTATTGCACTGATGATCTCCACAAGTTTTGAAACTCTGAGCACACTTAAAACGTGAACTTTTGCAGCTCTTTCTTAACGTTTAGACTAACTGCCTTTCCCCTTTTTAACAACAAAGGCGAACTCATCTCCCGCTCCCTGTTTCACAGATCAGACCCATACCCAGATTTCAAAGAATCGGGGTAAATTCAAAGGCATATCCAAGATTTTCATTGTAAATTCTGCCCCCACCCCCCCACCCCCCCAGCCCCCCCAGTGGATCTACGCATGTATTTTTTAAATACTTCTATCAAAAAGTTTAACTCACACAATTCAGACAAAGAAACTTCTCAAAAATGTCATTACTTACTGTTTACTGAGCATAATTTACTGAGATTAAAAGTTTAAAGATTCATCTGCTTTACATCCACAAGTGTTTTAAGCAACCCCTAATACAGTATCCTGCTTAAATGTGACAATTAGGGCTGCTTTGGCATGTTGAAAAATATAAAGGTAGCAACGATCCTCATTATGCCTTAGCTCCCTGTAGCCTGTTTTTTTGAGGTGCATAAGCTGAGGAAATTTAGAATGATAATAGCAACAATTTGGTACACAAGGAAGAAACAGACACACACACCCCCCCTCTGAATTCTTCAGATATACTGTATAAAGTCATTTTGACATGCCTACACAACTGGTTGTGGCAGCTTTCAGACATGATTCCTAATCACAAAAAAATGCTTCAGGTTCTTTTAGAGAAAGCTTGCCGTTGGGAAGTTGATTTTGGCCAAGTGCCAAAATCATGTGCAAAAGGGGCCCTCATTACCAATTCATGGCAGCCTTCAGCGCTGACAAAAAATGTGACCCAACAGGCTAAAGCAACAACTAAAATTAAAAAGTATGAGACAAAGACAACTTACTTAATATTCTTTCCATCGCCACATTAAACTTTTCCGTAATTAAACCCTTGTTAATTCAAAGCAGTTTTCAACTACTTTTAAATGATTGCACAGGCAGTCTGTAACAGTTGAAAGCCTTCCCTGTGAATTCTCCCCAGCCACTCCACTTTCAGCAGCATTTGGGTCCGACAGCAGAACTTTCTGCCGTACACCTCTGCAAGAAACCCCTCTCCAAAAAGAAGCAAGGCTCCCGCGCGTATTTCAGCAAAAACTAAGCAGATCATTAGAAGACTTTGAAAGCATTAGAGGCATAGGAAGAGTGAGGAGGGGGGAGGAGAGAAAGAGCTCAAAACGCAGGAGCTGCTATTTCCTAAACTTTCTAAAAAGCTTATCAAAACGGCCATGCAAACATTAAGCAATCGCAATTAACAGCACTCGGCTGTGCCACTATCCCATAAAAGCAGATTTGATACACGGCCTTACCTAGATGTCGTCTGGCTTTTCTGTGGATCAAAAAGTTTCCTGCCTAAGCACAGAGATATTCTTTCACAAACCATAAAGGCCCCTTTTATTAATCCAGCACTGTAACAGCCTGCTCTCTACACCACGTTGAGAGCAGGATGCGTCAGCTTTCGAGAGAAAAACAGTCTTAATACACAATTAGTGGCAGATTGTATAATAGAGGATTTATCTTAAAGAGTGAAAAGGCATTTTTTAAAAAGCAAAGAGGGTGCGGTCAGATGTTAGGCTATCCCTGAGAAAAGGGGCCTAGGCTGCACTAGTACCTAAATACTAGCAGAAGCTTACTGGGAAGGGAGCCAATGGAATGACTTTGTTTGACCCAGCTGCCAATCTCTCCTGAAGCACTGCGCCAGACTAAACACTGACACTATTTTAACTCAAATCAGGCTACAGCAGCTGTTTGCTTTCCGGCTCTCAGCTATGCACCATGGCCATGATGACTCTGCACAGCACATATGATAGAGCTGGGGCACTTCTGCTAAAATACGTTCCATGTTTGGACTGGTGGTATAGAAGCGGGGGCTGGGGGGACTGCTGTTTTGGGGGTTTCGTTCTTCCTTTTTTTCTATCTCTTTTTTTTTTTTTTTTTTTAACTTTTGGGTCTCTATTTTCCCCCAAGTTAAATAAAATTGAGATTTGAGGCTCGCAACAAATTCACCCTTGCGAGTCAGTTAAAAGGGGAGAAT
>WUAM01000143.1:33829148-33854876 GCA_024336885.1 Actenoides hombroni
TTTGGGGGTTTCGTTCTTCCTTTTTTTCTATTTCTTTTTTTTTTTTTTTTTTTAACATCTCTGTCTCTATTTTCCCCAAAGTGAAATAAAAATGAGATTTGAGGCTCGCAAAAAATTCAGCATTGCGAGTCAGGTGAAAGGGGAGAATTTACTGCTTGGGACTGACAAGAACAAGAATACACTGTAAAGGTGTGTATGCGCATGCAGAACTCCAAAATCCACCTATAATCTGAAATTATTTATTTTCTTCTTGTTAGTTGCTCTAAAATTGTTCAGCATAATCAACAGATTCTCCTTTTCATTTTTAACTATAAAATGAAAGTGTGTAGATAGATAGATATGTAAGAAAGTAGGCATACATGAGTGCATACGTGCACACATTTACATATGCATCCAGATTCTGATCTAAATTACATCAGTGAAAATTGCACTGTAAGCAATGAAGTTATTACAGGTTAAAACCAAGGGCGGAATTCTATAGCCAATTTACACATGAAAGTATATGAGACTGAAAAAATACATAAGCATTATTAGTAATAGGTATAAGGATGGAGGTTGGCATGTCCTTGCTAATTTAAAAAAAGCCAAAGAAGAATTGTAGCAACAGAAACAGAGCACATACACATGTTAAAATACAATGGAGGCTTCTTAAGTACTAAGCATGCAACACAGTCAAACACTGCACCTACAGTTTTGCAGCATTTGGATCTAAACTCATCCACAGCTCTTAAGCCAAACCTTTGTTTCCTCTCATGCTGGCATGGAGGGTTGCTAGCTATTCCTAACAACTGCACATCATGATAATTTCCTTGTTCAGTACAGAAATCAGAAGAATACCTCCATCTAAAACCAAAACCAATCCTTTTTATTTAATATAAAAGTGTGTGACTTATCTTGATACAGAGTAAGGGACAAGGGGAAGGTCTGGCTCCTGACATTGGAATGCCTTCAGTAAGCACTGCTGGGTAACTCAAATTCAATATGTATACTCAACAGTGATAATGGAGAAAAAAATCCCAAACAAACAAAAATGGAAACAAAGGAAAAAGAAAACCAAAAAAACCAACAAAACAACCAAAAAAACCAACAAAACAACCAAAAAACAACCAAAAACCCCCAACCAAACAAAAAAAACAAAACAACCAACCAACCAAACAAAAAAACAACTACAACAACAAATAAAACAAACCATGAAAGATGAGCCTGTTGCTCAGTCTTTGGCTGTTGTGAACTGACTGATGTACACGAGCTGTTCAACATACCGCTACCAGAAACCAGTGGAAGTCATTGATATCGCACAAGCTGAAATCTCGCTAACTACCTGCCCCTCTCACTGGTCCTCAAGTATATTGACAATTTAAGAAAAGATCCTGGAAAAAATCTTAATGCACCATAACTGAATAAGGATTACAAATGAAATAATTAATGGCTAGTACAACAAATGCCCAGTGTTCCTATCTAACATGAGAACTGAAATGGAAGAGGAGACCTGCATTATATCTGAAACACCAAGCAACCATGTGCAATTACATTTAAACTAAAGGGGAAGTTATAAGAAAGGCAGTTACGTACACCTGAGAAGTCTGAATCTTAAAATGGCAGACAGCTGAGATAAAGCCAACAGCTCTTACAGACCCTCTCTTCCCTCTCTAAGGAGCACAGCATGGATTTATCATGAGGTGAATTTGAAAATGTGACTCCTCAGGAAGGAAAGTGTGTGCCCTGTGAATTCACACCTCCCGTTGCAGCAGACAAGACAGGCAGTATTGCAACGATATGTCTAGAAAGCCATTAACAATTTTGAATTAGCACGGCTGGAAAAGAACAAAAATACAAGATGAGAAACAAGGTATATATAGGCTGGAGTGAAGCTTTGCCAATTCCCTGAGGCAGAAAAGGTGCTAGTATGGCCGAATCAATAGATAAATAATTCAGTAACAAAATTTGAGAATGACAGGGAGGGAACGATATTGTTCTCAATGAAGCTGGCACAGAACTTATCCAAGACAAGACAGGATCAGGATGTGGATAAACTATGGTGGACAGGCACTTAAAATGCTGCCATCAAAAAGACAAGACTATACACTTAAAGGTGGAACAGGAAGGCTTTTCATTCAAATACAGTATAATTATCAGAAAGCTCATGAAACCTTCTCTTTCTTGGAAAACTAATTGAAAATTTATTCCTGTTTCAGACTGTGAGAGTGGGTCGTCTTAGCGTCATTTTGATTTGTAAGTTAAATACTCTTGTCATAATTGCTCCAGGGTGGCTGCAGGAGAGGGAGGTGATATCTGGCATTTCTTTGGCTTTTAAACAAACTTTTTTTAGCCTTGGGCAATGCATGAAGAAAACATAGGGAAGCACTGCAATAGGTAACTAATAGAGCTTTGCTGACGAATACAAATCTCTTTCCTTCTAGAAACTGTTTAGAATTCTTATTATCCTATAAATGAAGCATTAGTACAGCTAAGAATGTTTGCAGTTCATGTTGTAGAAAGTCTTTGGTTGCTCCTAAAAGGGTTCTCTGTTAGAAATAACACATTCATTTTATTTACCTTGATTTTGAGGATAGAGAGCTGAGTGTGTATGTAATTACAGTGTGTACATCTATGCCATCTAAAATCTCTCCAAATCATTGGTCAGTATTGATCAAATTTATGATTAGAGGTTTTGTTTTTGAGAAACTCAGTAGCTTTGAAATCTCCATCCCATATAAGTCAAATGCACCAAGAAGAAAAAATTTATCATCATCCTTATAAGCAAATATGGAAGACCTGTAGAAGAAAAAGAAAAAAAGACCTTCTAACCACTTCATTACTTCACAGTAAAACTTCCATCAGACCCATACACTGTTTTAAATACCAATGCTCAATTAACCTCAAGAAATAAATCCATAGAAATATAGGCTTCACTGGTCATAAACTTTTCTTTTGATGGGGAGCTTGTAGAAAGCATATTGGACATATAATCCAAATGTTTTATTTGTTTGGTTTGCTTTTTAGTTTCAACCATTCAATGAGTGCATCTGCATTTCTTCTACCTTTAGTACCATAATTCTGGCCCACTACTTCATGGCCAAATGATTCCTCACTTTAAGTCAATTGTAAAGTTCTAATCGATTTGAAAAGAATCTGGATTTTATCCTTTACATCCCCAAGCCATGAGCATATTGCCAGGGGGTCCCTAAAAATTATATATGTAGAGCACTGTGCAGCTAGCACCGAAGTGATTAATAACTTTCAGCTTCTACTTGTGCATCAGTCACTTCTAAAGAGACAACGGCCAAAAATTATAACATCCCAAGTCGTATATGCCACTCTGGCAATGGAGACTCCGAGCTACTACAGTGCTGTGCATTTTTTCACCTACTGAGCCTTCTACTACCTGAACTTTCAGTAAGTATTATTGCTCAGATGGAAGAATTTCACCATCCAGAATCACCAGGCGATAGAGGGGAAAAAAAATAAGAAATTAAAAATAAAACTGCATTTCAGCTACTTCAGGTGAGCAAGTTAGATTTCCACAACAAAAACTGACTTCAAACAATTTTATTTCCCTACCTACTCCATGAGTACCTTAGATACCATTAATTTTATTAATATATTTAATTTATAATATGCTTCTTTTAAGCTGGAAGACAATGGTGAAATACTAGGGGAAAAAAAAGAAAAGAAAAAAACCAAACAAACAAACCAACACCACCCTCACCACCCCAAGCCAGGAATACATGCTATATTTTCTATTAGAACGTGAGAAACATAAATAAATTCAAGAGACTGTCACCTATTCATGGTGAAATGGAACCCAGATGCTAACAGCTGAGAAGAAACTCACCTTAGAAACTTGATTGCATAAATATCTTTTATGAAGGATTTTCATAATCCTCTGAGTAAGCTAGTGCCCACCACACCATTACCAACAGTAGTGCATTAGATTTTTCTGTTCCATTTGGTTGGGAAAATCTGGTATTGCCATTGTCCATATACATCTTTTAAACAAGAGCATAGAACATGGCAGTGACTTTTGTAGCTATGGAATTAGTTTAATTCAGACTCTAAAATTAGTCTTACACAATCTTATCATCTCCAGATGCTCCTTTATACTCATAAATCCACTAAAATGTTTATATTGTCCCATGCAAAGGGGTGAATGCCTGCTGTGGATTGTTGCTCCAAGGCAGCAATAACTTACTATGTCTTTTCTGCAGCAAGTTGCAGTGGTTTTCTGAAGTACAATCTATAGATATTTGCTCTTTCCATCACACCTCCCACATTTCCACAAGCCACAACATATTTATGCTTCAGGACATCTTCTGGAACAAATCAGTTTTAGTTTTGAATTAGAATACAGCATGACATGAGACAGATATAGCTGGGGTTTCTCCTAAGAATAAATTTGTGTGCTTTTAGAACAGAGACCAAGCAAACATCAAGCTTGCATAGACGCCTTAGTTCCAAGCCAAGGAAATAGCTACCATATGTATTAAAAAGTCAGTATCAAACATAATTAGATTAGATATAACACAACTGGGCCCCCAAAGACCACCATCCAATCTTATTCATTCCATCTTTGGGACCAATTATCATGTTATTATACTGAGTAGTGCTGAGAATCCATCAAGGAAGAGGATCCTATTGTGTTGCCAAATAAAAATGCAACTCTTGTCTCAAACATCATCCTACTATTTTCTCAGTCAAATTCAGCCTTGATACATAAGATCCTTTCCCTGACCTCATACACAAGGTTAGCTCTCTACTCTCACCATAGTGATCAGTTCTGTAGCTCTGATTACCGAACAAGGGAGATATATTCAAGTTTTTCCTCTCTGGGTAAATATCTCCTCCGCATTTTTTTTTTTTTAATTATGATTTTATTTAACAAAAGGTTAAAGAGGATAAGGAAGGAAAAAAAACAAGAAAAAGAAAATGGTGAAGACTGTTGTTAATGCACCCCTCCAAACATTAAATGAGCCTTAAATAACTGTTTCATACTTACCACTAAATATAAGCATGAGATGGATGGCAAACAAATTCTATTTGCTGTATTGCATACTACTGAGATGTTAGCAAGTCTAGCAAGGAATTTCAAGGTGACTAGAAATCAAGCTTCTCAGTGTTTATTCTGACCCTGCTCCTAGCTCAATGGGTAAGCTTGGATATGTAACTGAATCTTCTCTGTCCCGGATTTCAGCTGATACAAATTCACCAAGCTCAAAAGGCATGCACAGTCAAGCCTTGGTCCTCTAAAGCTTAGTTTCTCTAAAAGTGTGGCAGATAATATTCCTATTAATTTTAAAGTAATTAATAGTATATTAATACGAACAATATTCATTCTTGCTAAATGGTTTGAGATCCACCTTTGCAGCAATGGTGAAAGAATCAAAGAAAGCATTTCATGGGAAATTAGCTAAACTGAACTGCAATTTCTGATTGCTTGTAATGTTCATTTACAGTAGAAATAAATATTAAACAAGTCTCTATTGAATATCCGGAATAAATTTGTGCTTGGTTTAAGTGCTTTTTTTATGTAAATTGGAGAGACGTGGCATGAGATTCAGTTCTTCACTGTATGCTTCACAAAGTCCAAAGCACTAATGTCTAGAGTTTTAAACTACCTGCCTCACTGCAAAGATTAAATAACCAATCATTCTGCCAATGCATATGCCTTTAAGTCAGTGCTGTGTTGACTCTTTAAATATTTTCCCTTTTTAACATAAACTTTTCAAACAAAAAATTTCTCTTAGAGAACAAGGACCCTACACAAGCAAAATGGAGAGAAGTTACCACTTTCTGTTTTTTCAGTCTCACCTATTTAAGTACAGCTGACACAGCACAGATGCATGCATTACTCTTGTCTGGGGGATAGCCTGTTTGTTTACCAAACTTCTAAGAACTTACAGTTGAAATCACCTCATTTAGGAATCATGATGGTATTCACTGTTAATGTCAAGCAGAAAAGCCTACCAGCTAGACCAGGAGACTAAAATTCTGTGCCTTGGGTTCCACTACAGGCTCTGGAGACTAAAAAAGAGGCAAGTAGGATTTGCATACATTGATGATTTCAGAATTCTTCTCAGCAGCCATTTCCATAGCTATGTATTTAAACACAGCCAAAAATAAACCTGGCAATATGGGAGAAATTACTGGACTTTTGTGCATCCTACATCAAAATAGCTGTGTTTCCAAATTCTTACACCAAAAAGTTTGGAAATTAAAGCCTTTATGTGCATACTACAAATCCTTTTTTTTTTTTTCCTTTAGACAAAACATAACATACAACTGAACCTAACATATGCAGTACTATTATTGTATTCTTCATAATACTATTATTCTATTCTCCATGCAAAACTGGTTGTCTAGAGTTTTCTCCCTTCAAACACAATAAAAGACACCAAAGGAACATATTTTAGGATCCTTTATTCTTTGCCAATCAAGCAATTGCCAGAAGAAGCAATAGGTAATGATGCTTAGTTATTGTTTACTATTATTGCACATCTATGAAGGCCCAAGAAAAAAAGACCATTGCCTACAGATTCTTGACTATATTAGGTAAAAAATCATAACATTACTCAGTTTTGGTTAGGGATCTGTCATACAACAGTAGATTTTACAAGAACAAAGTAGAGGAAAGCTAAATATTTGCCTTTATTTATTTTTTTTCCATAAAAACAACAACCCAAAAAATACAACAATAGAAAATCTACTTAATAGGCTTTGTCATACTACTTTTATGTTCTAAATTTTCATCACTGCCACTAACTGTCAAGTGAAAGTTCCATGAAATACAGTATCTTGCCTAGACTAAGCTAGATAGGTCCTATTCAATACCTTTCAGTCATTCATATAAATGTTAACCTCTGTATAGAGACTACCTTTTTGAAAAAAAAATGCCTCCTTTTGTCTAAAATAATCTTTTATTCCACTCCCAGATGCATTTTATTAGTTATTTTAGACAGCACTTTACTGTCACTGGAGAAGCTTCAAGTTCAATCTAAGGCAACTTCTGCATCCCAGCTGAAAAAGTAGCAGCTATGAAAAGTAATTTTCAGTTAGTCACATCATCAGAAGTTGGTTTACATTTACACCTTATGAAGTTAAATTACCACTTCAACATGAAACCCAGAAAACTGGAATTCACCTATGGAGAAGGTCTTGCAAAGCAGAAACCTTTTTCAAGTCATAAGTATGGTCTGTCGCATCTGTGTAATACATACAGTTTCCATTATTATTAGAGAGCTTTATGCAAGTACTGATGAGGAACACATGCTTACTACTTCAGTCTCATGAGTAACCAAGTATCATGAACAATCATATAGTTTTTGTTTATTGCTCTGTGTACATTTGTAATGTAGAAACTTGGTCTGTAATGATCTCTACAACATCACAACATTTAAGGAGCAAATATTTGAGGAATGGGTTCAACAAACTTCAGTACATGCCAAAACGTTCTCAAACATTGCATTCTCTAACAAAACAGAGTAAGAAGAGAAGATAGGCAGTGGACTATCATCCATTTGAATTCACCTGCACTCAATTTGAAGCTGAAAATGATAGTACGTCTAGGTGCATGTCTTCCTCCATATGTTTAGCATATTTAGCAAACACTACCTCAAAACAGTGACAAGACCATGCAAAGAACTGTATAGCAAGATGACTCATTTTCTTTTGTTAAATAGTGCTTTACAAACATACAGTATTCACTGCTCAACTGACTGAGCAGCACAGAGAACACAGTAGAGAGGAAAAGGAAACAGAAGGAAACAAAACTGATTTCTGGGCTTCAGACAGAAGAATATTAATGTTTCCACAGCATTTTTTTTTAATTTTTTTTTTGGGGGGGGGGAGGATGTGTGTGTGTGTGTGTGCAGTATTTGCATCCCCATAGTTTGGACATGAAGAAGCTGTAATGAAAAAGAGTAATACTTGATCTTTCATCATTTGCCATGACAGACTAGAAAGCTGTTACCAAATGTCAGTACAATAGCTCATGGGCTATAGGACCTAAACTGGGGTGGTGGAGTAAAATAAAAATGATGAGCAAGAATTGTAGATACATTAATAATAATACTAAGAAAATAAGAAAGGAAAAACAGAGGTGGTGGGTTAGAAGAAATAAAAAAGAGGAAAAGAAAATGAAAGGGACTTTTTCCTCACTCATCAAGCCTGTAACCATGAGGCAGGACAAACAGAAACTTAATGCTTTGCTACTACAAATTCCATTGTTGGACAGAACTAATGATGGTCATCTCAGCGGTTATTCAGCCCTAGAAAGAAACCAATCTGGAAAATCACAGAAAAGCTTTTCTAGTAAAAGGCACCTGCCAACTAACAGCAGCAGTTGTGTCACAGGAGATTCACAGCTTTTGTTAAATTTTTGAATTTCTCTTAGCAATAATACCTAGGGGGTGTGCCAGCACACAAAAGCTTTTACTATTCCTATAAGCAAAGTGAGAAAAAAATCTGAGTGCAAATTCTGTTCATCCATAGTTGTACTGCACTAGTACAGATGTTATATGAAGCTTGTGTAAAAAGATTGCTGTGCTTTGCAAAGTTTTATAAAAAATCTTTTGAATGCAGAAAACTACAATAAATCACTCATCACAAGATTAATGATGACTCAAACATTAGCAAAATGGACAAAATTAAAACTGTTGATTTTTATTTCTAATCTATGTTAAGCTGAAACGTTCCTTTATTTCAATCAGGTTTACCTCAGAGATGCAGCTGTAATGTGGAATTGTGGGATATAAGAGCTTCTAGCACTTTGTAGAAATCACTCTACCTTTTAGAGAAATGCATCTGATACTCTGCTAGAGTGGATTTCCATGACAATGAGGCTATGAAATTTTATACCAGCTGGAGATCAGCTCCCATACATCTTTTGTCGTGACAAGTGACATGTACTAGGTTTGGATTCAGAGATATGCAGAAACAATAAAAATCAAATAGTGCACAAATATATGGTGTGGTTTTTTTACTTTTCATGAAATATTTTCTTCTAATTAAGCTACAACATCATGGGTGTATATATTTTAGAAATATTAAAAAATTCATTATCTCACTACTAAAAAGAACCGGCACATGTTAAATCTTGTACTGTAATTTTGGGGTGCAAGAGAAAAATGCCCAAACCATTTGCTTAGCAGCAGAGGTATTATATCAAAGGAAAGGAACAAAAAATAGTAACATCCTGTTTAAAGTTCATGTACAGAAAACAAAACACAGCCAAAAAAAATGAAGATGTCGCTTAGCCATGCCTTAATTAGTAAACCGTGCTGTTTTAAAAATTTAGTAAGAAAGCTATTTTTTCAAAAGAAGGAGTTAAGCAACAAGGCTATTTATGCAGTTTTCTCAGCACTAAATATAGGACTAAAGAGCCTGCAATTTTCAAGGTGATTTGCAATTCCCATTAATTTGTTGAAGGTTTTGTAGCTCAATAATGATACACTTTCGTCAGTTATTAGTGAATCAGTGCTGTTTGCAGCTTTAATTCAAACACAGTAAATACAAATGCAAATGTGCATGTGAATTTCCATTATCATTTCTAGAGGGTGAAAGAAGGCAAATGATCTTCAGGAGAATGGGGGTGTTTATCATTATTTGCCTAAAATTGTTTAACAGTCCCACACTGCTGGAAGTGAACTGATAGTTGCTGCTGAATGCCAATATTTGTGTTGTGAGGAACTGCAAATGGTCATTTGATGCTGGGGTGTTGGCTTTACCTCCCGGAAAACTGAAAATATTAAGATTTTGTCTACTTTAACAGACACAATTGTTGGGTTCTCATAAAGATATGGTTTTATTTATTCATCTGCTTCTTGATTGGATGGAAAATTTCTGGAACATTAGGATCCATGTTAATTCTGGCCTCTTAGATTCAGTGTCTTAAAATCCTTGCCCAAGTCTATAGACTACATCTATATTATGGTAATGGATTAAAATGAGGCATTAAAAGGGAATACTTGCATATTAAGGTGACTGAAAATGCAAGTGGACACTCAGGATAGTTCACAAGGTGACCATAGAGGTTTCCAATGCTGTTGAAGCTGATGTAAAAATCAATGCCAACAGAATTTGATGTCACTGAAATCCTGTTCTTTTAAAGCATCTTTCAAACCATCTTTGAGCATCTACATCTACAAATCTGGCCCAGATAGCAATAAACTGAATTTATTTCTGTTAGTTACATGTATAGGCTATTTCTTCCTTCCAAACCAAGCTATTAATTAAAACAAGACTAATGTTTAAATTAAAGATGGATAACACAGAGATTTTATTCAATAGCCACTTGATGGCAGCGTCATGTATATAAAGATTAGACTGTGAAGTTAAAACTTTTTTAAAAAACCTTCAATAAAAGTAAAAAGCCAATCCAAATGACACCTTGATTACTGTAGAATATTACCCTCATAATGAAACTGGGTTTAATGATAGTTTGAAGGTCAGCAACTAAATCGATAAGTAAACCCATAACAATCATGAATTTTAAACTTCAAAAATGTTGCTATAAAGGTTATTCCTTTAAAATCAATATATGAAACATTTTTAATACCTGTTATGATTTTGATAGTCATTCTAACATATAACCCTCCAATGATAACTCGTGGTTAATTTCTCTGGGAAGAAATAAACTAAAAGATTCCATGAGGATTTATTAAGCAAGAGATCATGGGCACTGATTTAATAAAAATATCACTAGCGTTACCAGCACAATATCATTTCTGTAGCATATAACTATGAGAGTGGCTTATATTTCAAGCCAGCAGAATGATCCACATTCTTTGGTCAGCAAACAAAGCCAAATAAACTTAGAAGAGGGAAAGTAGTACATGGAAGCATACAGGTCAAGTTGAAAAGCTTCCTTTCTCTTCCCCTCCTGACTTACTCATCTGTTTGCACTTCAGCCTGGACAGCAAATCCAGACTAACTGTTTCAGCTGAACAGGGAAAAGGGCTGGATCTTCGAACTGTATGCGAACAACCAGTTAGGATCTGTCTTTGCCTCCCAAGAGGTCCACACATATGATTGAATCCAAGTTTGGGCATTTTTACACTGGTTTGAAAAACATATCACCTCCAACCTGTAATGCCTGCTCAGCATGTTAAAAGCACTGGTCAATAACATAGTGCAATAATGCAGCCTCAAAGACAGCTCTGTGAGGATCATATCCTACCCTTAATTCTCTAGAAAATATTTGTTTGCAGTACCAAACATGTAACTAGAGAATAAAAGACAACTCTGTTATTCCAGTCTTTTAACAGCTAGGCAAATCCTTAAGACTAAAATCTGTCATTCTCCTGATTTATGATTGGAACCTCCATTGCCAACAATGATTATTCAACATACCGAGTGAAACAGGAAGAAATATTTCAAGAAGTAAAATAAACAAAAAAAAAAATCAATGTTCATAATTATCTTTTTGAGTTACAGAAACACTAAATAACACCCTGAGCTAATACAGAATAAATGGCTGCAAAGTTTTCCTTTTCGAAATTTGATGGGAAAAGCCAACTTCACTCCAAGCACCAGAGCTTTAATGTTTACTTTTTCATCAAAAACAATTTTTTTTTCAGTCATATACTTAAACATCTATAAATACAGTTTATAGTGGAAGCTGAAACAGAAAGTCCACTAAATGTCGGATCACAAATGTTTTAGCAACGTTTTAGTTCTAAAACTGTTACATTTCTCATTACTTTTGTGACTCATAGAATTCATATGAGCAGTCTCAATGATTCAATTATACTTGACTTTTACAATAAGATGTCCTAGGAATTTCCAGAAAACTTAAAAAAAATAAAATTAAAAGGTATATTTCCTGCCCTTTCTCCAACAAAACCACTCTGCATGTAAAGAATTATCATTTAAAAAACAATAAATGTAGTTCTCTGATGGTTTTATGAAATAGGATTCAACAACACAAAGATAACAGAAGTATCATGAAAAGACATTTTTCAAATTTTATGCTAACCCTAATGTATTTAAGTATGGATTTCTAAACTTTTATTGATGTAGCTCACTCAATTTTATATTTAAGCAATACACGCTGTTTTATTTTATACCTAACAAGAAACACTCTACTATAACTGGGACTAGGGTGTGAATAGGGAGGTAGGCAGGGAACTGGACAAAAAGAAACAACTGTAAATTCGATTTCCCAATGGAGGATTATTGTCTTCTTTCCTAGACTGAGTATTGCACCATATTAGCCTTCATTTTGATATTTAAAATGAAAAAAAGGGACAGAAAGAATATGGAAGTCTGAAAAAAAATAATTTCAAGTAAACTTACAGAATAAGAATTATATATGACTGAAATACTAGCATCATAGCAGAAATTACTTCTCTTCATGCCAAAAAATTAGTGCTTAGGCAAATTAGTGCTTAGGCTGCAACCTTAGTGATTTAGTCAACTGTATATGATTTATGTACTGATTTTCTCCTGCTAGAGTCCATGAGCCAGCTCCTTCCCAAATTAGAAAGCAGCTGGCAGAGAAGGGGTTTCCTTATTTATTAAGGAGCATCTACATTGGTATTCATTTTTACAGAACTCCTTTTTCATTACTTAGGCCAACCCTTGTTACTTCACTGTTTGGAAAACATACAAGTGGCATTACCAGGATTGATGGATTCCTGACGAAGTCGTATAAAGAGGAGTTGAGCATTTATTACTCATCAGAATATGCACTCTCTCAGCATGGTGGCAGACACTTTGAAGTTGTCCTGGAAAGCCTAGTAATGAAGGACCTAGAGGACCATTACTGTAGGCCATAGTCAAGTAGGCTTGATAGCTGATTATAATGGCTAGGTCACAGAATAGGATCAAGACCAATAAAAGTAAGTAGTTTCAAATTTGAAAACTGAGAAATGGGAAATGGAGAAATAGAGAAGTGTTTTTTGGCTTTTCAGTTTCCTTTAATTTTACTCCCAGTGAATCACAAAGCTATAAAACTGACCACTTTAAAATTAATAGCTCAAAGACTTGTCAAAGATTGCAGTAAATGGCACTTCAGTGTTTGCAATGACATTAGGCATTTTGGTGGGGGCTGTGCAATCGATGAGTTGAAAAGTATTTCAAATAAGAGATTGTAGGTTCTTTCTGCACAGGAGTACCGTTCTTGTTAATGGAAGGGAGCTACACAGAGAGTAAAATGCACTGTCAGAGCAAAAATAGGTGCCATCATATATGCAGCAGCAGCAAGGTGGGAAATGTAAGCAAGGTACAAGGACTCAGGTGAAGGTACACTGGAATGGTGAAGAAGTTTATGACTGAGGAGCCTGAGAGTTAAGGTGATAATTTTTAGAAAAATGTCTTTCCTAAAAATGATGACCTTTCATGTTAAAGGTCTGAGAAAATTTTATTTTATTTTATATAGTTACACTTAATCAGAGTTTTTTGCATTTGGGGTTTCTGGTTTTGTTTTGGGGTTGTGTTTCGGTTTTGAGTTTGCTTCTTTTTGTTTGGTTGTTGGTTTTTGTTTGTGTTTTTGTTTTGTTTTGTTGTTATTGTTGTTGCTTTGTTTTGGTTTTTTATTCAAAAGGACATTAAAAGGATGTTAAAAAATAGTTATGCAAATGTTGTTTTACCTTTGAAGCTTCATATTGCCCTTCTCTTGTCCTGCTAAGCAGTTAATATTTCATACTTAACCAAATTGTTCAGATTCCCCATGCAACCAGTTTCTCTTTTCTAGACAGAATTGATGAGCAGTAACTACAAATGTTAGATGTCCTTAGATATTTCTTCTTAATATTGTTTCTATTTACTTGTTTTTAATTTATCTGTTCTTTAAAGAATATTCTCACTTTGTTAAATGTGAATCGCTTAATAATTAGGTTGGGGATTTTATTTAAAAAAAAATAAATTAGCAACTGCACATGAATTTTCATGAGAATATATAAAAATCATCCCCAATTTTGCTATCAGTTATCTACTTATTAACACTTATGTACAATACTAGAAAAATATTTCTATCTTCACTAGAATAGAATGGGCAAAACTGGAAAATGTGGCAAAACAACATTCATGATTCTGTAAATTTCAGATCAACTGCATCTTTAGCAGGAACATGGAAGGGTATTTAAGATAAGCAGACTGCTTGATCCAACATTTTTTTTTCTTCTTTTTAAAACTGATGGAATTCCCAGATTTCCCTTATTTCTAACTAGAGCCAAAGAAACACAAGTATCAAATAGCATCAAATAAATCATAATGTATGCTTAGACAAATATGCTTCTTGGTTTTATTCTACTTATTAATGACCTCCCCAGACTTAGCTTTTCACTCAGAAACTTCTGCTCTAGTTCCAGACTCTACTTTTGCAGTGTATTTTACTATTTGTATCTTCATAAGCACTGTGACAAAAATCTTGAAATATGGTTTGTATCAGTGATGCTTCATTTGAAATTCTCTTACTTTCTTTGTTCTGATAAAACGTGCATGGAGAGTAAATTTGCTACAAATGAAATATTTTACAGAAAAGTGATCTTTTAATAGAAATGTGAAACTTGCCCCATGTGCCTTTATCGCTCTAAGTCTATCAGCAAATTAATTTACTGTATCAAAGATCATAATTCACAAGAATTTATAAATAAAGTGGTCATCTTTAAGGAGGGGAAAAAAAAAAAGTACTTCCCAGGGAATAAAAATTATATCACATCAATTTTATCTCTCTCCTCTCCTCTTTTTTTGTGTCTTTCTCTCCCCCACCCCCACCCCCCCTGCCTCTTATAAGCATATATAAACCTTTCCTTCAGAAATAACTTTATATTATACTGAGGGTACTGGCTGATACCATTGCCTAAGTTATTTAGAAGCATACAGTGGAGACACATTACTTCTTTGATGGGAACAAAGCACAGCAGGATTGGCCCTACAGTAACATAACATGAAGGAAGTGTTTTCTGGAATATAGGATTTCTTTTGTTGTTTTGAAATACTTAGACCTCAGGACTTACTAACAGGCTTCACAAGCATTTTAATTTAAACTCTGATTTAGCAAGATACTTTGGTATATACTTTATATTGTGTGACTAGTCCAATTAAGAATTGATTAGAAGCTATCTGAAAAATATCAGAACAATATACTAAAACATCCCACTAAACTTGGAAATTAATGTTGTTACTATATTTAATTCAGTTCATTTTTTTAGGTTACTACACTTGCTATACTTTTACTATACATAAGCTACATTACAACAAGCTTTTACAAAATGCCATTTTTTAATAGAAAAATAGAATTTTTGCATCAATCTGAAGCATAAAAACACACGTTGGCAGTAGATTAGTGGTTATCACCCCTAAGTTGATGTGAACTTAAGAACATCAACATTTCTGCTTCCAGAACTGATGATGCTAATCAAAATGTGGAAATTACACAGCCACCTGGGATGGATGGGAAAGTTTAGGCATGACATCCACAAAGTATGTTTCAGCAGTGACAAATTAAAGCTTTCAAGCAGCTGCAATGTTTTCAAGTGGAAGAAGCTGATAAAAATCAGAGATCTCCTTCAGAACGTACAATTAAGTCTAGGACAAAGAGAGATGGAAATAAGATTTTACTCCAAAAGCAGAAGGGAACCTACCAGTGGGAAGTAAAAACGATGTCCAGCAGAAAAAAAACACAAACAAACAAACAAACAAAAAACCACACACACAAAAAAAACCAAACCAAAAACAAAAACAACAACAAAACCCTAAACAAACAAACAAACAATTAAAAAACCACACAAACCAAACAAAAACAAACAAATGACAAAGAAAACCAAACCAACCAACCAAAACAAAACAATCCTACCTTGTAGTTAAAGAGAAGGGCTGGGTGGCATGAAATTTCCTTCTTTCTAAAACAATAACATGCGAGTTCTGAGAGGGCCTGAAAATTTTCCCTTTTTTCTAAAATAAAAGAATCCTTGTAGGAATACTTGTTTTGGAAGAACTGCCAAGAAGAATATAGAGTTCAACAGTCGTTTTATCCTAGGAGTATTTATAGCAGGTGGATCTCAGAAAATGGTTGAGATTTGCTTCTGGGACATCCACTCATTGTCACTGGGTTCTGATGTATAAGTAGAATTACACATTAAGGAACTTGTAGGTAAAACTATTGCGGAAAGTTTAAAAAGTAGAGCAAAAGGTAAAGTAGAATAGCGAGATTAGTGATATAAAGAATTCATACCTATAGAGACCTCCAGGATCAAAACTGGATCCACATCCAGTTCTCTTTTGTCATATTTTTCAATGTTGCAGAAAGCAAAGGGCAAGTGTGTTTCACAATGGAAAGTACAGTCCATAGAAGGAAAAAATTCAGGACATGTAATTTTCCAACAGTATTTTTACAGGACACAGACTCCCCAGCTAAGGGCCAATCCAAATAATTGCACATGCAAAAAAAAATAATTTAACACAAACATTTCTACATGATACTCTACTGCACCACCATGGGGCAGACATCTACATATAGTGAAAAACAATTAATGACTGAGATTGCTAATCTGGAATCATGCTAGGAGGGATTATCTAAGGAAGTGAGTATCTTGTAATTGAGATTGTAGGATGTTGGGAATGAAGGGCAAGCTTTGTTTTAGAGATAAAAAAAGAGTAGCTCCCCAAAATACATAGCAAACTACTAAATACAAGGAATGAACCTAAACCAAACGATGCCCTCCAAGATTGCACCTAGTTGTGCCCTCCAGTCACTTCGGGGCATTCAGGCAATAGGACCAGAACAGAGCCAATCTGAAGCAAATTCCCAGATCCCAATGGTGGGGAAGTGAGATCCTCAGCACCAACTGTTTCACTCTGCAGATCAGGTCCTATTGGTCCTCACTACTTGCTAATGTAGACATAGTCAACTCTATTTATTTGGAGACTGAAGCAGGGCTACATATGGAGAATTTCACCTTTGACAAGTACTAACTTCATTTACATTAACACCTGTCCAGACTGTTTTCCTAAGTATAAACATAAAAATCTCCTTAGTGTATTTGGGCCCTTCTTACTTAATTAACCATATGTGATGTAAAGTGATACAACCCAGTTAAAGGTATGTCATTGTTGATAGGATCAATTACAGTCAGACATAAGTATTCATTGCTTATACCATCTGTGCTGTACTCCTAAGTGCAGAACCTTGTCAATGAAAGTATACACAGATTAACTGTATTCACTTTCATTAAAAACCACCAATCTGTTTTGTCAGCTCTAGGCACTTTCTATTAAAAAAGTTGCAATAATATAATGCACATTCACCTTGTCCTTCCAGCATACTGTGGCTAGTGCTATTCCATTTGAAGGGTTTGGAACAATGTTTGAGACTATTCTGCATTTTAAGTGATTTTCTTCTTAACTGGTGGCAATTGTAAAACAGTATCCCAAAACTCCACTTAGATACTAGCCCGGGAAATCATTGTGGTCGTGGTAAGGAAGCAAATCTTGTCCATTCTGTTACGGGCTCATTTACATCTTCTAAGGCTTCTGTTTCTCACTGATGTTCTTCAATATTACAGGATTCGATCATACCACATTTGAGGAGGAATAAACCAACCAGCAGTAATTTCAGCCTTGGAAACCTTCAGTTGTCATGAAGGTATGCCTACAGAAAAATACACACACATGTGTGTGTGTGTGTATATATATATATATATATAGTGGAAATACTGCAACTGATTTCATACCTTTGATGTTAGCTGCAATGAGAAATTACAGTTAAATTAATAGGCCTAAGGCTAATTAACAATTTCATGGATGAGCTTATATATAAAAAGCTCTAAGATGTGTTCAGATTTATATGGCTTGGAATGGGTCTTATTTTCAGTACTATCATTATTAGGAGATAATTAGTTTTATTTAAAAACATAATTATAGGATAGGCAACATAGTCACTCCATGGGTGAGGAGCAGGTTTTAAAGGACCAGTTCGGAGCATGGGAAAAAGCCATGTAACTACATGTGTTTAGAGATCAAAAGATCTAAAAGCAGGTTGAATTACAATTTACATTTTTTTTTCCTCAGAATTGGAGGAACAAACTGTTAGGATAAAATATGTTTCTAATCAGGCATCATCCAAAGATGACATCTTCAAGTAAGATTAGGAACCAGTGCTCTATTGTTAAATGATTACAGTTAAATCTCTAATCAGTCCAGGTCACTTCAGAAAGTAGGTTATGCATCTAAGCATATTTCTTCCTCATAGAAGCTTTGAAGGCCACACTTAAGGATTCTCATGAGTAAAAAGAAAGAAAGATAAATAAGATACACTTTTATTGCTATTGTTTGTATACTGGTTTTACATCTCTCTGTTCAATTTGGATTGGATTTAGAGGCACACCCATGTGTGAAGAGCCTGGTCAATTTAAAACTAAATAAAACAAACACTCAACTAAAAAACAGCTTTTGACTGATGAGGATTTTTCCTTGTGTTTATTTTAAGATAAGTCTAAGGTCTTGGTCTCCAATTGTTTTATATATCAGAGATACTAAAGAGTATTGATGGAGGATACTGCCCAACAGTTTTATAAAGTAATCTAGAAGAAGTAAAATTATGGAGAAGAGTTTAACTATGTTAATTACAAAATGGGAGAAGTTATAACAATGACATTGAGATTTATGATTAGCTTGCTGATTTCCTTAGTGTTCAAAAGAGCTAAAAGTAAATCACAATTCAGGGTATTGTAAAATACAGATAAACTAGGAAACATATTTGAAATCTAAAGCAGGCTGCCCAGAATATTTTTATGATTGTATATAACACAATTGCAAATAAAATCCTGTTTACAGCACCTTTTAAGGTACCTTTAAAAGTAAAAAAACCCCAAGAAAACAACAAAAGGAAATTTTGACACAACGTAAAAAGTCTTTCCTTCACCCACCCAATAGCACACATATGAAGTATTTTAATGAAGCTCTGATTATGAAAGGATGGTAGTTGCATTCCTCAGGATACAAACCAAAATAGTTAGAGTAATCAGGAGAAAAATATCTGAATTAACTTATAAACAATTATAAAATTTTTAGCTATTTTTCAGTAATAGTTATATATTTTATACTGTGAAAAAAAAACAAACAAAACATCACAAATCTCTACACCGAAGAGCCTGAAAAGCTCTTTTCCTTTTGGTTTCTCTATTCATAATCTCAAAATCTTACCTACTCCCAATTTGCAACAACAAAATATATATATTTAACTTGTTCTATTGAAGCATAGACAATCTGACTTTCAGATTAATTTCTGACAGATACACCTTTGAAGAGGAAGCATTGTTTGAATCTAACCTGGAGGACAAGGTTAAAGTAAACTAAGCAGAGAGGTCTGCTGTAACACCACAGAGCAACAGTTAAATGATTATGTGAAGCTGTCAGAGTTGGCAGGTTCAAAATCCCAGTATAGAACCAAACAGATTGCTTCATTTTTGAAGCCAAAGTTATGTAACGAGATATTTGTTTGTGCTGGGTAAACATTCTCTGTACCCTCTCATATCTTCAATGAGCATTTTTCAAAAGGGAAGCAGTGGCATATTTGTCTTGAGAAGTTACTTTCTTACATTAGATAAGCCAAATGCACACATATGAATGCAAGACTATCTTCTGCACAGTGCAGACATATAGACACTAGATAATACATTATTTTAGTATAGGTGCTCCATGGTAAAGTATGTACACTTACCACAGCCTGTGCTATATGGTTTCAAAAATGTACATTTTAATTAAAAGTAGGCATTTGATATAATTGCACCTGGTTTTGGCTCTGCACTAAAAGGCTTGGATGAAGGCTTGCAGTTCAGGTATCTGGTTGAAACACTGCATACCAGAGATGGCTATGCAGGCTTTGGGCTAGAGAATGAAGATGAAAGTGTTAGATAAAGGCCTCAGAAGTTAATAGTGTCTGCTGCACAGCAAGTCTCATCACACTACCTCAATTCT
Organism: Actenoides hombroni; assembly: GCA_024336885.1. Lineage (NCBI taxonomy): Eukaryota > Metazoa > Chordata > Aves > Coraciiformes > Alcedinidae > Actenoides > Actenoides hombroni. Next base: position 33,849,063 of record WUAM01000143.1, read on the forward strand.
TCCTTCTCTCCTCATTAAAGACAGACTAACTGGAATGTAGTACAGCATCAATACAACTGTAGTAATTCTGCTGTGTTGCTCTAGGAAAAAAAGCTCTATGAACAAAGAAAACTAGAATTCTGCAATTCCCTTTTTAGATGGTTACATTTCTTCGCAACTAAATAGCTATTAGGTGTCTTATGTCACTCATCATTACAGTTCACATATACTACAGAAGACATTTTAATAGCCATTAAGTACAACAAGTTAGTGTTTAAAATGTAACAAATTTCATAATTATCACTATTATCTATAATGATCACACTTAAGGAGAAATTGCCCTAGGAAACCTAAAATATTAAGGCATCATTATTGTAAAGGAAGCCATGCTGAATTTAAAGTGTTCAGGTTTCATCTAAAAGTTTAACAATGTGTTTTGCACAGAAAATGCAAAGGTGTGGCGAAGTTGCTCTTTCTTCCCCAAAATAACAAGAAAAGCTGTCTACATTGTACAAGTTTTTATTGAACAAGTCAGATGGTTCTGCCTGTTTAATCATAAATAGCATTACACTGTCTTGTAAAAATATAAATAATAACTAATTTGAAGTGGAAAATGTTAGGAATGTGAAAAGATCAGAGTTTGCTTTTGGAAAACTAATTGTCTCCATGTGGAATTTTTTCTTTATTTATGTCTGCACATATCCTTGAATTAATTCTTTAGGCAAAACTTTATACTGTATACATTAGTGAAATCCATCCAGAAAACAATTGCCTACCAGATAGCTACAACTATGGCATACCAATTACAACACTTTGAATCTAATTCTATAGGAAGAATTTGTCATCAACACAAGAAAAACTCAAAAAGAGGTCTTAATGGTTAGGGTCTTGAAAATGGCAGATGTAGACTGAATCCCTCATCCCAGCCCAGATCACTTGATCTACTATGAGCTGACCCCAGGACCACAGATCCATAAAACCAGCAAGATACCAAAACTTTTTCTGGCAGAAATAGAGTTCTTTGGAAGCTCTCAGCCTTGGTCTCTTTCTTTCTCTGACTTTTCTGTACTTTGGAAAAATGGGTGTAGTAATTCTGTCCTATAGATTATTGTAAATAGAGGGGAAATAAATCAACAGATAACTTCAGTGATGTGAAATAGGCAACCCCTAACCTGCACTGAAAGTCTAGAAGAGGGAGCACACAGCGAACTGCCAGAGTGCTCTGGAAACCCTTTAAAAACATTTGTATCAAGGGTTGACAGTCTGTCTCTTTTGTTTCTCTCATACAATAAATTTCTGCCTCAGGTCTACCATTTTATCAAGAATGGTCTTGGCAATCACCAGTGCTCTGTGTCATCTCTAGCTGTATCCCATCAATAACATACCAAGGACTTGGACGGGAAAAAACCCAAACAAAAACAAAACAACAAAAAATCAAACAAAAATAACCCTCTTTGTTTGTTCCCAATCTCATGCAGTTCTAGATTTAAATTTCTATTTCTGGTTATCCAGGCTGATGTCGTTCATTTCTAACAAGCAGTATTCCCATTATTGTCATTATTGCTGTTTCAAGTTTTCACTATGTTTGATTTGAGTGAAGTATCCTATTTTCTGTTTTAGTTCTGCTTCTTCAGCACTTTTCCTACCTATGCTTTCCAAACACTGTTTCCTCAAAGCTTGCTACACTCAGCTTCAGATGATCACCTTGTACTCAACAAAGAGTTCAAAGATGAGATATGTTTCCAAAGCCCCTCTGGACAATGTTTGTCATCTACATATACCAAAAAGAAAAATAGAGGAGACAAAGGATGGGAAACAGATAAAAACTAAAACTGGAACAATACAATATTAATATGATTTAGAATACATTGGCCACTCAGCCATTCAGTCTGTTTCCAGATTTATGTCCTTAATGTCCATGTGCAGAACATCTAAGAGTCATTTCCTCTTTCTTACTGCTGGTGACTCCAGTTGAATGACTCCTTCAATAGCCAATGCCAAACCCAGTCTCTAGGATCCAAGTGACCCCACTAAATTGTGTATCATGTCACAGCATAGTGACACAACAAATTCAAAACCATTTTATGTCCAATTGACATATTATTGACTCTTCACGGTTTGTATTGTCACCTCAACATGGTCTGTATGCTACTTCCCTCAGAGAGCCAACCTCCTTATAATTACTGAGTTCAGACAGCATTCTGGCTGGCACTGTCCACTGCTTTAAACATACCTCAGTAAACCAAACAAAGGCTATAAAAGCAGTTCATAGCCTTAGTTACTTCAATTACTTTCCGAACAGTCACACAAGAATACATGCCTAAACTAACTCCATTTATTTCTAAGGTAACAGACTGAAAATCTCTTTAAATGTAAGGAACATAAAAATATCAATGAAGCAGCTGAGACTGTTATTTGCTTTGTTACAGTGAAATATCATACTTGATTAGATGTTGAGAATGAATTGGATAGCTGAGCAATAATGAGGAACAGGGTAATCTTCCTATTCTTACCAGGACCGGATATTTTGCCACATTATTGTGCACAGGGGAGAGAGTGGAACTAAAAAAAAAATAAAACAACCAGTGAGCCCTATTCTTTATATACATTTTATATATGTTTAATACAGATGAACAAGATTCAAATTTTGGTACTGGTCTATCAGCCTCAGCTTCAAAGTTTTCAAATATAGTTAAATGAAACCAAATGCAGTTAAATGAATACTGATTTCTTATAAAACACTGAATTCTTGTGCTTTTTGTGGTTATCTGGTATTCACATCCAATAACTGAAGCCAACAGAGCTCAAATCTGGAAAATTAGTTTTGCTGAAAATAGACAAGCAACTCTTCTCTAACATTTACACTAACATTATATAGGAAAAAAAAATAATAATCTTTTGTACTTCATTTGAGAGGTTTGAATAAATGTCAGTACTAGGCAGTTCTCCCATTCTGACCCAGACTGGTTATCTACATAAAAGCAAAAAATGACTCGTAAATCTGATTGCTACTTACCTGCTCTGTTCTTCCTTCAGACTGCCACCAAGTACTGACCCACATCTCCCTGTCTGTACCATCCCCCAACAGCTCTCAACGAAGATGATTGAAAAGTGAAATGGAAAAATATCATAAGGTTTAGAAATAAACTATCTGGTATCTTTTCTCATTAGCAGTTATTCAGAATTTCTTTTGTAATAGCATCTGCTGTTCAAGGAGACTTTTACTCCACTGGTCTTGTCTAGTCTTCCTAACATTAAGGAGGGAATTTTTTTTTAAGGCAGTGTAAATACTTCTTAGTTTATACAACAAGTATTCATGAGTCCATTTTCATTAGATGTCTCTCAAACTCCACCTGGCTTCCAAGCAGATCAATCAAAAATGAACTAGATGTCACTCACATCAATAAAAAAGCAAACATATACGACACTTCATCTCTGTACAGTATACATGGAGACAGTCAGCTTACAACTCACATACTCATGCCATCCCCCATTCTATTTAATCTTTTAGAAGTAGCATGCCTTTTATCTAAACTAAACTCTTATTACCTTTCTGTTATCTCTGTGAACATCTGGCCATCAACTCAAGCTGAGTATGGCTAAAACAAAATTTTGAGACTTTGTCTCACAAAAGCCCCTTTCATAAAATGTTTTTCAATCTTTCAGCCTTTAACATCTGACCTTCACTGATAGGACCCATGAATTTTCTTCTGTGCCTTCATAAGCAGAATACTTTTTCCTTATGTCATGAGCTGTATGTGTGGCCTTTCCCACCTACATCTCAATCAAATGCCCCTCCCATGTTCCCAAAATATCACTTCTCGGTTATGTCAAGGCATTCTTCTCTGGCTTTGACAAACTTATAGGCTCAAATCCACCTAAGGTTTTTCTGCAGAGATAATATTCCTAGCCCAATAATTCATGCTGTCCCTCTTTTAAGCTCCCTGATCATCCCACAGGGCAAGGTCTCATTGATGTGGATCTCCAGAGTAGTCTATGCTGACAGTCTGCATAAGTACAATTTGGAACAAGAACTACTGTGCTACTTTCCATGCTTCCCATTGTGATAGGGAATAACAAGTGTAAAAGTGTCTTTGATTATGGGATATTTTGGTCTTCTATCACTTTCTCAGTCTCCCACCACAGCCTCTTTCAGCAAAGTGGCTGGGTTTTCTTCAAAATTTCTATTTACCATAACAAAAAAATACATGAGAACAGCTGTGCCAACTGGATGCTCAATCTGCTTATAAGGCTAACCCATGCTCCCCTTCTATCTATATTTAATTCTTACTTAGGTTGCATGTAAGCTTGTATGTCTTCAGATTTGAAAATTCTTTTGTCTCCCATGAAAACAACTCTTCAGCAAAATCATACAATAATCAAAATGTCCTGTTCTTTCAGCACTATGACCTTTTTGTGAATTAAATGAAAGAGGGAAAGATCAGTAATTCACGCACTTAGGCACATCAATTACACAGCCAGTTAGCAACTTTCACCTTACTTTGGTTATAAAATTTCTCATTTTTTCAACCAATATCCAACTCTTCTAATGGTTCCTCATTTTTCTTCATGATCTACCTTGTGTGTCAGTCTTCATTTCAGTTTTGCAAAGTTGGAATGCCATATCAATATTAATTACACAGACCATTTTTGAATAAGACAATGATATTTCTGATACATACCTGTAGATGAGGTAAAACACACAATAAAAAGCTATGAGGCATTTATTTGCAGAGATTTAATACTGAGCTGATGTTACAGCATATATATGCATAATTGTGTTGACTTTGAAAACACCACTTTAAAATTGAATTAGTAATGCCTTTCACTATGTTATTCTACAGAGGTCCATTGCACTGCAACTATGCAAAGCTGAATTATGTCACCAAATTTTAAAGATGATTCAGAAATCAAATATATTGAACCTTTCATTAAGAAACATAACCTTCCTGGAAGACTTGAAAGCTCTGAAACAAACAAACAAACAACAAACTTGTTTTCTCCCACATTTTCATCTGACACCATATTCAACCATCAGTTCTTTAAAAAGTTTCTGAAAATGAAGCCTGTTTAGCAAAATTGACCAAAAGCACTGACCAAAACCATCTTTGGGTGCTCAATTTTGTAACCTCAAAGTAGTTGCAAAATATGAGGTTTTCTTATTTGGTCTGCACATGTATTAACTTATATTTAAAATACACATATATTTTACTGTGAAAGCATATCAAAAACAAAACCCCAATCTGAACAATATAGTCTCATTACAAAACAACCTTTATATGACAATACATAATTAAAAATCTGGACATCACTCAGTGCTCAGAAAGGACAACTGTCATTGCTTTCGGCATTTCAGCACAACTTTTTGGTCTTATTACTCAAGGTACATTTCAGATCACCTAAAACATTATTAATATCTGAAAGGTTGTTTCTTTGGCAAATACTATTTTCTCCAAGCACTCTACAAACTTTCATAACTTTAGCTAACAGAACACAACACATACACGTATAAGACCACTGTGTGGAAAAGTGCCATTAGCATTGTTTCAGTTTAACAGGCAGAAAATTATCAAGGCCAGTCTACTTTGGGTACCCAAAACAAACTTCTTACAGACCAGTGTTTTTCAGAGTACCTGTTTCTGTACAGTCAAAACACATCTCCCCTGTTGTCTTTTGCTGGAGCTGTGAGAGTTCCCAGGTGCTGCACTGGATGCCACAAGTACCTCCCCTAAATACTCTGGAAATAAGGAACAAATGATAGGGAACCATCTGAGCAGGAGTGTATATATATATATATATATATATATATAGTATATATGTAACCTGACTGCTGTG
>WUAM01000143.1:33854976-33882694 GCA_024336885.1 Actenoides hombroni
TGTCTGCAAAGTATATATATATATATATATATATATATAGTATATATGTAACCTGACTGCTGTGGCAGGCACAGGAAGAGGAACCATCTTTCCAGGGCACCAGTCACCCATTCTAAACACAGATTAATTTCTTCCTCGGGGAGAAGTACAGGGCTGATCCAAACAAGGAATATGCGCTGCCACGAGGTGAGGATCTCCAATATCCAATATCCAGTGGCTGGTACTGAGGGATCCAGACCTTCCCCCCACCCACAGCCTGCTGCTGAGCAGAGGCACATGCGGCTCTGAATCCAACACATCAGACCCACTCCAAACAAGGTGTCTAACTCCCTTTGATTTTTTTGAAACTCCATTCCAGAGAACAACTACATTTGCTCCAACATGGGAGCAGAATATTTAAAACCTCATAAACAAAACAACACGAAGCACAAGGGACAGTAAAATTTACATGGTTTAAATGTTCATCAAGGCAATTCTCACTCCGAACACCACTAAGCAATTAAGTAATCTGTCGGGAAGTAAGAGCCCAGAAAAAATGAGAGTATAGGCCCTGCTGTAATATAACCTATGTAAAATATTATGAGCAATTCTGTATCTTCTGTTCAGCAATTTAAAAGCAGTACATAAACAAAATACTGATATGAAGCACAAATACCATTCTAAATTAAGATACAAAATTAAAAATCAGGCAAAATGAAAGACAATTCTTTAAAACTAATATATATTTTAAACATAGGGATTTTATCATTACGCTGCATTACTATAGCCACTTAGTTACCTTCTTACTGAAGCATCATCGGTTCTCTGTTTTCCAAGGTAACAGGAGCCTGGATTCCTCAGAAACTGAGGGAATTGGGAGTCTGGAGAGGAGGGAAAGGGAACGGCAGAGAGGTAGTACAGGTAGTTTTAGAGAGAATGCTAAGACCAAGATGTAGCTCCACACAGCTGACTGTGACGCAGCAAAGCTCTGCATCCATCACAGTACAGTGCTGCTCTGAGCCTTTGCTTCCTGGAGGGCCAGGCACCATACAGTTCAAACAGACTCTGCCACTGTGGGTTTAGTACTGTGCTCAAGTTATTGAGTGCTCGTGTGCTGTTTGGGTAGCGTAGAGAAAAGGCATTGCAGTGAAGTCTGATCTCTTGGAGTTTACCAGCTGTAGCCCAGAGCTGCCTCTCAGCATTTGTGTGTTTGCTACACCTGACCTAATAAGGCCTTTTGGAAACGGAGAAGGAGGAGGAGATAGCAACCACAATTAGATTCACTGCGGGTTTGGGACAGCTAACATTGAGTCCAAACTGATAACACCTGTTGGACTTGCCTTGGCATACATTTTCCGTGTTCCTCATCCAGGAAAAGTGATGTAGGGACATTCAAGTTAGGTCTACGCAGAGCCTGTTGAGTTCATCACAGTGTTTACTAGTTAGAGCTCTATGCAGCATGAAAGTAGCTAAGCTTTTTGTGGGGTTAAGATGGTTTTATAACTGATACAATGACATTAATACAGAACTGAGACCTGAGGTATAAAAACATGGATCCAAAGTGGCTCTGCGTGTGTGGCATGATTAATCCCAAAACTTAACGACAACAAAATACTGAAACATAGCTGTAGCTTGGTTGTCTATCTTGGCTACTCTCTGCAAAAGATACTCATATTGTTGCTGATCAAATTATGCTAAACATAAATTAGGCACTACAGAGCTCATTGGTGTTTCTTTGCTTATTATCAGGCAAGACTAAATTCAAAGATATGAGCCAGCTTTCCTGTGGATCAGTTGTACATCCCTTTCTAAAGGAAAGGAAAACGCATCAGAATAGGAATATCAACACAATGGCATGTTATTGAAACTGATTTTCCCCAAAACAAAATCTCCCCATATCTTTAGAAAACATGATCTCAACTTACAAAGTGCTCCTTGAATTCAACTAACCAACACTTCTGAATAACTTGAGTTTTGAAGTTCCCCAGTATATAGGAATAAGAACAGCATGAAGTTCAGAAAATTTGTTTGACTCAAGATATTTGTTCAAGAGGAGCCAAAATTGCTTATTGTCCTAGATTAAATTGCTTTTCTACCCCAGAGAGAGGGTGTTCCCTCTGAACCAGAGACAACAGCACAAGAATTTCAGAAAGTATTGTTTGCATTTTACTGATCTTCAGATTGCTAACACACAGAATCTTAAGATACAGTTCTGGCAGCCAAAAAGTTATAAAATATTGAAATTATTTTGCTTTAAAAAGCAAATACACCATTAAATATATTTAGTATTCTATCAGAGGTATAGTCTTTTTACTGCCTTTAGCACCAGGCTGTCAAAGTATGCTCAGTAGTCCATTAGGAGTTGCAAGTAGTGTCTGTCATAGTTGCTTCATTTTCTCCTTCCCTAAGGGGGAAATTAAATGTAAAACATGTTTTGATAAGGTTTCTTTTATTTTATTGTTTTAATAAATGCATACACATACTTGTGTTTGTGTCAGACAAAGCTACACAAAAGAATTGTGCACTTGAATTTTCATGTGCTGAGGACACAAGCTTTATAAAGATGATAAAAAGTTTCAGTGTGCATAAACTGAGTTCACTATCGTGATTTTTCTACCTCAAAATCAAGGCAATGTTTTAAAAAGTAACTTCAGGCACTCACCACCATTGAGGTAAGAAGTAGGATCTTGTACTGAAATATCTATTCTTTGGGAACATCTTGTCTCTAGAAGCCTAGATTTAATATAATGCAATCACAGAATAAATGAGCTTGGAAGGGATGTCTAGAAGTCACCTAATCTGATTCCGTGTCCAAAGCCAGTCTAAGAGCAGGTTACTCAGCAGCTTGTCTAGTGAAGACCTGAACACTTCCAAGGATGGAGATTCAAATATCAAATACCACATCTACAGGATTGTTCCTGGAGCGGCACATCCACATCCTCAAAGATTTTCAAAGCTATTTTGGATCATTATGGTGGTCTGTTCCAATCTCCTGACCGATGAAGTCAAAAAGCTGGACTCAACTCATTTCTGTATCAACTTCTCATTGAGTAAGGACACGTCTATAGTCAATTTTGATTTAAAAATTGAAATTTGAGAGACTTCAATGCATTCCACACTCTAATATAGAATTCATATTGTATAACAGTAAACTTTATCCCATTTTAACAGACTGTCAAGAAGATGGACATTTTTGCTTCAGAAGATACATCCTACTAACCTTGCCTTCCATTATGTTGTCTTTCACTACAAAAGCTTCTCTTACAGTTCAGTTATCCTAAGCACAGGGAGCAATTACCTTCCAGCTATCAAACTGCTTATTATAAGGGATTATAAAGAAATATGTGAAGTTATATGGAGGATGGGGGGAAGCAGAGGAAAAAAAAAAGAAGAAAAACCATGCATAAGGGCAAAAGGAAGATACTCCAGAAAGCTTGCATCTCAGTGCCACCAGGATTTCAAAGAACAGTTAACTGCTGGTCATTTTATCAGATGTAGTGAAAAGGAAAAGCAGCCAGTTTTGTAATCAAGAGCTAATCAATTTAGGCACTCTGTCATACAGAACGAAGTAAACTTCATGTTGAGAGTTGAAGGCTGGAAGAGGAAACCAAGGATTATTTTCTTTCTGAAAGCTGTTCCACGTTTCAATCCTGTGCAAACTAGACTGCGTCAGAGAGAGTTCTTTGCGCTATATGGTTCAAGCTGTGGGCTTGAATTTGAAGCACTTCCTTAGTATGTGGTCACGTACCACCCAGCACTCTAAATCTTACTGTTAAACCTTTCCAGTAAGAGCCTTACTGTAAGAAAAGTGTCTGTCTCCTTGAAAAACAATTAGGCAATTACATTGCAAAGTCATGAAAAAGTGATTCCTCTAAAACCTATGAAGAAATCAGGCACCTGCATGTGCAATGTAGTCGTAAAAGCAGACTGACAGAATCACAAGTTCAATGGTTTTCCTTTTGAAAGATGTTATCTGGCCAGGATTCTGACTCCCAGAGAGTTAAGAAAAAGGAGGAAGACAAAATACAAACAAAAAATTATAACAGGCAGCAAAAAATACCAAGTGAAAAAGAATTTTAAACAAAATAAACAAGAACTATGAGAGATAAGATATACCTTATTCTGCAACCATGCTTAACTCATTCAGTAACATCTAAGAGATGAAGAGAAAGTCAATATCAGTATTTTTTTGCTTAACTAGATTCAAGGATTAAGGAATTAATAAAATTGCAGGGCTATGTCACCTGTTGCTTTGAAAAGAGTTTTCAGGACTATGAAAGCAAGCAGAATATGGCTTCCACACAAACCAGACTTAACCAAGTACTTTGTAAATGTACAAGCCAAGAATCTCATAAGCTGCTCTATATAGGACACCTATATAGGAAGCAGAATCCCAAATCTTGTCAATCAAGTGAGCTCCTGCAATTCAAGCTATCTGCTCTACAGTAATGTAACTTCAGCAGGCCTCTTTGAGAGGTCACCGTTGAGGCTAGTAAAACAGCCAAAGAAACAATACGTCCCTGTAGACTACAGCATTAGGAAGCCCACCAAAGCAAGATTTCAACAGAATAAAAATGTTCTTCCCCCCACCCCACCAAAAAAAAAAAAGCAATGGAGAGAATGTCATCAGAATAGTATACTTCTTGTAAGAAAGTACAAGATGTCACCATTTAGCTATCCCTTTAAAGAGAGATCTAATGTTACTCTGCCACTGACTTGTGCTTGCTGAGTTCACAAGGGCCTGCAGTGAGCCTCATCAGTGACCTGAAATTAGTAGGATGCGGAGTCCAGGGGCCTTAACTCCACTCAAGTCCTGTGCCTAGTGCTTATCATTAACCATGTGCCTCTGAGGGCCTGGAAACAGTCAAGCCTGAGCTATGTCCAAGACATGTATGCCTGCTCTAGCCTTACCCCAGCCAACCTCAGCATGAGCACACTGGTACAAGTTGGGAGGCTAAGCATGTTGCTGGAGGGCTCTGGACAACACAGAAGTGCTGGGAATTAGACGGCGCTACTATGCACCCTATGAGACTCTCTTATCCCCTAAATTTCCTTTGACAGCATAAGGGGATGCCAGTTAAAGATACATTTTTGATACAAACCTAATAAGATATGTCTTCTTAGTAGAGAAAATGGCAATTTATTCTGCAGGATAAGAGCAAAGGACCGCTTCTACTGTTCTCTAACAAAAAAACCCAAACCACTGCATATGACAAGGTCAAAGCCTATTTAATACTTGTACATAAAGCAGAACGAATCTTGTTTGGAGTCTTCAGACACTATAACAATGAAATAAGAACAAGTTCTAGATACTAGTTATTCTCATATGGTTATGAAGCAATTTATTACTAAAGATAGGTATCTGACACTGTCTCCCACAGATGAATCTCTCTTCTTCTGTTACCACTTTGCCTATAATTCACTGCACTATTACATCTAACATGAGTGTTAGCTCCTTGAGAAAACAACCCAATTAATTGTACATGTGTAAGATACTCCACAGACCCCCCCTGATGCAGTATTCACACAAATCCATTCCTATGGGGCTGATCCTTCAACAATCAGAAAATTGTGAACACAAATATATGTTAAGACTCAAAGAGGAGCAAACTTGCTGCACTAAAGAGAATCACTAAATAAAAATGGAGCACTAAGGCAGAGGTAGCCCAGATGTTTTTGCAGCAATAATTAGTGGTCATCTCTAACATAGGAAGTGATACACAAAACACTGCACAAAATGTAAAACCTCCAGCTGTGAACAATACAAAGAAATACTCCAGGGACAAGTTTTGTACATGATTATCTATGTTAATCTAGGCCAGAAGTGTGAGTGCCCCTGGCAATACCATAGCATACATTTTACAAGTCTATCTGCTCTACCTCTTATGTCCTCCTTATTTTCTTTCACACATTTTTATACCCTTGACTAAACTCTGATTCAGCAGGCCATTTTGTATCATTGAATACTTTCAAATTCTTTTAAAATCAGCCCCAAATGCTAATATTATATATAGATAAAACTATAACTATCTATGTATAGGTGTGTATACACACAGACTCAGGCACACACAATATTCACTTACATACTCACACAGAGAAAGTAACAGAATTGCTTCCAACTGTAGTGATATAATTCTATTTTCCCCACCAGATGGCAGTAACTTCAACTTAATATAGAGCAGACCGGTTGCCACATGTGCAACAAACAATGGCATTCTTTATATTTGGGGTTTTTTTTCCGTAAGAGGAAAATGCTGGTGGTTTTAACACGTAGAGCTATTCCAGTTTTCTTCTAGTTAATGACAAAGTGCAGGGTAAAGTTTACTACTAATAGCTAAGCTCAAGTTTGATCAGTGTATACTACAAGGTTTTTTTGAAAACATGTATCATCACATGTTTTTATTTTTTCAGTATCCTGTAATTTTGTCAAATATAAGAAATATGAGTGTTATTTCCAGTCATTGTCTTATTCAAAGCATAATTCCCAAACAGAAATGACTGAGTAACTTTCAATCGCATAATAAACTTAAACTTTTACAATATGTGCTAGTAATTAAAATGACTAAAGAACTCCAAAGGGGAAAAAATGGAAAACATCTTGTGCATAATTGTTTGGCAAAAGTATACAGCATGCAGACTTCTTGACTTATGAAAAAATCAGGGTATAATCTACAGCAAAAATATTGCAGGCAGCACACACTATATTACACATAGGTTAAATTGCCTTTAATGTGGGAGTTCACAATTGCTTCTACCAGTAAGAGTACAAAAGTTTTTGTCAGCATAGTCCAGGCACTATGAAAATAATGTAATCTGGTGGATTGGGACAGATCTGTAGGATATCCAGCTTTAGAAGCAACTCATCCATAGATTCCAGCCAGAAGATTACTGTTTGTCTTTTATTTCGTTAACTTCTTATATTTGAAAGAAATTTTCCAGAAGAAAATGTGATATATTATAAAAAGAGGACTTCACTCCTGTTCTGTTCATATTAGTATTCAGAATGATTGTGTGGGTTTATATTCAGCTGTATTCTGACTCCAAAGAAAATATAAAAAATGCACATTCTTATTAATAAAACACACTCATCTTTCAATAAATTTATGACCAAATACTCAGTCTGTTTGGACAGCTGGCTTCCACTATCCTACAAGCACAGATTTAGATCCTTTTTTTGTTTCATGGTTTTTAGCTTTTAGTTAGGAAGACAAAGTAGAACAAAGTTTTTTTCCAGATATACAAAACAAATCCGTACAGTGACAGAAAGAAAAGATCACAAAAAAATGAAAAGATGGGAAAAGAGGGAAGTGAAGGACAGCCAAAGAGCGTTGCCATCAAGCCTAGCTTTAGGTGTGCCATTGCAATGAAGCTCAATTAATTTACGAGAAAACCTATGCCTGTATTACCTGCTCTAGTTGAAATATGCTGTTGAATTACTGCTTTTCAAGAATACAGTGATATGACTTTCTACTAATTTAACATTAAACAGACATTCATACTCATGGCTAATATTCCTGAATATTTCACTCTTTGTAACCAGTTCCTCTACATAAACCAAAAATGTAAGTCCAATTTACATGGATGTGTACTAGATGCATGGCATCCCAAAACACTGTCATTTGAACTCTAAATCTCTAGATAGAGTGTAACTCAAAAGATCTTTTCAAAAACTTGTCATTATGTCTTGCTATTCTTCTGAGATCACATATTCATATCAGCTGGAAGTAGGAGCAGAATCCACCATAGAAGTAAGCTATTCCTAACTTAAGTGTTCAGAGATACCAGATCTATTTTACCTGACTTGAACAAATATGTAACAGTGATTATAGGAAAACAATTACCATCTAAAAGTGCCAGCAGAAGACAACGGTTCAAAGCTGAAGCTAGTCAAATTTAAGTGAGGGAAAAGGCATAATTTTTGACAGTTTGTTTCAGGAATAAATCACTCTTGCTATGAAGACAAATAGTGGATTAAGTAAAAAATAAATCCTTTCCTGCTTCAAAGACAAAATACAGGGGAATAACAGCATAAATTATAAAAACTTAAAAGAGTTGAAACGACATGGTCTAATGGCAAATTTTGATTTGAAACACTATCACTCTCCATGAAAGGCATGAAGTCATTAATCACATCTGTAAAGAAAAATATTTTGAATCACATCAAGGCAATCCCAGCCTTCCCAGAAGTGAGAGGGTTGCCATTTAACCTTCCTTAGGAACTCATCAGGAAACTTTCATCCCAGTGAAGACAACAATGACAAAACTCCCACCAATTTAATGGTGCTGAGATTTTAGATCCTGTTCTGGTGTTGCTGAGCTCCATCCCCACCAGAGAGAGCCTGAGGACCCTGCTGCTCCATCCCAGCTGGGCTGGGGCTGTGGGTGCTGGCCTCTGCAGCAGGCCTGGCTCTGCCTCCCTCACAGCAGGGCCAAGCCTGCCCTTGTTGCAGGGCCCAGCCTCTGGGCCTTGGACTGAGGGACCCCTGCCCGGCCTGGCCCACTGTTGGGGTGGGGAGGCATCCCAGCTGCTGGCTGTGGCCAGCCCTGCACTCTAACAGCCCTGTGCTGTGAGCAGAAGAGTCATGACAGCGTTCCTTGCGAACCACCTCAAATACAGAGGGAGCATCTCCTAACTGTGTTCCGGGAAGGCTGCCATGGGATGGAAAGCAGCAGCACTGTCCACAGTATCGTATGCCAGAGGCTGGTCATGGTGACTCTGTAATTGCAAGTTTGGGTAACGGTCTCAGGACTTACCTGTGGCTTGTGAAGTGGCACACATAGTCCCACTGCTAAATGGAAAGGAAGCTGCACACCTGGAAGAGACGCAGTGCATCAGAAACAAGGACACAGGACTTGGGCAATAAACTAGCTGAGTCTCCAAGTTTTACCACGTTCTTTTAAAACAAAACCCTTTTCAAAGAAAGAATAACAGTATATCCCGCAAAATATAGAGACAAAAAAAGAGAAACCTTTTTTCCCGAGGCTTGATGAACTTCATCAGGTTAACAAATTAACGGGAATTGCCATATACCAGCAGCTTAAGCACCAAAATTAATGGGTAGCAGAAGGCAGGGCACAGGACCCTTTGCTCACCTCGGTCTGTGGACCAGCACGGGGCCTGCTCTCAGAACCTGCTTTTCCAAGGGCTGCAGTGGACACAGGCAGGGAGCAGGCCACAAAGAAGGGAAATTACTTTACTCCGCCACCATCTTCTCTCCTGCAGGCCCCATGGCCTTTTGTCACATTACAAACCGGGGGCACTCTCTTGCTGGCTGCACATTCAATTGTGTGCCAAGCTACGTATTCAAATAAAGTCACAATTTTATTACTTTTATAAAGTGGCAACCAATTCATTTTTTTGGACTGAATTTTAGCACCTGAAAATTATTTTTTCTCTTTGTAGATTGTTAGAAAATGTGTAACTTGAATTTATGCACAAAACCTGTATTTTTTATCATTTGTACCAACATTTTCACAGAAAACACAATGTCGCATTTAGTACAATTGATTAGGAAAAGTATTAATCAATAATCACATTCCTAGTATAATAAATATAATACCAAGGGAAAACACATGTAGCAGTAGCACTATTCTGGCAAAAGATGTTTAGTTTACGCAGTAAGAAGTTCTCCAAGCTGTTCGTTATCAACAGATCACATATAGTGCCTTCCTTCTGTTAACATGGAATTTTTCAAGAAGTGGGATAAGTTAGTAGACTGTTACTACATTCAGCAAATGCACAGGATTTTTAAACAAGGAACCCATTATTTTCTGAGAGCTCAATTAGTATTAATTACAAATTTAAAGAACACCACCACATATTCACATTGATAGTATAGGCATATCTACAGCATAATTACTGTCACTTCAATATGTGCAGCCATGCATACACATCCCCTTCTAGGATAAAAGTGGTGGGATATTGAGTCCAGACTCCTGGTATCAGAGGTAATGGTGTTTCACATTCCCTTTCATAAAGGTATCATTTTCCCCCTTGTACACATTTAGACGTGTATGGAAAACCAAAACTTGAACACGTTTATGGGAAGGCTTCTCCAGAACACAACTGCTTTGATGGCCAGGAGTCTAACATTCAGTCTGGTTTTCTGCCAGTTATTTCTGTCCCAGCTCTGTTCTACAGGTTAGATGATTGTTCTCCTTCACTTGCAACTCTCCTCTTCCCACAGCCTATCTTTTCTCTTGGCCTTTATTTTATTGAAGAGAACTAAGGCTTTTAGTAGCCTCACAAAAATATCTTCCCTTTCTACTATTCATTTTACCAGCCTTTCTCTGTTTATCACAACTAAGTTCATGCTTCCTACACCTGGGTGCTCTGAATGCTAGGCATTCAACCTGGGGAGGTTGTTGCTGTGCCTCACATGGACGCATTAATAATTTTATTTCACTACCTGAAAGGTCTAACCTGATACATTTTTAAACAGCAAAGACCTAGTTTATGGACATATCACATTGGTGTCTCAGTCATTTTGGATATAATTCATCTCACCTAGTTTTAAGCAGCACCTCTGAGCTAGTCACTGCAGGCCTCTTTTATAGTTGGAGAGACACTTTACAGCATGATTCATCTGATCTATTTTTAGAGATTCTGACTGGATGAAATCTGTTATGACCTAGAAATTCTCTTCACTGACCATGTCTAAACAAATACCTCAGTTGGAGAGA
Source organism: Actenoides hombroni (assembly GCA_024336885.1). Lineage (NCBI taxonomy): Eukaryota > Metazoa > Chordata > Aves > Coraciiformes > Alcedinidae > Actenoides > Actenoides hombroni. Next base: position 33,865,639 of record WUAM01000143.1, read on the forward strand.
TCTACACTGCATCAACTGAACAGCTTATTTAGTGTTTTATTAATATAATCAGCTCCTTCATTTCCGTTTTAGAAATCACAAGATACTGGATAACAGCAAACTTTGTCATAACCACAAATACAACTTTATGTTTCCAGATTTCCATCCAGTTTCTATTCCTCACAGTCTTTCAGTTTTGAAGTTTTCTCTGGATTATCCCAAACCGACAGCATTTTTTGAATTGAAAATGGCTCTTCCAGTACACTTCAAAACCCAAAGTAACTTGAAGCAGCACAATTTCTCCTCAAAAAACAAGTGCTTGCATAAAGACTTGACAGAATTAGTGTTTGACAATTGATACATTAGGTTAGAACATGAGAAAGAGCAACAGGTCTTTTAGGGAATCAGATAGTCTCAACATTCAGAAGTGAAAACATGATGGTGAATTTTGGTCAATCACAAATAAAAGGATAGAGACTTGAGGAGGTAGGTAGACTGCTTTTTGGCAATCCATCTCTATCCAAGTTTCCTAACCACATCTTCTAAGCAAGAAACTTGAAACATTTGAATAGTAAAAGATAAACATCAAAATCAAACAAACAAGCACAAATACATATTTCTATCATCTGCTCCAATGGAGCAACTACAGAATTTTGCTTCAGAAAGAACAAATTAAAATCAGAAGGAAGTCAATACTGTCCATCACTTCCATAAACTAATCAATGTAGTTACCTTAATGTATGGTCTCACAGTAGATTAATATTTCAAAACTGACTACTGCTGAATCAAGAATTTACCTTAAATTCTCCAAATATGAGCTATAACAACGGGAAAAGTATTACCACTATACCAGTGTTTGCTTTGTGAGGGAAGTGATAGTATAGATAAAGGGGTTTATCCCAGAGGTTTTGCATCAGGTAACAGGCTGGACTGAAAATCTCAGGAGTTTGGGGCTTGGCTAATACATACTCATGAAGATTTTCTTCACATCTCACCAATTCTGTTGACATACAAGCATTTGAACAATTCTTCATGTGACACAAAGTCATGAGGGATAAAATTCCTTATGATGGGATAGCTAGGGAAAATTTTCATCCAAACCTCTGCAATCGCAAAATAAATACAAATTACAGATTATTTGGAAGATTACTGAACACACAAACATGAACAATTCAAAAATGTGTTATTTACCAAAGCAAAAGTCATTACAAATACTTTTCATCCTACTTGGTGCTCAGAAGCTAAAACTCAGGATAACTCCCAGAAATGCAGATGCTTAACAACTTCATTCCCTGAACTTCAATACCAGAAGAATTAACTTCCAGACAATTCAGATTCAAGGACAAATTCATGGACATGAGCTCCATAAACAGATACTGAAGGGTACAGGTAGGGATGTCCCCTCTAATATCACAAATCTAAAACCAAAAGATGCCAAGGAAGTACAAGGGAAATGGACCACAGAAAGCAGAGAGACCCATGTGCTCTCCCTAAATCTCATGCCCTGTTGCCACTGTCATAGAATAACCACTAGGACAGATGGCCCATTAGTCTGGCCCACAAAAGCATTTCTTCAGTTATCTTGTTTCATAAGTAAAAAAACAGATAGCCTTCAGTATTATCTTGAGGAAACTCAAATAAATTATGGGAAAAATATATATGTTTAAAACTGTTGAATACTGTGGCCTAAAAGTGAGCTCACCTAATCAGAATTAATGAGTGAAAAAATAACGAGTTCTCACACAACATGCATTCAGACCCAAAATCCCAGCTGCAGCAGGATCAAATATATGTCATTTCACAGAAATATGAAAGATTTTTCAGGATGTAATTTCAGATATGTTTTTAATGTCAAACTATCCGCCATTATGCCCCTCATAAACCAAAAATAATCCAATTTTCCATTCTCTATGTAAATTCTATGTTGTTAGGCCAGAGTTCTCATAAACATGTCCTTGACAGTGGCATTTGTTAAGCACATATGCTGACCTTTTCAAAGTTTCTCTTTTTTGAAGTGACTGTTCTCATTTTGCAGTCTGCTATGTATTCTTCCACATCCTGCTAAGTGCAAACTTTGCATGCTTGCCCTAGTTTGCAAGGTTCTTTACTCATGAGTGTAAAAGTATTACAAGATTTCTTTAGAATACTTGTCAGTAATGTAGAACTTTCAAAGCTCTTCACCAGATACACACATAGGGAAAATTTCCACCCCTGCTTCTGAAACAGGATGTAGTAATTCTACCAAAGGCATATCTGTATATAAAATAGCCAGTATTTATCCCGAGAAACCCTTCTTTCATGACTGTCTCTTTGGAGGAAATCGAATAAGTAAAAAAATGTAGTCACTCCCAAGACAGCACAGTATTTTAAAACCAAGAGCAACAGTAGCTTAGACACACTTGGTCCCTCATAAGTCCTGTTTAATTTTCCCTAAAGTCACTATACACCATACAAGAGGAGACAAATGTGTGAGAAGGTAGTGTGTATTGCATAAGAAGGATCTCTATGATGCTCTTCTGAAATTACTAGAAAGGCAAAAGCAGCCATTTTTAAGAAAAAATTGGTTTCTACATTAGAATCATGCATCTTCTTGCAGCCCAGAAAGCCAATCACATCCTGGGCTGCATAAAAAGAAGTGTGCCCAGCAGGTCGAAGGAGGTGACTCTCTCCTTCTACTCCAATCTCACAAGACCCCACGTGGAGTAATGCATCCATCTCTGTGGTACTCAGCATAAAACAGACATGAATCTGTTGGGGTGGGTCCAGAGGAAGGCCACAAAAATAATGAGAGGGCTGGAACACCTCTCCCATGAAGAAATGCTGAGAGAGTTGGGGTTGTTCATTCTGGAGAAAAAAGAAGGCTGCAGGGAGACCTTATCGTGGCCTTTCAATAATTGAAGGGGTTTGTAAGAAAGATGGAGAGAGACTTTTTACCAAGGCCTGTTGTGATAGGACAAGAGGTAATGGTTTTAAACTGAAAGGGAGTAGATTTAGATTAGAAATTAGGAGGAATTTTTTACAGTGAGGGTGGTGAGACATTGGAACAGGTTGCCCAGAGTTGTGGATGCCCCTTGCCTGGAAGAGTTCAAGGTCAGATTAGATGGGGCTCTGAGCAACCAGATCTAGGAAAAAGTGTTCCTGCCCATGGCAGGGAGGCTGGACTAGATGAACTTCAAAGGTCCCTTCCAACCCATACTATTCTTTCTGTGACTCTACAATTCTATGACTGTTTGGTATGACTGGCTCATTGTAGGAAATACTTTTGTCACGGGATCATATTATAAAGATAGTGACCTAAAATCAACCAGGGTCTACAAAAGAACAATGCTGTTATTGGTGTTGTTCTGCTTATCTCTGTTAAAAAGATACAAAAAATGCCAGGTTATTTCAGATTAACATTATTTCAGTACTGCTCAAGCTTCCTTTTCTATAACCAGAATATAAGCATTAAAGGGACGTCTGCTTATCAATATCAGAGGTTCAGAAAATGACAGTACTGAAATGAACTTCATATACTTCAGATGCTCCTGGAATCATGACTAACTTCCATTTCAAGGACAAAACATCATTGAACTATGCCATTGAGTGAGAAAACTCCAGTCATTTGACTCAGAGTTCATCCTGTGTCTGTTATTCATATTCAAAACATTTGGAAGGAGACTAGAATATGGAGCAAGGACTTAAGAAGACTTTCTAAGCCTTTTTTTGTGATGGTGATTACAGACCAAAAAGAATATTTGAGAGCCAGCGAGATTTAATTTTTTTGTATCTTAACTTGTGGCTGCTGTTTCATTTCCAAGTCATAACAAACCAAATCCACATGCAGTAACTTAAGCAAATAACTGTAACTGTTACTGGCTTAACTCATCTATCAGGTACCTTGGTTTTGAGAAGAAAATCCTAGACACTTTCACATACTACCAAAATTGAAACAACACAGTTTCAAGCTTTGATGATTCTTTGCTAAGTGGGCTTCTCCAAGCCCACAGTCAGGCTTGAATATTCTCTGTCACTAAAGAAGTGGAGAAGAAACCAAAGGACTTTTGGTGGGGATTAAAGTTGGCAGCACATTTAGAAACCTTGCATTAAAAAGGCATCTTTTCATTCACATTTCAGATAACTATAATTCCTCTTGTACCATCAGACTAAAACCTGGGCTGCCTTTACTTTATCCAGTAGATTATTAGGATATGCAACATGATAACCTGCTGTCCTTGAAATGACGACTTACTACATTGCTGCATATAATAAAGTGCCAGTGTACAGTTTGCTTAGAGATGGTACCATACTGCAGAACCCTTATCTTCACTAAGCAAAAGGATCATGGTATCTTCAGGGTATTTGTTTTGTTTTGGTTCAGCATATTATAAGAGAGCTGAAACTTTTTTTTCAAAGAGTTTTACCTGGATCGCTCAAATTTTAGGGACTTTAAGTGAAATAACTCTATTATAAAACCCTTTTATCAATTGCTGAAGTTTTTGTAGGCTAGATGTTCCAAATTTGTTCAGATATCTTAACAGATTTCCATAATTCTTTTTATTTCTCCATGGAATTAAAATTGGAGGGAAGAAAGGGTAGAGAAACCATGCTGGTAGGATTGGTATGTCCCTTAATTCAAGTGAGCAACTTAGTCTAAAATGCCTCTAAAATAAACTGACGACACAGCAAACCTTGTCTCCAGCAAACTATGTTAAATCTTTGTCCACCTGTCTGGTGAAAACAAAGGAATTACTTCCGAAGATAACAGGGGCATGAATTGCATTGATTATGAAGGAAATTTCATCTGATAATCTTTGCTATGCAAATCACACAACTTCACAATGTCCAGGAGGCATCTCATGCATCAGAAAGTTCTCCTCCTCTCTGTTCTCAGAACCAGTGATGCACTCCCTTTGTTCAGAGAAGCTGAACTGGCTTCTGTATCACAATAGAGGTTAGAAGATAGTGTGGCTTCTTGAGACCCTTAGAGCTCTGGTATCCAAGAAAGAGAATTGGATGTTTAGATGATTTGTTCCTTCATTTAAATGAATGGCTCAAAGGGGAGAAGTAAAGAGAAGTCTCAGTCTAATAGTCATAACTGGCTTTAACAGAGTAAAATGCCTCCAACTTGACAATCTCAACTTTAGTTTGAACTAACTAGGTGCAAAGATGGCACATCATTCAAGCAACAGCCCAGCATAACCCAGTAACTTTTTAGAACTTCAGTGCCAAAACCAGAAGAGGGCCAGGAGCTTACTTACTTCGTGGCAACACATCAGTGCATGGTAAAATCCACCCTACTACGACAACAGAAATAAAATTTAATGGTTTCACATTCATATTTTCATTGCTAATAGGAACGCACCTTTTCCTTCAACACTGAGTCTTAGACATCTTTCATTGCAATGCTCTATCCTCAGCTCTTTACAGGAGAAGTCTAATTATTTCAAGAAATGATCATGAATATAATTAAGATCAGATCCTCCCCTTGGTACACTGTGTAGACTGATGTGAATCTAGACATGACTTTCTTATCAATTACATTCAAATGAACAAGGGGGAAGCCTTTTATTTTAAAAATCTTCCTTCCACAAGCAAATCTCTCTCCCTTTCTCCCTCTCCTTTTTTATTTTTTTTTTAAACTGGAGATGTTATTAGCATGAAAATAAGCAATTGCAGCCATTGCTTTGCTGAATTTCAAGCAGCATTTCAATACCAAACAAAACAGCACTGTCTTTTACACTGTTTACGCCATACATGTAAGATTGAGTACTTAATCTTCTAATTTATTGTAAAAGATAGCAAACAAAAATTAAGAGAATCTCACACAAGTCTAAATAAAGCTTGAAGCACAACACTTGTGTATGAATGTCTGAACTGCAGTCAGTATATGAGTATGTTTGTCATCATTAACATGCATCTATAGTTCAGAAGGAATACCAAAATGTCCTATTACGTGTAACAGCCTACACAAAAGACCCGCAAATAGATCCTTCTCTTAAGCTAATGGGACCAGTTAATGGACCTTCTGGAGAAAAGGTACAGTTTGCAATCATGTCAAAGACTACCTGAAAACTGAATTAATACGAAGGATTTAAATTAACCAGAATGAATCCAATGAATCCAGATCATGACCATTTTTAAGATAATGGGCTTCCTATTTTTGCTATTAATATTTAATTGCTTATATTGCATGTTTATATTCTCGTATGCATTTTTGTTGTTTTCTTAGATAATTTTAGCTCATAAATGTGCACGGTAGGCCAAAGACTTTTTTTCAAAAATGCCTATCACTATTTAGAGGCAACTTACAGTTGGTTCACACACATACTTTCATTCCAAATATGCAGTCTACAAGTTAAATCAAACTGTCCTATAGATCAGCGGAACTTCAGAATACACCCTGAGAAACTACTCCCCTTGATACACTCATAAATATTAATCATATTTATAGGATAGCAATACAAATTCTACCACATACCACAGGACCCTGCAGTTATTAAAGAGAAGTAAAGAAAACTGAAGGAAATGACCGGAGCAGTTATCAGTGTTCCTGAAACTTCAAACTCTGTTCAACAGTTCACCAGATATTCCGCCCCCCCCACCCCCCACCCCACCCCTGCCACCCCTCGCCCCAGTTTTAACAAGAATAGTTGAAATAAAATTTATCTCATACTGATAATATGAATACAAATGCTGTACCTCGCAACAAAACAGAACAACATATGCTAAGTACATAACAGAAGCTACTGGTCCTAAAGCAAATATTTTAACAGTTCAATTCTAATAAAAATAGTAAGACATCAAAACTTACAAACTACCACAAACAGTTAAAATTTCACAGAACAGATTTAATAAATACAATTAATGACACAGGCATACTTATGCTAGAGCAAATACAGTATGCATTTTAATTTTTCAAGAGGAAATGTAATACGCTGCAGCTAAAGGAATAACAAAGCAAAAAGAAACAAAGTGCAAACAGAACGACTCTCAAAGGTTAATGGTTACACCACAGGCTTATATCCACTGATCATATTTTTACTACCTATAGCCTGCAGATATTTTACCTTCTTTAGAGAAAAAAAATAAGACTATTATGTGCTGATTTTTGCGTGCATTTGTAGTTGTCTTGCCTAAGAGTGCAAATCTTGAAATTAGCATTGTAGAGCCAAAAAAAAAAAAAAAAGGAAGAAAAATAACCGGCAAAATATTTGAACAAAAAAGTTATTGCAGAAAGATAGAAATTCATTACTTTCATGCCCTGTCAGACTTATAATAATATGCACTTAGAAAGAAAAGCAAAATCTTATTTTAAATGGCATTTGCTAAAGCTACACCAACAAAAGGATTTGTGGCCCTGTCATGAAAAAACATTGACCCTTGACCTTTTTTCAGTTTAGAGAAGGAGAACAGCCAGAATCTTGTGTATCAAACAAATGTTTGTTTTGTATAAACCTTCTCCCAATTTTTTTAGTTTGCTGCAAAACAAAGAAAGAAAGGAAAAAAAAAAAAAGGAAAAGAAGAAAATGCCCCAAACGAAAGGTTCAATTCGGAAACAGTGCAAGCCTGCTTCTAAACAGTCATGTGACTTTTTTTTTTGGTAACAGCCATGTGCTCGCGTATCATTTTACTCTGAAATAACTCTGCGGATTTCAGCTCAACCTGCCTTTGCTTATAATGTATGACATAGCCTGCGAGGGAGCCTGAGAACCGTCCCTCTTCAAAAGCAAGGTTCCCATGCTTGGCCTGTAACCATGGAAGCAGATGCCTTTTTTGCTTACCCCTGCTTACCTCTTTGCAGCCACGAGCTGCTCCCTATTGTTAAAAGGGGTACGCCTTGATTTTTCTTCGTCGTGACCGAACTTGCCTCTTCTTCAAAGGGCATGATGCTGCAGGTCATTGGTCTAGACTGTTTGCACGGTCCAGAGAACAGCCTTGATGTAACCCTTGCTCCGTCTGTGCCACACCACCAGCCGTGCGACTGCAGACTGTAGGGGGACATCGGAGATCTGTATTTGAAAAGAAGTCCGTCCGATTTTGCCATTGTGCCTTTTCAGTCATCGATCGAATGAATATCGAACCTTCTGTCGTTGCATGTGTGAAATAGATAGCTTAGCAAGCACTTTTGTGCCCAAACCTGTGCAGTGGGCCAAACTCTCTTCCTTTATTCACAACTATTATTGGTTTTTGTAGTATAGTAATTTCTTTGGTACTTCAATAACGGTGTCCTAATGTTAGACCAGCCTCAAAACAGAACCTCTTTGTTGTAACCTGCTTGATTTAGCACTTTCTTTTTTTTTTTTAATTTAATGTAAAGGTGCTTTTTCTTTTAGTCATTCCCAGTTGAACATCAGCCCTCTTAAAGTGCAAAGGAGGCTGATTTTGAATCGGCATGAATAGCCCTGAATCATGAGGGATTTCAAAACAAGATACCGACTAGAACTTTGCTACCATAAGGCATTAAAAATAACACAGGGTGAAAAAAGTGAACTTGGAAAGCTCTCAAGGTAAATGTAAAAGGTAAAAAAATCCAGCACATATGGCACTTTTTTTTTTTTTTCTTTTTTCCTTTCTTAAATACGAATAAAGTAGATAAAGGTAAGGAGAGACAGATACTGTAATAGACAAAATAACCTAACAGTGGAAGCTAAAAACCTAAAAAATCCTCTCTCCTTTTTTCCCTCAATATACAAAAACAAATAATATGGAATTTTAACATCTGATAGCATGGGAGCTCTAAAATACTTTTTACTCTTCTGTACTATTGCACAAACATTTTCCATATTCACCGGCCAGCTTATTTTTTTAAGATGTAACACTTTTTAAAAAAAATATAGATAAATGTCCAAACCATAGCAAGAAATTCTGAAAATTATTCTAAGCCACTGAGAAAACGTAGCTAGAGTGTTCAGGCGAAGAGTTCAGCAAAACTCAAGGAATTTCTAGAGGGGAGTGAAGAAAAAAAAAAAAAAGCTCTAACACATTCGGAAAAAAAAAAAAAAGAGACAGAATTATAACTAACATGGAAAGTGATACATGCTTGAAATCAGTCGGTAAGCAAGTTTTTACTCCTCTTTTAACAGAATGGCAAACTCTCTGACCATAGCCTGTCAAAAAACAATAACCTAGTGACAGGCATCAGCACCTACTCATTGTAAAATATGCTTGCCTCTACTCTGTTCTAATAAAATTCAGATTGCATCAAAAAGGGCTTATATATTCTTCAGGGTGTTCCTCATCCAGCACTGTTTGTATATGACATCAGTATATATATTTTCGAGATACCACTATCTCATACTTCAAGGCATACCTATTTTCTCTAATTGCCGCAGGCAAAGGGGAGGTGCACTAAAGAATAAAGAAGGTTATTGTGACAGATGAAACATAATTCACAATGAGTACTCTTTTCATCCAGCCTTAAGTAGCAGAGGATTACTCCAAGCTGAATTTTAGGGGAGTATGTATGAGCTGATTTAATAATATGAGGACAGGCCACAAGCTGAAAGGCAATGTAAACCAATTATGTTTTTTCTGATTGTTTGGGGGGTTTTGCTGTTGGGGTTTCTCCCCCCCCTCTTTTCTGGAAGTAGAAGAAATGTTAACGTGAAGAGGGTCTGAAGAAACATGGGGTAAAGTAAGAAATGCCGAGAAATAAAAGTTGGGATTTTCTGGAATGGATATTGATAAATGCTTATTCTGTATTTCTGCTTCATGACATTTACATGAAATAAGATCGTGCCATTTCTTCAGTAAATATGCGCTGTGAAAGTAGGTAAACTAATTTTGATACACTTACTGAACTTGCTTTGCTTCAGAGAAATTCATATTTGAGTCTTCTAAAAATGCTGTATGGCATCAAGTTTAGATGTAGATAACTGTGACAGTAAAATAACTTTCTGCTAAACATGTGTACGTTGCTTCTCTGAGTCACTGTTTTAATATTTAAACAGTAACTAGGTAAGCTTGCATGTATATTTTATCTGTTTGTTTCCTTATAGTGTGCTTTGGAAAAGACTTGCTTAAGCACAAATTATGGTATTGCATTCTGAATGGATTTATCTTTTCTTTGTTTTAATTTTCACTTTAAAATTATTTTCTTAATGATGTAAAATTCCATTCAGAATGTCTGAACGTGTGTACATAGTTAAACTGCAGAGGCTGCTAAGGTACTTGGCAAAAGGAGTAAACAGTATCTTGTTTTGTACATAGAAATGTTAATTTAGATTAATTTTTTTTTTTAAGCAATAGGTAACTTTTTAAAAATCCATTTTAATGCACATGTTAATAAAGTAATCATTGATCTTCTCAAAGAATGTTTCTATACATTTTGTATAATTTAGTATGCAAAATAAAAACATTTTTAGATACAGATTCTAAATTTATTTTTAAAGCATTCATCTTGTTTGAAAACCACAGACAAAAAAGCCTAAATAACCATGAGTTCAACGTTTGCTTTCATATATTTTGTACTTTTTAATTACACACAAAACTGTTTAGCAGGCAGAGCTAATAAAGCTGCTGCTGATTGAAAATAAATTATTACTAGGGGTTAGTTCATACAGTTTCAGAATTTGGACTGAAATATAAAATAAAGATCAATTGGAACAGACTTTCTGTTATTCGAGTGCTGCTCTATATCAGACCAGCTAAGACAATTCAACAACTTAACACAAAATCATCCATAAATAAATGGCAAGGAAATGGCATAAAAATATGCATGTAAAATTATTATTAATTGTGTTTTCTAAACCAAAAAAAGAACACTGAAGCCTCATCTTTTTATTGTCTGTGTTACTGAACTATTCCCCTACATAATATGATTTCATGCTATTCTTAAAAGCAAACATAAATCGAATATAAGTATTTCACAAACACCATAGCAATTAGATTTTAGTGAATAAGCAGTATGCATTAACCACACCTCAACATTATACTCTTAAAGAAAGAATGAACAGTCAGAAAATGTTTCAAAATACAGTAAGAAAGCTGCTAGACTGAAAGCATACATTTTAATATTTTAGTTTGCAAAGGGAGCAGCAGCCAAAAGACCATTCTAACCACCTGACAAATAGCAACAAACATCAGCTCTCGAGTCAAAATATTTATTAGGGTGGCATGTCAATGTACAGGCTAGCATATGTGCTAGGGAGAAATTATCCTATTATCTTCAGCTGAGTCTAGTAACAATGAATGTAAGGATTTAGAAATATATATAAAACTGAGAATGTTTCTTTCAAATCATATACCCATTTAATTTTCATTGATCATTTGAAAATATATCCAAAAGTGTAGAATGCAAGTGACTTTAATTCCTGTGACAATTTTTATCCAAATGTTATTTTTGTCATGTCATGCTGCACTTGCCATCCATCATAAAGTCTCTTAACAAGAAATATATACTTAAGCTTTTGTTTAAGGAGTCAAGTGGCATTTTAGCTACACTGAATGACATTAATTCAAGCAATATATCTTCTACTAATAAACTTTCATACAATGTATATTTTAAGGGTGTTCATATTGGTGGACTGGTTTTGTTCACTTTAAAATTAGTTTGAAGTAGAATTTTTTATTGACATAATGGCACATAAAACTTTCTGCAAAACTGCAGATGAAGGCTGTCTTTGGAAAAGTAGGGAAAAGACAGCATCGTAGATCATGCCTGTATGCAGTAAAAAAAGTACACTTCTTAAGATGAACAAACAAAATTTTAATACTGAATCAAATGATGAGGACACATAGCTTTTACAAATATAAAACCACTAGTATTACACATTATTTTAATCCTTTTCTCTAGAACATACATCAGGCTGAGTGAATATATATCAAGTTCACTACATCATTTTTATTAGCCAGTATCAAGATTTCTTTAAAAGGGAAGAAAGAGGAAAAAAGGGGCTCTCCCCCTTCCCTTGTGAACAGATTTGATTTTAACCAAATTTTAGTGTGCAGGTATAGTCATCTCATCCAATATCCTATAAAGCATTAAAAAACTGCAAATGAAATTAGGATTTGTAATATTTCAAGAGGTACAAAGAACACAGTGGCTCAGGAGACAACGCTGGGAATGTAAGAAACCACGGACTTTGATTCTATACGACAAGCTGGATAGGAGTCAAAGCTGCCACATGTGGTGTGAAAAAATGCCACCCCGGTGTGAACAAAGGGTTTAAAATGGAGTCAAGAAGCGTGCAAGCTCAATGTCTAAGCTTTTCCTGTGAATTGTGCTGCCACAACCTGCAGGATATCAAGTGGGCTGGGAAGAATAGTGTGCCCTTGGAAGCTACAATGGAGTAGCAGTGGCCGTCGGTGCGTTAGGGTTCCTGTTGTTTTGGTCTTCTTGTTACAATGCGCCGCTTTACTTCAGCAAGAAATTAAATTCTAAGCATCAAAAATAAAGTCACAAAATTCACCGAGAAACTGATGAATGCAATAACTCTGATCTTTCTTATTGTAGTCCTAGTTTACAGCTCAGTGAGAGATTTTACCAGCAAGGTTGTTCATTTTACCGGGGTCTGAACTACAGTCTCACACGTACGAGTACCAGAGTAATAACATTGCTCATAAACATTTCTATGGCCTTTTACCGAGATAATAGTTGCAATAATAACAACATTCGTTGGGGTTTATTCAAAGAGAAAGAATGTTGCACCTTATTTCAATCAACAGCTTTCCTCCTTTTATCACAATATACAGCTATGAATTTGCATATTCAGTTCAGAAAACACTATCTTTTAGAAATAACCTATGAAATTGTGCAGTACCAACCCAAAAAGGTATGGGTCACACACTCACAAAGATGGTATGATAACAATGCTTAATGGCAAAGGCACTGAAAAATCATAAATATTCAACCTAGATAAAGGAAAATGCTATGTAGTTAAAGCACAAGGAATAGTAAGAAAGGAAACAGCTAAATGTGTTTTCCCCAAAGACAAAAATAGTAAAAAGTACAAGTTACTCAAAGAGAAAATGCAGTATAGTTATTGGAATTCATAAACAAAATCAATTAAATTCCAGGGAAGCAGACCCACAAAACCCAATAAAGAGTAAATTTTCTAAGAATTAAAGAAACCTTCCAATTTCCTATATTACATTTACATTTTTTTTATTAAGGATTAGGTCAAAAGCCACTGATTTTTAGTTTATGAATGCAGGTCAAGACAAGAACATTTTTCTATTTACTCTGTGTAACTCTGTATAGAAATCAATCTGTTACTTTCATTACAACCACACAATCAATTCCATTTAAAGTACAATGCAACAGCCAAGTCCAAGGACAATATGGATCGCTGAAAATCCTTCATACTATCTACAGAATTTATTCAGTATGACTGGGATGATTTTTCTCCTCATTAGTATGCAACAAGCTTTCACAAACAAACTTATCCCAGCCTCACCTGGTTTTAGTTCTAAGCACAAAACAACAACAACAAAAAAACCCATCCACTAATTTACTGATACTAGCACTGATGTGTTAAGTATTGCTCTTTAGCAAATAAAACAAATCACCTATTAAAGAACAATTTTATGGAGGGAAGTGTCTAAATCACACTGAGTCACAATTATTTCTACAACTGTAATACAGAACTACATGCTAGATAAACCATATAACACACATAAGCAGATACACATGGTGAATACAGATAATGTATTTAAGCAATCTGCCTTAAAAGGCTATATTTTATTAACATATAAATATCTGTAAATATATGTCTCTCATTTTTCTGTTCCTTATAATGCTATTCTAAGATTCCTAAGGAGCACCTAAGGATTCCTAAAGGGTTTTTTTTATTTAAAAACCGCAAAATATTACCAATATCTTGCCCTGCACACTCAAAGAATTTGGTATCATCATTTGGATAGATGTAATTTAGCCATTTTATATAAATGTTTTTAATGTTCATAATTACTTTTACTGTCATAGTTCAACACATTAAAATTTAGCCATAATATCAGATTTTAAAACTGCCAAATTTCAAACTGTACTTTTACTTATGGTATATTTACGCAAGTTTATTTTGCATAACCTGCAATAAACCTGCATTTATGCAGGTTTATTTTGTTCCCAGCCTATTTTCTCAACTGCTCTTCTCTTTCATCTTAGTATTTGTAGGGTTTTTTAATTTTATTTTTTTTTCTCCTGCCTCCCTGAAACATAAGCCTGTCAAATGAATATTGCTGTAACTTAACAGAATAGACAGAAGAATGTTCTGGTCAGAGATTTCTGTAGAATAAAGCTGCCTGTGATTTTCAAGTGAAAACGTTATCTTGAATATTCTTAGCATTTGTTCCTTATTTGTTCTCTTATTGATCACTTTGTTCAACTATGTCTCCCTCCCTAACAACGTATCAGACAAAATGAAAAATGAATCTTGGAATATTGCTCCAGAACGTGCAGTCAGATGTCTGCTAACAACACTGAGGCTGTGTTTCAATGTCCCTGGTTTCTCCAGCTTTGATAATGTGAGATGGCACTGATATGACATCTCTGGGTGTTTTGTAGGGTATCATCTTATTTTTAATCCAGTGATGTTTTTAAGTCACTCTTAAATTGTTGTTTCTGCCAAGTGGTCAATGAATTAGCAGCATCCTCTCTTGGGTAACAAGACAGCATGCATACATGCACGTATATACGTGTATATCTATGTACGTGAATGTGCGTATTCTGACTTGTTATTTCAGCTGAGTCTCAAACTGGGACTCTCACACACCAGTTAAATTTACCTCTGCCAAATCTCACTGTGCGCATTCCAGTCATAAAAAAAACTGCATATTGCCAAATTTCTTACATATAACAGCATGTAAATAGACAAAGAGTTCACAGCACTGTGAGGAGAGAAACTGTCCTGACAGACTTGCATTTATCCCCACTGCAAACCTTAAATAAGCATACATAAACATTTTTTTCCTCTTGTTCAGCTGTGTTTACTTGCCACTGCTTCCCTCCCCTGGCTTTCACCAGCTCACTTTTCCCCACCTCATGAACCTGTTTATTTTCTCTCTCCTGCCTGTCTGCAGCAGCAGCGCGGAAGAATCCCCCCAGAGCTGCAGCCCCATGCACTCCCACCCCAGGGGCACCCTGAGTATGCGAACGGGCCACAGGAATTAACAGGTTAACTCCACGCAGGCAGAAGTAGGCATGACTCAGGCCTTGAGAAGATGAAGCTGGACTATCTGGAAGGATTGCATGAAATGTAAGATACAGTATCTGCAAGTGCAATAGCAGGGAGAAAAAGTCACTTTCCCAGAATGATCTCCATCTAGTCAGACATTAAACACTGAAACATGGGCACCGCAGAGGTTAAGCTTGCCAGCTGAGAGCAGGACACTGAGCTATCTGCAGCCCTTGCCTCTCTCTAACTACTGCACCAGCCTGGGGAGCCACGACACCAATTTTACCAGCAATCTGCCCCCAGGGGCTATTTTAAGGCTGTACCAGACCCAGCTGCAAAGCTGGCCCCAGAGAGCCAGCTCAGATCTCTGTGAAATGTTACAGACTAGCTATGTAACTCAGTTCAGAGCCTGTAAATAAGCAATATAAGGGATCTACGCTTGCTCCTCATCCCTGCAATGAATTTTGATGGCAGCAAGGAATCCAAAAACGTGGGATGCCAGTACAGTTATACAGTTTATCAGAAGAGTAAAGTCTGCTTTCTAGAGGAGAGTTACCTTTCCTTGCACTAGGAAAACATAACATTTTTATTTATTATTAGCATAAAAAAATCCAAATTTTCCTGACTCAACTGTGTTAATTATCAAACCAGGTTTTCCCCTGGCTAAAAAGCGCACTGGACCAGGGCAGTAATCACCTCCAAAATTAGGTCCTCCCTCACTTAACTGAAAAGGACATATTTTTATGGCAGCTCCTACCATCTCCCAAAACCTACTGGATGTGTGAACCTCGCAGGACAGAGTTACAAAAAGCGAATGGACAACAGGCAGAGTAACATGTAGAGAAAACACAGAACAGACCACCTGCAGTATAGAAATGTACCATCAGACAGCTGCTTTAAAGCAGTTGCCTGTGGCTGAAGCTCTGTCAGTGTGAAACCAACAAACATCAGGGCCCCTGATCCCCCAGGACCTTGGGTGCTACTTCTTTACCCTTTGCCTGTCCCTTGAAGAAGATGCTTGGAAAAATTAATCAGGAAAAGTACCTGGACAGGAAAATATCACCCCCCTCTTCTTCTAGAGTCCTTGCTAAGCATTTACTGCCACATGGGGTAGCAAAGGCGATTCAGTATTCCCAGTGTGTAAGTGCTGAAGGTCATCACTAGTACAAGGGCCAAAATTATTCTGATTTCTTGTGACAAAATATTAAATTCACACTCCTTGACAATTCAACAGGAAAAGCATTGGTGTAAGCACATACTCCACCCTTTAACCATCCCACAATGCTCAGGAATGAGAGACCAGGTGTAATATGAGAGTATTCTCCGCTTGGAGAGAACTTTTCACTGCCTTCCTCGATTTGCAAATCTCCTTCTGTGGGTTTATTTTAATACCTTGATTCTATTTGAACATAGCTTATTATGATTTAATTTCCTCCTTTCTTTTTTTTAAACAGAGGATGGAAAAGAAAAATAAATCTCTCATGCTCTCAGCATATAACAGTTGATATAATAGACTGAAATGGCTCCTTCTAATCACTTGGGGATTTTTAAGTGCATTTTATTGACATGATAAGCCATTATGAGTCCTTCAGACTTGTTATGGTTTATCATATCAAGGCTTATGGTTTTAAGTAACATTCCTAATATGCATTCACAGCATCCACTCCAACAGCTTCTTTAATCTCAATTAAATACCATTAAAGATATGTATGGTACCTATGTATAAGTGGCACTAGAACAGTATTTATATGCACTAGTAATCAAATAATGTCAGACTGGCTCAACTGCCTTCCATCTCATCCCATACCCAGGAGTCTTATTACTCAGTACAAGTTCATATGCAAAGGTAACATTATTCAGAGGAACTATGGAGGGACGAAAGTTTCTGTTGGTCTTTTTTTGCTAGGGCTTCTCTTCTCTTCTCTTCTCTTCTCTTCTCTTCTCTTCTCTTCTCTTCTCTTCTCTTCTCTTCTCTTCTCTTC
>WUAM01000143.1:33882789-33904449 GCA_024336885.1 Actenoides hombroni
TCTTTTTCCTTTTCCTTTTCCTTCCCCCCTCCCTCATGAGATCCCTTCCACCAACCCCCAGCAGCTGCCTGAGCAGAACTTAAAACCTCTTGATACATCCCAGCAAACGGAGGTTATTCTTAATGTCTAGGACAACACTTGTTCTCAAAAAGAAATAAAACTAAATGTCAAAGGTCACCAGGGTGAGCAAAACTCTGACTGTACAGTGCACAACTAAGCAGCTATCCTGAATGGCCACATAATACACCTATGTCTTCCCCAACCTGTGCCACAGATTTATGGTCTGCCCCTTTATGCTTTTCATACTTCATACTGCTCTGTTTCCCTGTTTCATCTTCCTTTTATCTTTATATTCTGTCTTCTCCACAGACATGGGTCCCCTGCCCTTAGAAGAAGAAAGTGGGAAGCAGCAAAAACAGATCACGTCCAAGGCAGAAGAGAGGCAATCAAAATAACTATGGCTGCTAAACTGCCTAGACCTTCTCAAAAAAATGCAGGGAGTCCTGCACTAAGAGCAGCAACAGAAGAAAACCCAAAACTGTTAGAAGGTTATAAACCACTTAGAACATAAGTGTTATGAATTAATTGCTCTAACTCCAAAACAAAAAAAGAGGTGCAGCTAGTTTAGGAGGCAGAGGACAAAGAGAGACCCACCAAAACACAGTACAAAAAAGGAGTGGGCAGCCTGGCAAGGCAGGAACCAGATTTGGCATAAGTACAGATTTTAATGCATCCAGAGGTAAAGTAGGTTGCCAGTGGCCCCTCTTGCCACCTGATCCTCTCCCATGGAGACTAAGGGCAAAAAACCTTTTTTGCGTTTCTGTATTCATTCAAGGAGGGTAGAAAACCAGACCAAAGCTGCAGTGTTCTCCAAATTCAAAAGAAAGTGGGAGCTGTCACCTTGCACAGAGGCTGGACAGTAGTAATCAACTAATGTTGTAGCATCATGCCTCTTCAAGTAGAAGCACTTGGCACATGACTAATTTAAGGAAGAAAAATATACATACATAAAAGATTAAGAGCACAACTGTCATTTAACTAGTTATACCAACAGCAGAAACAAAGATATTTATGTTGCAAAACTAAAGGATGTAGATCCAAACTGTACACATAGTTATGGTCAGCAAGATGCACAACCCTCCAATTACTTAATGCAAAATAGCTGCAAAAACTAAGTTTTTCACTGTTGTGAGAGGTTGTCCCACTACTAAGGTTACCCTCAATACAGAACATTGTGCTTCTCCTATAACAGATTTTAATTTTATGATGCACTCTCAAAATCATTTCAATAAAACCAAAGGCTATCAAATGATTTCATAATCAATTAACAGCACCACTTAATTCCCAGTCTGCTACATCCTTCAGTGGTGCTTTGCCACATAATTGACGTCTAATTTGCTATACCATACAAACGGCCTTGTTTATTCTCATTCCATTATCAGTAACTAGCTCATTATTCTAATGCACTCTGAAGTATTTTAAAAATAAATGTGAAAGCAAGTTCCATTCTATTCTACATCCATTAATTATCCTTCCAGGTTAGAAACCATGTTCAAATCATTATAGCTCTTTCTCTTCATACATATCAAGTAGGTCATTTGTAGCAGAATATGGTCCATATTTTAGGAAAGCTTGTTGAGCTAAGACAACAAGGTCCACATCAACAGGCAGCACGATTGATACACATTAATCCTTAACAAAGTAAATAATTACCATTCAGTCCAAAAGTCCCTTCTAAAAAATTACTTATTTTTGCTGTTACACCCTTAACATCAATAAGTTTGTTAAAATACTCCAAAACAAAACCAGTAGTGTAAGCATGCATGTGCAACTGGAACCTTGGAAAAAAAGAGCTTGTAGCAGCCATAAAACTACCACAGTAGAAGAAATCTCCTTCTTTGACCTCTACCACATCCAACTGTTGAAAAATGTGCCTCCTTGATAAAGAGACATTTCTGTTTAGATTCATGGATGTCTAAACACCACCACCACAAAGATGTCAACATCCACTCTACTTCTGTATTTGATGAAAAGTCATGTAATACAGGTCAGTGATCAATGGCTTACACGAGCAGGTAAAAACTAATCAAACAACTACAAATTTTTCCTCTGCTACCTACGGCAACAACTGGAGACAGAATTTTTGAAAAACATTTACTGGCCACTTAAAGTCAGAAAAGATATGCTCTTGAGTCCCCTAATCAGAGCAGCTGTAGAGCAGTATCTCATGGCATATTTCTATATTCTTTCAGCCAACTCTGAATTCAGACAGAAATCCAAAAAGATAAAGTCACTTGCTAGAATCCTGGTCCTTTAGACTATGTTCATGCTCCTTGATTGCATACAGACATTTAAAAACTCCATGCAAAGGGAAATGTTTTTTTGAGGAAATTAATAATATTCATGTGATTAAACTCAGTGCTAAGATATTGCATTCCTGGACCACAAATGTTATATTACATCATGATGCTCTAGAAAAGTCCCACCAACACACTACTTTTCATTCCTTTTTTTTTGACTTATACTGGGAATCAAGTTCTGTTTCATACATAAAATTAATCAACAAAAGAGAAAGAATCAACAAAAGAAACAACATGGATCAACATTTAAGGATCTCCCATTTAAATAAACTTTCCTTGACTAGGCCAGGGGACAAGAGCTCTGATATGTGTTGTCTGGTGCACCTGATGATACCAACATCTGTATTCTCATTCCTACACTATAAACCTTCCAAGAACAGCCAGGTGTTTTATTTCATCATTACAGAGAACTCCAAATTCCCCTTTTCCCAAAGACTAGAATAAACAGGTTTTGAGTCTGATTGCTCTATATCAGCCACTCTGTAAGAGATTATTCATTCCATCTTTTTATACCCAAATATAACTAGTTCAGGATTTTCCAGTTTGACAATAAAGGAGGTCAAACGTTAATTAGATATGAGCATCTAAAATTTATAAAGACAATAAAGCAAAGAGGAGGAAAGTCCTAAGGAGACTGTACCTGTCTTGGTACCTGCAAAGATGGAAATTAATTCACCCAAGCCCTCCTTTACCTGGAGATGCTCCACAGAACACCTGTCATTCCTGTAGCTTTACCAAGATGAATTTTACTGTCAAACAGACTTCAAGTATTTCATTAATTTGAGGGAATTAGTATATTCTTATATACAAAAAGAGACAAACATGTGATTGATTTTCCAATATTGAGTTTTGAATATTATTTTTTTGCTTCTGTATAAAATAGAAATAAATATAGATAATATACAAATGTGAAATAGTATTATGATCATGACCACAAAGATTGACTATGACCCTATAAACATATTATTTGTATCTACAGGTGAACCCAGCCATCCCTCCCCACCAATCTAAGATACTGGAAAGAAATCTAATGCACACAGTCCAAGCAGCAACATGTAAGTTAAGGGAGCACAAAGAACTACTATTTTCATTTCATGCTTTCCTTTGAAAAGGCACCGTCCTTAGTACTTCAGTACACTGTCCAGGATTCCTTAGAAGTATTTAGAATATATACTCAGAGACAGAAAAAATTCATGTGGTCTGACACCAAAATGGGATGTTTTCAGTAATGAGTGCCATCACATGGCACATTCAAGACAACCAGGTGATCAGGCCTAGCCAGCATCAGTTGATGAAAGGCAGGTCCTGCTTGACTAGCCTGATCTTCTATGACAAGGTGACCCATTTAATGGATGAGGGGAAGGCTGTGGATTTTGTTTACCTGGACTCTAGTAAAGCCTTTGACACCATTTCTCACAGCATTCTCCTGAAGAAACTGACTGCTCATGGCTTGCATGGGTGTACTCTTTGCTAGGCAAAAAACTGGCTGGATGGCTGAGCCTAAAGAGTGGTGATGAATGAAGTTAAATTCAGTTGGTGGCCAGTCACAAGTGGTTTACCAAAGGGCTCAGTACTGGGGCCAGTTCTGTTTAATATCTTTATCAATGAACTAGATGAAGGGATAGAGGGCACCCTCAGGAAGTTGCAGATAACACCAAGTTGGCGGAAATCATTGATCCAGTTGAGGGTAGGAAAGTTCCACAGAGGGATCTGGACAGGCTGGATCAATGCATCAAGGCCAATGGTATCAGCTTCAACAAGGCCAAGTGCTCGGTCCTGCACTTGGGTTGTAACAACTCCCTGCAACGCAACAGGCTTGGGGAATAGTGGCTGGAAAGCTGCCCAGTGGAAAAGGAGCTGAAGTCCTGGTCAACCACCATCTGAACATGAGCCAGCAGTGTGCCTAGGTGGCCAAGGAGGCCAACAGCATCCTGGCTTGTGTCAGAAACAGTGTGGCCAGTAGGAATAGGGAAGTGATTGTCTCCCTGTACTTGGCACTTGTGAGACCACACCTCAAATACTGTGTGTTCAGTTTTGGGACTCTCACCAGAAAGACACTGAGGTGCTGGAGCACATCCAAAGAACAATCAGTCTGGTGAAGGGACTAGAGCACAGGTCTTATGAGCAGCAGCTGAGGTAACTTGGGTTGTTTAGCCTGGAGAAAAGGAGTCTGAAGGGAGATCTTATTGCTCTGGACAATTACCTGAAAGGATGTTATAGAGAGGTGGGTGTTGGCCTTTTCTCGTAAGTAACAAGCAATAACAGGGCAAGAGGAAACAGCCTCAAGCTGCACCAGAGGAGGTTAGATTGGGTATTAGGAAAAATTTCTGCACCAAAAGGGTTGTCAAGCACTGGAATAGGCTGCCCAGACGAGTTATTGAGTATCATCCCCGGAGATATTTAAAAGACACGTAAATGTGACACTTAGGGACATGGTTTAGTGGGACCTGGTAGTTTTGGGTTAACAGATGGACTCGATCTTAAAGGTATTTTCTCAACAAAATGATTCTATGATTTTATGATGATATATTTGGATACCTTGCTTAGCAGTTTGATAGAAGCTTATTTTTAAAAGCAACTTAAATCTCTACTCTCAGCAATTTCAAGGAAAGTGTTCTAAATATGAGCTGAATATTAAAAGTACTATGTTTTTTTCTCTTTACTTCTTGGAAGATGATCATAGATTTCTTAGAGGTTGCTTGTAGCATAGCCAAACAGCAATGCAGGAAAAGTAAAAGGCCATTGATTTTTATTTTTTTTTATTTTTTTCCTACCACTATGAAACTAGCAAGAATAACTTATTGCATTGTGGGAAGATTACACTATTCATGGAGACAAAATCTTCAAAACACAGCCTGAATTTTAGGAAAGCAAACCAATTAAGAAGAGCATGCCAAAACATATTACAAACGACAGAAGCATCACACCAGTTTACAGACAGGCCACCTAGCAGGCAGTGACAGAACCCAGGCCGAAGTAGCAGAAAATTTAATTAAACAGAAAAAAATCCCTCTCTCATCTCCTCCTCAGAGAAGCCTCTGACTAAACATCTCATTCTTGACAACAGCTAGGAAACAGCTATACTTTTCTTATAGCACTTATCCCCAACTCCTGCCCACAGACAATACTCTTTCATTTCAGCAGGACTTGGTGAGGTTCCAGTACCCCTTCTGTTGGCTGTATACTCTATACTGTGAAATAGTAAATACACAGGAGAAAGAAGTCTGGCTACACTGTTGCAGCTCTTGTGTGTTGTCTGGTTGGGAAGTCATGAAGTTATTTAGGAGACAGAAGTGCTCTTGAGCAACACCCATTAAGGTTGCCCACACTTTTATTCTAAAGCATCTGCATATCTATGAATCAGGAACTTGTAAAAGGCATGGACAAAACTTCATGATAATTTTGGACACCTTTCCACAACTACATAATACTAGTCATCTACTCACAAAATTACCTCGTGCTCCTAAGCGACTGATGTTACACAATGTAAGAGAATGTAGCATCACAAGAAAGATTAAGTACACCAAGCAGGGTTCGTGCAAGAATATAATGTAACATTCTGTGAAGACTGCTATGAATCCAGAAAAAAAGTTAATTAAAAGTTCTCTTCTCTGGAAGAAAATAAGAGGAATATTTGGTCTTCCTCTAACAGGACAAATTAGCCTTCATCTTTTTGTCTCCTCTAAGAATAAACAAGATGTTTGCTGGTCAGGGAAAGGTTTTAATTTTTACTGTGCTTTGGTTTTTTGTAGTTGTTTTTTGGTTTTGGTGGGGTTTTTTTGTGGTCCCTCTGCAAGTGATTTCAATATATACAATCACCAGTCAGCTGCTCACTAACTTCATTTAAATATAATGCTTAAAGGACTGCCTTACAAAACTGAAACTCAGAAGTTCTTTCTTTCTGGGAAACATACAGGAAATATATTAGAAGTCACTGTAAGTTGCACAAATTGTGAAGAGCTTCAAGAGCTTCCATATTACATAAGAAGAAATATCTGTTGATAGTTGCTATGTTTCAAAAAATCACTATCAATGTCCACATTGCTAACATGACTTGCCCCACTACTCCTCTCTATTTCCAATTACCTAGCATTATGAGAATCAATTCTTTAAATTGCACTTAGAAATCATGTGTGAAGACTTTTGCTCAACTGGTCCAACCCAGATACAGATGATACAATGATCATGAGGGCTTTGCTATAAGTTAACACAACTGTATTCCTGACTTGACTTCAAAAATCTTGGTAATCACCATTGCCACATCTAATCAGTATTACAACTAAATTCGTAACGTACTCCACTTTTATTTATTGATGCTTTCCTAGAGGAAATTCACTCTTCTCTAGCATATACTTCTTTTTATACCTACCATCTGACATTTGCTGACAATCAGAATCAGGGCTTGAGTGAAATGCTGACCTTCAGATAGAATGGAAGTATAGACACCATTGCTTCCTCTTCACTTGGAACACTGTCTATGAAAGCGTTCTCTCCAGTTTCTAATTAGTGGGGAAGAATACTTAATACTGAAAAATCAAAAGACAAAACCAGGGCTAAGCTAATACCTTTAGTTTATTGGATAAAGTCCAATGAAGAAAATTATATTTATTCTTCCACCTTCACAGAGAGATCGAATGAAAGTTTGCCATACTCTAGAACCAAACGTCTCTAAAATTCAAGCAGACTGACCACTTTTCTCACTAAAAGAGCTCTGGTTATTAACTAATGTGAAAATACATTGAATGTTCTTTGCACATTGAAGTAATAAAGGTGAATTCTACATGGGAAAAATGTGATTGCCTTAAGTTAAATATCAAGAAGCAGCAAAGCCTAGGAATTTGGGAAGCCCAAGAATAATGTCAAAAGAAAAAGTAATTTTTCTTAAGCAACGGTATTCTTTACCCTAATTTTGCTACACAAATTCTGGGGTAACTGGTAAATTCTTGCTACAGCTGCTAATGTTCAAAAACATAACTAACTCGGATATTGGGAGACTTACTCTTTTCTGTTTTAAGGCAAGCTGTTTAAAGCTTTGCCTTCATGTTTGTCTTCCATAGTTAATCCTAATTCTCCATAACCACTTGAGAGACAAAAAAAACTGTTGCTCATAAATTAAACACTGAACCCTGAGTCTTCAGAACAGAAGAGAATATAACAAGATTTGATATACTTTAGGGTTCTTTCTTCCTACATTTGTATACATAATGTCAGCTATAATTTTTCAGGTCCCTTTTAAATCTGTTGCACTGCTAACAGAACTGTAGCTGCTCTTTATTTATTTTTATCTCCCCCCCCCCTCCCGTTCATAATACACAGGCTGTCTGGCTCATTTTCAAGCTATTGAAATATTTCAATTCTAAAACGAAGTACAATACCATAACCACTTATGTGCTTATGCTTAGGAAACTCTCCCTCCCTCCCCTCCCCAACCTGCTGTGAATTTCTAAAATCTAGAAACAAAACTGAAAATTCAAGCGGACATCGTACCTTTGTATTGTGCTGTTATAGTTGTTCCCTTCCGAGATTAAAATAATACATAAAAGAACTTGTTCTTGTGGTACTATTTCTGGTATTATAAAATCCAGACATGTACAGAAAGTGTGAAACACAAACACAAAACACAAACACTGAACACAAAACCATCTAACTAAGCTTTTACAGACTTAATGTCTGTTCAGTTTCAGCTGAAGGGTTAGCTGTAGGTGAGCTGGATTTAACCGAAAGTACACCTCAATGAGCTTTCATCTGGTCAGGGCAAACAGAAGTTTGTGGTGGATAAATTATATTAAAGTCTGCCTTGTGGAGCTTAGTACATAGTGCTGAATTTGAACACTAGTTGGCTTCATTTTTCCTAATATTAGTTCATGTATGGCTATTTGAACCTGATATACTTAAATGTACTATTGAAAAAAAAAAAAGTAATTAAAAAATCATGGCCAACTTCTACATCAGTTATAAATTTTTCACATGGCCACAGCAAAGTCCCTTAATCTCCTGCCTCAAAATCACATTATTTTAAAAAATATTTTCTTATTTTTACACCACAAATGTTTTCCTTCATTCAGTGAAAAGAACATTATTTAAAAATGCAAAATAAATCTATATATTACCTTATGTGAGCCTGCAAAGCCAGGAAGAAGCAATGCAGTTCTTCTGTTTGGAGTGAGAAACAACCAGAAATCTATGCCTATTCAGGATGTTAAATGAGGAAACCACTTTAACTGCTTTATGTTAAGAAGCTATACCAACAGCACTGGCACCCAAGTCACTTGCTATATGAACTGCCCATAAAATCTGTGGAATGCTGTTTGTCATATATGCATATTAACATTTTTAATTTCATACCTGAGGAGCAAATGCAGAAGGGATGATTTATCAAAGGTCCAGGATTGACAGTCTCCTCAACAAAGAGGGGATGTTGCACAAACAATGATGTCTTTCTGTAACATGTTATATCATGACATAATTTCAACAATAAAAACGTTGTCACTTTGGAGTGATAGCAGTATAAGAAGAGTCAGCCCCACTGTCTTTTATCAAAACTTATTTATAAAGTTTTACTTCATGAACTGCATATAAGGGAGTGGGAATTAAATAGCTATGATTCACCTGAGCAGCCTTCCCATTCTAGGCCAACAATAATTCAAAAAGTCCTGAATATACCTAGCTTTTCTACTAGGCAAAAAACCCAGAAATATTTGAACTACCCGAGGCCCTTCTTGCATCCTCATGCTCATATGATTCCTTTCCTAGAGTCCTCAGAAGACAAGTTACAGATGCCTCTGAAACTCCTGCATAAAGGGAAGATACTTTATACTCACAGCAGTGAAAATGTTGCTGATCAATTTAGCAGAAGCATCTAATTATAGCACAAGTAAGATCAAACAATTGTGCGAAACCTCTGTTCATCTTAGTCCCAACCTCTCCTCTGAAATTCGGTTAACTCTGAAGAGTTAAATCCCCGTTAATGTTTGATCTTCAGACTCCTGAATCCAGTACTCAGGCCCATAACTCTGTTGCAGGCTCTGCAGAGCACCAACTAAATGCAAGTAACAGGGCTAGAAATGTGCTCTTCTGTTTCTAAAATCTTAGCCTCATCACATATAAAATGACACTTGAAATTTAATTACCTTAAAACTTAAAAATCTTAAAACTTAATTATCTCTTGGAGCAATTTATGCCTCCCACAGCTGTAACTGTGGATTCAGTAACACCGGTTGCAAGGAAAATACAGTCCTAAACATCAAGGTCCCAAGGCTCTTAGTTAAAATCTGGCTCCTAGGGCTTCTGTGCTCTGCAGTGCAGGAAAAGGACCTCTGGAAGCCCCAGCCAAGCCACTAAAGGCTGGAATATCATCACCAGCCACAAGTCAGGAACCTGGAAAGCCAGGAGTACCAACCCTACATAGTGCATATGGCACAGTAACAGACCTTGGAAATCCAGGTTTTCCAGAAGCTCATAAAGCCAGCTGGTAGGAATATATTTGTTTTTATTTTTTTCATTTGTTTCTTTGGGATTTTTGTTTTTTTGTGATTGTTGTAATAGCCAATACACTTGTGTGAAGCACTTTGGTTCTGGCAATTTGGCTTTTTCATAGGTAAACTAATTTCAGCAGAGAGCCCAAACCTGCCCTTGACATTGCCCTTCAAGTTGCAAACCCTTCCTCTGTAAGTTTCCTGAGAACAGAGGTCTGGACATACAACCCTGCTGCCTCTAAACCCAGAAGATGGAAAGGAAAACCAGGAGGTGGGAGTTACCAAGGTTTATCACCCACAGGACCTCTGTCTGCCTAAGAAGCCTGCCCCAGGGCTGATGAGAAAAAAACCCCACTACTTCTGGAAATCACCAAGGCATTCTAGGAACGTCTTGTTCATATTTTAGGCAGATAACTGTGAGTTAGATTGAAATTAATTCACAAGTTCTGAAATTACCTCAGTCTGAAGACTGGGTGAGAGGCTCAGTTGTTGTGAACTGATGTAGGTCTATTTAAGGCTATGGAGCTAATCTCTGCATTGTTGTATTACATTGACAGAATTGCTCAATGATATTTTT
This sequence comes from Actenoides hombroni, assembly GCA_024336885.1. NCBI lineage: Eukaryota > Metazoa > Chordata > Aves > Coraciiformes > Alcedinidae > Actenoides > Actenoides hombroni. The sequence goes on from WUAM01000143.1 coordinate 33,893,202, forward strand.
TTTTTTCCATATTTTAAGTAAACAATGGATTGAAATGAACAACTCTTATCTTCAGATGTTTATCTAGAATTACTGCCCTAGAGTGTGCAGGCAAGTAAGTCCTTTCATTTCTTAGGCCCTTTCTATGTGTGAACTAAATTCAGAAGAATCAAGTGTTTATTCATAAAACACAGACAAGATCTGGACCAAAAAAGCCATTACTACAATGAACAATGGGCCGGACATTTATGGGTACTTATTAGCAAGACAACACAGAATGTTAATATTGCTTTTCAATGTAGCTTTAGAATAAAGATTTTTTTAGAAAGATAAGTTTGATCTGTAATTCAAATCACACTGTATCTTTGATTTGCTACCCCCTCCTCCTCTCGCCCTTCCTTCCCTCCTCCATCCCCCAAAAAGCTTTATATAGAGTGGCTGGAAAGCAAAGTAGGAATCTATGCAGACACTATCCATCACATTTCTGTCTTAATTGAATGACACCAGAATGAGATCGATAAAATGTAACAAGAGACAGCTTTGCATTTCCACACTCACTTATTCTCCCTCTCTATTACTGCCAGCCATCACCGTGACCAGAAAGCCTAAGTATTGAGTTGGAACACTGCTGCCAAGCAAGCTGTTAGTATATGAATAAACTTGTCAGTAAAACAATAAAACTTATAATACTGGGAAAGGCCAAAGTGTCAAAAGGCCGCTGCAAACAGCATTAAATATGCTGCTTTTAAAGCTGTACTATAGAAACATATGAGGAGTTTCTAAATAACATGGGCAGTGGCAATTCTTAAGATATTATTCTCTTCATTCCCTCAAGACATGTCTGTGTGCATGTGTGTGACCGTCTGACATGCAGTTGTCGTGACCTCTTAGCACAAATCTGCAATTTCGACAATAAACCCAGACCAGCTGTGATTTCCCCATGTTCAAGGATTCTGAGATCTCCAATGCATTATTGATAACCTCATTGCTGTGCTAAAAGCAGAGGCTGACACACTCATAATCCCAGACTTTTCCTGAAAAGCTCCAGCTTCACACACCAATCAATCACAAAAAATAAAATGAACAAAAGCCCATTTCAAAACAAGGCTATATTTTGTGTATTGCATCCATTTCAGTGTGCATGGTAAGTAAAAATTTGAGCTTTTTTCAAACTCATCTTTTTTTTCTAGCCTGCAATTATCATGATCTTGTACTCCTTACAATGTAAGGGTAATGCTAGATTATCAGGAGCATAATAACTATGTCAGCTTTGGAGTCACATTTATGTTTAGAGGCTACATTGCTGTTGTAGCCACACTCTCCAAGCAGAACTAGGGCTCATTCTATTAGATATTCTGCCAACCACAAGGCAAATGAAAATGTCCAACTCAAACAGCTAACGGTGTTTTAAAAAAAAAAAAAAAAAAAAAAAAAGCTGCATCAAGTGAATATGATAAACAAAATTAATTATAAAGACAGGAAGAGGAAAGAGTTAACAATAGTAAAACTGCACAGGATACAGCTTTAGTTATGCATAATTAGAAGGTTCCTGGAATCTGAAAACACAAGTATTACCAATTTTCTAGTCTCTCAGTTTAGTATGTAAAGAAATGCTTAGACATTGCATCACAGGAAATGTTCCCTTCATGTTTCAAGACAGACTGTCATATTTCAGCTTGAAACTCAATTAGATATTAAAACAATTGCTGTACAAGTACAAGCACTTCTGTCAGGCATTATTACAATCCAGCTGATGAGACACTTGTCCTCTTAGCTTCAATAGATAATTCTTCATGCCTGGCTGACATTGTTTCTTCATTATTATGTTCATGCTTAATCTTAGAGCAGCTTTTTTTTCTAATGGTTTTTTGTTTTTTTCCTGTACCAACAATCAAATACAACTTGGCTAGAGGTACAAGGCTGAGACGCTCACATTAGAACTATTCCTCAATTTATCACTATTTAGCAAATTTAAGCATGTAACAACTTTAGTTTCTGTTGATGTTGCTTTTTTTTTTTAGAAAGTATATTTATACAGTGGACCCAAAAGGAATTAGTTTTCAATATTATACCAAAGTTATAGCAAGTATGCAAAAATTACATTACTGTAGTGATCATCAAATCAGCATTATTGAAAGCATAGTGAAAAAAATTTGTAGATTCTCCTCATCTTTCAAAACTGTATCTAATTCTGAGTTATCAATAGAAAAATTAAAATCAAAGGGTTTTTCTGGTTTGATTACTATCTCCTCATGTAAGGCTCACCCAGACCAATCAGAACTTGTTAAGATAAATATAATTTCCTTACTGAATTACTTCTGAAAAGCTGAAAATAACTATGGAATCATTGAAACCTTCTAATCACAGAAATAATATAAATATTATTATATCACATTATATAAATATTCAATATGTTATACCTATTGAAGATAATGCCTTATTAGAATATGGCCAATATTAAATACTAGACATCATCATCATATGATTTGGCAGAAAAGCTGGCACCATTCATTGAAAAAAGGTAAGCTGTGAAAGTCTTAATGCCACAGTTTCAGAGAAGTCGTAACACTATGAATTCAGGGTGCCTACACAGTTAATGAGAAAAAAAAGAATACTGTAGAAGGATGCTCAGACAGCCTTTGGGAAAAGCTCCTTTATCAACAATGGAGGAAGCATACAAAGGCTAACTGCCCAGTTTAGATACCCTATTGGGGTAACTGAAGTGGGATGGTGTGAATGCCCATCTGGAAGTGCTTGCAATGCTACAAAGGGAAACTGAGCTGAGAGAATAGATTTTATTCTGGTGCCCGCTCTACGAAGCTAGGGAAAACACAACATTTTTGACATATGAAAGGGACAATGCAAGCTGGGTCTGAGTGCAATAGGTTTCTTCCCTTCCTCTTCCTTTGCTCACACCAGTGGATGAGAACTACAGACAAAAGCTGAACACACCAAGTACACGCTATATGCCTCTTATGACAAGGGCAAGATGCATCACTAGAAGATAGCTCCCCAGGATGCTAAAAGCAATAAAAGGTAATTCTAAGCACAAGTATTTACTTCACTAAATTGCATTTAGAAGGTTTGGGATTTCCAAAGAGCATTGTCATATTTCATCAGGTTTCCATATGAATACAGAGCCTTCTCCTCAACCAACTCCATCCACATGGTGAATTTCTCAGTGGTTTACAAAAAAATTATCAATCAAGCCTGTATTTCACTACAACACATAAACAAACATAAGTCTCTTTATTTAATCATTTAATCCCTCATTAACATCAATTTACAGAGGTCTATTTTTTGCTTCCTAATAACCTACATGAAGAAGTTCCTGATTCTGTCATTCCAAGGTTGTCTTTGTCAGGGAAAGCTGATATTACAGACCTTCCCTGTCTTTAAGCAAGTAGCCCTTCCTCTTGGTTGGTTTTCATTGTGTTTAATTCTGCAAAGCATGGCTGCTTGAATGGTGGCCTGAGAAGGGCTACATTACTTCAGGAACTGAGAAGTGAATACTGTGGACTCAGATCCTCTGGCAAGATTAAAATCATATTTTTTACAGCACAGGTTGCCACTTATTTGCCTAATTCTAATGAGTCTAGTTATTCTCCTTTCATTTACTCATGAGGAGAGTTCAAGCTGTTTACCTGCAATTGACTTACATACCTATGATAAAATCCAAAATACCTAAGTTTAGGACCTAAATTTGCTGTTTAGGCACAGAAAGGAAGCATGTACCTCCCTCCAGAGGTCAAATTCAGAGCACATAAACTAGACAGATGTTTGAAGTCCAGCAATATCACCATACTCACACTCAAGCAAGACTAAAACATAAGCACACACACATGCAGATGAGAAAACCTGACAGAGACAGGCATCAAGCTCTCTCTCAGGCATGTTTAAACACCAAGGGACATTACAAGTAACAAAAGCAGGGCTGCCCCTACAGCAGATGCCCCCTGATGTCCAGGTAAGAGGAATCTCCCCAGGTCCACAAACTCAGTGGAAAACTCTCACATTTAAAGTGACAACAAACTATCAGCTCTACTGTGAAATTACTCATCTCTACTCTCTTTGCAAATGCAGAAATCAAGGTAAGTGATCTGTGCTACTGTGTGAAAAAGAATTCAGACTTTTCCCACATGAACACACTGGTGAAGTGAATTTCAAGTGTATATGGCATGAAGTTTTGGACTACAATCTTCCAGTTACATAACTGCAGGTGAGAGCCATGACGTCACTTCAACAGGCATCCAGGAGACAACAACTTGATAGAAGACCACAGCTCCAACCCCTTCCCCTGCAAGGCTGCCACAGGACTGGGGCATGGAGACCGCATTGCGGATAGCAGTCAGTGCAGCTGACGAGGCACAGAATCAGTTCCCACCTATCCCACACTGAACCACAAGAAGAGTTCAGTAGTGGGTTAATGCTCCTCTACCACAGCCACCACCCCATGCCTGTCTTGGTCCAGAGCTTTGTCATACCTGACACCAGTCAAGGCTCAAGCTAAGAAGCTTTGCACTGTGCTATCTGAGATGGTGCAGCTGTACCTCTACAGATCAAGAGGAGTGTGTGGGACAGCCTACAGTGATACGTATATCTATATAGCTGCACTTACTTAAGTCTGATCACCTCTCTTCGTATACACTCAAGTTATAGTTACAGCCAGAGCAAAGATCTTGAAATACACAAAGGTGCAAGAAGGACAAAGAAATAAGATTTGCACAACTATTATCAGCTAAGGGTTGCAAGTGGAAACACAAGCAAGCACTAACCTGCTTTTGCTGGGGCAGTTTTCAACTACAAGTACTTCACTAAAAACAGCTGAAACTCTTTTCAAAAGATCATTCTTTGCTGGTACACTAAAGGGCTACAGCTTCTCTTGGCCGCCTTCAAAATACAGACACTTACACAGATTTCATTCCAAACACACGAGGCCCTCAGTGGAAATTGGGGATGGGACAGAGTTCAGAATTACTGGTGCATTGTGACTCTACTACAAAGTCAAAGTTTTCATAACTGAAGCACGCTTTAAAAAAATAAAATAAAATTCCTTCAACAAATTTAAAATGATTCAACTTGCCAAGAATCTTACTTCATTTTTTTTTTTTAATCCAAGAAACAGCACTTACATAACACAAAAATATTCTAACTCCAAATGTCAATTTTCTATCTCCTTCTCAAAAGCTGCTTTTTGGGATGAACAAATTTAAAAACAAAATAAAACAAAAAAACACAAACAAAAAAACCCACACAAACCCCAAAACAAACATGTCAAAAAGAGGTAAGAATTTGCTTATAAAATTTAGTAATTTAAAGATTTATTTAAATAATATATCACCCTATAAAGACTGAAATGTTTATAAATGTAAACACCTTATTTTAAAATTAATTTTTCAACCTTACTCATTGTAAAAGATGAAAAGCATGTAAAGAAATAAGTAGTCACAATTTTGAAAACTGTCTGATTATAACTAAGATTAAAGTTAAATAGGATTTGTGTAACAATCATAGATACAATATTTCAATATTGGTGCACTCCTTTACCACTAAAAAAAAAAGATATCATTCTCTCAGTTGTCTAGTACAGGATTAGAGAACAGAGAAAAGAAGTATAATCTGTGAAATTATAAAAGCTTATAAACTATTTCCTCCTATATTTTGAAGTGATTTTGGCTTTCAATATATATTTTTTACTGATTTATTCTTACAAGGCAATCAAAACTCCCTTTTAATAGTCATTTAATATTTAGTTCCTGCCTTCTCTATTCTACTTTGATATATGATGTTCAATATATCAAAGTTTGTGACATATATTCATTACCTTTAAAAAAAATAATCCTTAGGAAACAAACCAATAACACCTACATAAGCTGTTGGCTTTTTTTTCCATGGTGCTTGTATGAAAAACTAGAAGTGGCTTTTCCTTGTTGCATTTTTTTCTAGACTTTAAAATATTTACATAGCGTTGAAATAATATAATTTGGAAAACATGATAAACACTGCTCTGCACCGAATACCAGTTTCATTAGCAAATAGAAAATATGATGAGAAATTCTGTGGTGCTATTCCAGACCACTAAAATAGAACTGTTTCATCAAATATACTGTAAAATAGTAGGAGAGAAGATTGGGGAGTTTTAACTGGTAAAACAAAACAAAGGCTAGATTTTGTAAAGTAAATGCTCGGTAAGGTGCTAGATAGTACTTTGATATGGAAAACTAATATTTTACCACATGAATCAATTAACACATTATGTTACTAATGCATGCCTTCATATCAAAAGGACTTCAAGCTCTTGGACAAATAACATTTACATTATGTCAGTAAAAATTATGCCAGATACCTGTTTGTTATCACATTGATATAAATTATGCCAGAAATCTGTTTATCATCACATTTTTACAAAGCTATTACGGCATACACTGAAGAGTTTACTCTGACACATTACCACTAAGAATATTTATGGAGAAGGAGCAATGCAGAAGAGGCTTGAACTTAATAAGGTAGGGCCATTAATTAGCATCAAATGAAAGAAAAGCAATAAAGCAATTTTGTCACCAATTACTGACAATTTGCCTAAGTACAACCATTAATTTTGTATAATACTACCCCCATAAAATTAAGGGAACAAAACTATTTGAATCAATATCCTTTGCTAGTCTCTTTCCACTAATTTAACTACTTTAAGGCATATCAAAAGTTTCAAAACCTTTAAAGGCCCTAAGAAAAATGGGAAAACATATGGTTATGATTTCCTACCTAAAAGTTGCTGACTTTTCATTTGGGGTTTTTTTCCCCTCTTTCTTTTTTCTTTTTTTTCTTTTTTTCTTTTTTCTGAAAATAAGGAAAACTACGGTGATCAAAATTGTTACCCTTCGGAACTGCCATAGACAAGCATTTGTCTACTTGCACTTTTCCTGCCATTTTAGACAGTTATAAAAGGGAGCCTGTTTAGGAGATCCAGGAATATCGACATTTAATAATTTGATTAAGGAATCTCCAGCATTTACCGACACTGCCAATATTCACATCAGGCAGTGACAGGGCATATGATTTCTATTTTTGCAGTGGGACGCATTGGTAGCCTTTTCCACCTCCAATCTCAAGAAAACAACAAAAACCACGAACAAACCCCTGTCATTCACCTGCCAGCTCTCATCCCCCACAGAATTTCCGACAGGCAGCATCACCCACCAGCTGCCATTGGCGGAAAGCAATGTCCGTGCAGATGTGGCCACAGCAGTTTTGCCTCCCGCATCCTTCCTCTGCCCCAGTGCTGTGCGCCTCTGGCTTCATAGCACAAGGTCAACCGAGTATACACAACATTTAATCGGTACAGCTACTCAGGAGCAGCCTTCCAGAGTCCTGGCAAGCACAAGCATCCAGCATCAGCGACAGCCTGCCCTAAAGTTTTAAACATTAAAATCAGGCAACATGTCCTAAAGCCAAAGTTTTCCAAAACTCTCCTAAGTCTGGTGATGAGTTTGACTAGTGAATGTGCTTTCTGAAGTGACTTCTCCCTGGGCACTCGTCTGCGTTCACTCATCGGGAAACCGGAGCAACCTTTTGATAAACATATCAAAACATATTTGGGAAAGAAAACACACGCAGAACACCTCCATGTCTCCCAAAAAAACTTACTGAGGAAACATACAGCATTTAATCAGCATCCATATCAATTCATAAACCTCGGGTGCTAGAGTACAAATAAACACTCTAAAGGGTTTTAGCCGCAAGGAGATAAGATCTCTCCCTGGGGAGATGGCTAGAAACTGCTCCATTGCCTTTGTGCAGACTACTGGAATGTGCTTGCTTTTCATTTCGGTCTTTGTGTCTGGCACTCAGGCCTCACAGGCAGTGTCTTAAGCCATGCAGGGTCAGGGCAAACAGAGAACTGCATTCATGGACAGATCAAGTTTATGTGAGAATCTGCTCCTCCTGTGCCCTCAATTTCCATTTGAATTGTTAATAAAATCTCAGCCTGAAAGCACATGATCCCATCAGTGGGGAAGTCATGCAGAGAATCCTCTAGCTCAGAAAAACAAAATTTCTTTATCTTTTTCATCCTCCTCCTACATTCGTGGGAATTATGCCATGTAACCCCCCTCCTAAAGTAACCCCCCTCCTAAAGTAACCCCCTCCCCCAGCACAACACCTGATTGCCAGCCCACAGCTTGCACTAAAAAGCAGGGGAAGAAAGAAGGGGAGAGAAAGAAGGGAAAAAGATGCACAAGCAACACGTGGCTACAGCAAAATCACAACCACAGTAATTGCACCTTTGTAGCAGTTTAGACTCCCAGACACCTTCAGGCGAAAGGCAACATAGATATGTCATTTTTTTAAGTTAATTTCCAACAGCTGATAACACTAGCTGCAAGACTTTCCCACAGCTTTATGACATTGCATGAACTACAGGGCCACAGAGATAATAAAAGGTCATACATAAAGGAAAGAACAGAGCCATACCCCAATTAACTTGGTCTCCCCATGCAAAAATTGTACAGGAATAAGAGCCGGTATTTGCTGCAGGCATCAGACATGCATCTCCTAACCTTGCCACGGTCTAACTGGGCCTCTTGTTTCTTCTGCCTTTGCTCCTCGCAAACTGTTTTAATATTGAACGCTTTTCAGAGGGATGGGCTGATGAACGAAAACATGAATTTCCTGCTTGCCCTTTAAGGTGGGTTAAAGGGGGTGCTAGTAATCAATTACAGAACAAAAAGCAAAAGAGAGACTAAAGATTTTACAAACTAGATGTCGTGAAGTTTACACCCTGTTTTCCAACCCTTTTACTCCTTCTTAAAAACCATATTTTTTTTAAGGGACAAAGTATAATACAGTATCCAAGTAAGACCTGTGTGAAATGCAGTGACACAAGAGAGACTGCTGCAGTTTTCACTTGTTCTTTAGAGTAGCATATCAGCCCTGGAAGAACAATAACTACACTAAATATACAATGGAATTTAAAATCTAGTGGTTCTGAGTTTTACATGCTCCCAATCCTTACCACCACTCCCTCCTCCTCAACTGGAAAGATGTTTCTGTTTGCAGTAGCCGCGGGAATAAGAAAAGCTTTATGGAAGCTGTGTCTCTATGACCAGTCCTGCCCAGCACTTCACTCACCAAGGCTTCCTCTTCTGCCCAGCGACCTCAAAGGACTTGCTCCTTGAAGTAAGTACAAACTCCTAGAAAAACAGATTAGAACTTTGCCAGCCTCTGAACAGGGCTTGTCTGAATCATTACAGAATATCATTAGTAGAAGAATATCATTATTGTATAAGTATCTCATGCTCAAAAGCTAATTAAAAATAATACAGGTATTTGAAGGTTCTGGAGGCCTGGGGGTTTGCTGGTTTGGGCGGAGAGGGATCACAGAACTGGGCACAGAATCCATCGTATGCTTTATTCATATCAATAAAGGATGTATCATAGCAGATGTTGAGGAAAAACATTGCTAGTACATGATGAAACTTTCTGCTCTGGTCTTGATATTACACATTTTTTAGCTAGAGCTGGTGGAATTACTCCTTGGGAAACATAACCAATGGGCTGAGCCCTTAATTTTGTTCACCAGGTGTCTGCAAATAGGTCATGTGTGTTATTAATTACTTCGTAAGTCACAAGTCCTTGAGCAGTGTATGCAAACATACTTGACCCTATGACACAATTTTTAACTGACCAATATGAATAATCACTTTTGGTTATTTGCAATGTGTGACTGGTCACTTAATTCACAAAAGTGTGCTCTTTCCCTGATTGGGTAGCCCAGTCCATATAGACAAGAAGGCCTTTTCTATTTGCTAATTCTCCACAAATTCTTGCAACTGCCTAAGGAATCTACATCCACATCAGTTAAAATGCTTCGTTCAGATGGGAATTTGAGTGCAAATGTTCTTGCAAATACTTGTTGCAGGTTGTTTTTCTCCCCACATAATCTGTGACTGGTGAACGTGGCTTTGACTTTGTGCTATGAATACCTGGAGAGCTGCAGAGGGAGCACAGGGTGAGTGAACAGCTTTACTACAGCATTGTGTATGCTCTCACAGAACACACCAGCCGCTCTGTGGAATTTACAATTTCAACGTACCATCTAACCCTCTTACAGGATGCTTACAGGCTTTCTTGCCCAAATGACATTGTCCTTGTCTCCCTGGTGCCTGAATATGAACTGCCTTTCCTTTTTCATACAGTCATCCTCTCCTCATTCAAATACCTCCTTAAAACTCCTTTCTCTTGGATAGCTTATTGATGCTTACTCATATTTTATGGATACAGTGAAAGCTGCCATATCAGAGAACTAAATACAACAACTGAGAGCAACTGCAGAGCAGAGGAATGTCCTTTCATTAAATCCAGACCAGAACTGCAATTCACTGTGCGTATGGATACAGGAAAGAGGAGAACATCGTAGTGGGAAGTTGCATAAAAATGACTTATCATATCTATCAGTACAATGTAGAGTATAAGTCTCACTATTTTTCTTTATGTGTAGCCATTTAAAACACAAGCCAACTATAGCCTCAACTTAATCTTTTGTACTCTGTGGGAACCTCTATCAAGACCAACAGAAGCAGTGTAGTGAAAGTACTAAAGGCTCCTCTCATTAGCTGGTTGGGGTTTTTTTGTCAAAATACCTGTATTTATTGGACAATTCTTCCCTACATATGTATCCTTGGAACTAGCTAAGAATGTGAAGTCCCATCATTAAATATAAATATTTTCATCTTTTTTTTTTTAAATACTCTTATCTTGACTCCCCCAAAAGACTGGCAAGGCTAAAATCTGTAGCCTCTATCTAATTTGAAATAATAAATCTTACAAGTTCTAATGGGCTTATGCCATAAAATAACGGCAAGAGGAAAGGAGAAATAAAAATGGTAGAAAATTAACCCCATCCTATAATAAAAGGAAGCTGGACTAAAATGCAGGCTCCCCCAAATGAGCTGGTGAACTTCCCACTTATTTTTTTCCAGAGATTAAACCATACATCAGGCATGGTGTATCAATAAAAAGCATGGTAAAAATTCAACAACTACACTTGCATCTTCCAAGTTCTGGTTAAGTGCCTTAAGTAAACAGACAGTTTTCCTCTGTACCTACCTATTTCCTACTTTATCTTATATATACATGTTCTAGGTACAGTATGTATTCTATACATGACAATCTATGAACTTAAAAAGGTCCAAATACTGAGGTACTTTTGTTCATTTAAAAGGAAAAAAAAATAGAACACCAAAATGTCCATATTAATAATGTAATAGAATTA
>WUAM01000143.1:33912610-33924393 GCA_024336885.1 Actenoides hombroni
AATTTATATTTATAAAACATTATTTTCAGACATTCTCTTTTCACAGTCAGCAGCAGATTTTGAACCAAATTCAAGATAGTTTGTAAACATGCATAAATTTAATAGTGTGGCAATCAAGTTTACAAGAGACTAATTTAATCCTTTCTTGTATAAAGTACAAATGACTTCATACATCCCTTACCCTTTTTGTTTGGAGTAGCAGAAACTCACTAGCACTCTGTTTTAACTAAAGGTATGCAGACCACATTAACTGTATTTCATTTTAAGGCAAGAAGAAAACATCTTGCAACAAAATGTCTTTCTGAGTTTGAAGTTCTTTTAGTGACTGAATACAGAAAATAAATATTTTCAATACTTTGTTCTAAGAAGTTCGTAAACTGAATGCCTACCTGCAGAATGCAAATAAAATATCTTCCTTGTCATTTATGTATCTGATAATTATTTTTCCAACACAAATTTATTTTTCACTTGAAAATAATACATATTTTAGGTACAAAAAAATACAAAGCAATTGATCTCAGTATAGTACACATCTTTTTCATTAACCTCATGTGTTGAATTATGTCTATATATTTATCATATCTGTCTATCTACTTATATGGATATATATACAAGACTAAACCTCAAGAGACCCATGGTTCAGTCATGTACATAGTGTAAATGAGCAGGTCCAAACAAGGAAACAAGCCTGGCATGCTTCTAATTGTTTTAGTTTTGGGGTTCTTTTTATTAGCATACACAGAAATTACCATGTGCAAAGCCCATTTATTACTGGGTTTCAACTACTTTTTGCATAACAGTAGTAACCCTTGAAACATATTTTATGCAATCAGGTGCTGACATGGTTGATTTTATTACGCAGTTTATGGAATAAATTGACATTTTAGTCCAGCTGGTAGCCATTCAATACAAAACCCAATAGGTGTACCACAGTATGGTATTCTCCTTCACTTCACATAGTTTCAGCCTGGTGAGAAAAGGGTATATAACTATGTAACATAAAGGAAAAAAACCCACAAAATTAATATCTCTGCAACTATTTGGCATAACACAGTATCCCTATTGAGTTTCACAATGATAAACCTAGTAACAGGCATAAGAGAATAACCTGAAACAGGTACTACTGTCTTACAAGAACCTAAGAGCTTTTAAGGGATAAACATTTATGCAGAATGATTGATATAAATTCATCTACATCAAGGAACTCTGGTCAGATCAACTTTAAATATGCTGAAAGAGGGTCCCACCAGCACTCTCTACTTCATAGCTGAGCAAACTTGACATTTAATATATAAATGATGAAGACAAAATATCAAAGTTCATAGAAAAAGAAACTCTAAGGTATATTCAAAATTCTAAAATGTCTTTATTAAAGGATGACAGCATATCCACCTCAAATCAACATGTTGTGGAGGGTCAGAAGTAGAGCTATAATGGAAATCAAAATTTTTGTTCCTAAAGTAAAACAAAACCAAACTCTGTGAGAGACAATATAGCTCATGGGAGGGGAAAACAAAACAAAACAAAACACAACACACACACACCCCAAAAAAACCAAAACACACACAATAAAAAGAAACCAACCAAAACCAAACAAAAATCCCAATCAACCAAATAAACAAAAAAAACCCGACAAAACAAAACCCCTAAATCTTATGATATTGAGACATTATATGCTAAATGCTATCAGTTCTTCTCTTGGACAGGGAATGAGAATAACCTCTTATTTAAGGTGTGATAGGAATAAATGACCATGAAATATCGACGTCCTGCTGCCTTCCACATTAAGGTAAAAGAGTGAAACATAAACAGTTAAATAAAATCTTCAAGCCCTGCCTAAGATTTCTATGGATTGAACAATTTGCTAAAAGAAAAATGCAATAGGTTTCCGCTCACAGCCAAGTCCTAACCTTAAACAAGTTTGTGGCCCTGTCCTGTGTTATTTCTTCTCTTTCACAAGTGAAACCACAACATCACACTCTCACAGGGCTACATCTTCTCAATCACCAGACCCGCACCTGAGGGAATTTGAGGCTGGTCATCTTTTTTCAAAGTGTGGAGAAAAGAAAGTAAGATCACAGGTCTGTCCAAAAAAATTGGTATAAACAGGAAAAGTGGATATTCTGAGAAACACATTCTCTACAGTGCTGAACAGTCATCATTGGCTCAACAGACATTATAGTGCTCTTTCCCTTTTTCAAGAGTTGGTGTGCAAGACCTAACAAATTACTATGAAGAATTACAAGATTCAAAACTACTTGAGCAAAGGTGACTGATTTTATGATATTTACAACTAAGAACAATGTTTGTCACTTTGGTTAGTGTCTCAAAATACATAAAATGAGAGTACAAACTGCATTCCTTCATGACTATTAATTATACATATTTTGGCACTAAAAAAATTCAAGAGAGGAGAGCTTACTCAGAAAAGAAAAAAACATTCTGTTAAAGGTAGAAATTAGATTTTTATTCATACACATTCTGGAAGCTTCATGTGCTATTAATGCGCCTTGGACTTTCAATACTCCATCACATTGCAATGTGTTCCCATTACAGCTTCAGAAGGAGTTGACAGAAAATGACAACATTCATTTAGTCTGCTTGATTCCTGATCTTTATCCACTTGGGGTGACACTTCTGAATATCAATTTGTTATGAAAAGCACAATCCTTCCTTTCTTCTTTTGGTCTCGTTATTTGTTTATTTATTTATCTATTGGTATTGCCTATGAACACTAAAACTATATTGCCTACAAGAATGAGCCCTCAAATGTATCATCTCCATGTTGCATTATTTTTCATAGGAGGCAATCCAGTAGCTGAATTTGTCTGTTCCAGTTAGGAAATAACCCTCAGAGAGAGTGGATAGGCAGAAACGAAACAGTGTGCCACTAATCACAAATAGCTTGTATCTCTACACTGACATAAACAGCTGAATTTAATTTGCATTAGTGCTTTCTCACCCCATTCTAAGAGACTTGTATAGCTAAATTGAACTCTATTAACCTGGATGAATCTGTGGCCTAATAAAAGCACAGCAGGCAAAAAAGTTCCTACTGCACCAGTCTGAACATGGTTTTATTCTAGCTTTGTCCACATAAAAACACCAACACCTGAATTTGTTATTGACAAACTAAGAAAACATTTTATGATCCATCTTTGGTTATTTCCAAAAGCAGCTACGCTAATAGTTTGAACATCTTAAACCATAGGTCTTTGATGTTCCTGTCCTTGCTTTTGTGCCACCATTACAGCTTCCTTGATGTATTTATTATTTTGCTAAAATACTCCTTCAGAATTCCATGTCATGACAGCAGATAATTTACAGTCTGGTGATGAAAGCGAGGGAACAAACAAGAGCTGAAAGCTTATGAAATAAGGAAAATGAACCAAGGTGTTGTCCTCTCCCTTCTCCTTCAAACAACAACAGGGTAAGTCCTAACTTCTCTTTTTAATATATTATTTTCCATCCTCTTTTTCTCTTTCCCAAGAGTAAGAAGCACTAGAAATCAGAACCTGAAACACTTCTTCCCTAATCCTGACATTTTTGTACTAAAAATGATAGCAGTGCTTCAATACAAACTCCAATATTACTTGGGTGCTCCCATTTTGGTGTTTCTGAAGACAAATCAATGTAATCACTGGCTAACCCAAAAAGCAAGTCACTAACATTATAAAGACTTCTTCACTCACTTACTTCACCAGTATTACTGCCTGAAATCCATTTTGGTTTCATCTAGAATGTGTTATATTGCTGAATTTGCTTAAGGATACAACTACTTATTAAAACTGGCCACCTAAACTTTTAAGATGACTTCCATTAGACACCAAGAAGCCTTCAGACAAAGGCTTAATGAAATTATACCTATTATCATCATTGAAATATCACTAAAAGGAGCAGAAAGAATGCAACACTGTTTCCAGTTTAAAAATGACATTTAAAGTAGGACTGAATTCTCTTCCTCAGAGATGTATCCGAGAACTGGTACCCAATGCAACAAGAAGAACTTGTATTTCTGAGGAACTAGACTTCACTGACTGGGGACAGCAGGATGCCTGGCTTCCACGATCTACTTTGTTTTCAACATAAATTTTTCCTTATCTAGATTCACAAAAGGCAGACACTATGAAAATACGGCAATATGAACAAAGTGAAGAAAGAGTATTCTGTTTGATTTTAAGGCATGGGCAGATTTTTATGCAGCAAGAATTTAGAAATGTGAAAAAAAAAATCATCACAATCTATGAAGTTTATAAACCAAAGGATGCAATTTAGCAGACTTGGATTGTGAAAATAGTGGTTTATGTAAATTAGCAGTTGTTTTGCTTTTATTTTTGTAAATTGAAACTCCTCCTTTCTGTTCATTATTTTAAAAATAAATACCAACTGGAAAAATAATGAACAAACTATATATGGCATCATTCCTAGATTATATACGTGATTCTATACGTACCACAGTCTAATGAAACAAAAAAATTCCTGATTCCCAGGACTGTGCCTGAACAGCAGGGTGTTTTTTCTCTTCTCATAAAGAACTGATAACTACTGTTCCTAATCTGGAAAGGCTATTAACTATTTAAATACACTTATTACCCCTTCAGCCTTTGTATTTACTGTATTATACTTAAAGAATGGTTTGTTGTTATAATTACTATGGTTTAAAAAATTGAACAATATCAAAGACAGAGATGTTTCTTTTGTTGAACAGAAATTAGGTGGGAGATTCACAAAAGCAAAAAAACCCAAAACAAACTGGAAAGCTCCTTCTGTAAACTTTTTGTCTAATTCCCTTTTGAAAACATCCTCAGTAATTGCCATTTGTTGACATTCAGTTTCATGACAGCAGATTATTGCAGAAAATAAAGTTTGAAAACTAATTTGAAATGAATTTTTCACCAGCCACAGTTCTGGCACAGAGCATCTGTCACCCTAACAAATGTGTACTAGAATTAATCTTCATACTGTACAAGGCTTCCCCAGTAGCTTCACACCATAGCAGATCACAGAGAATTACCAGATTTATTATCCTTTTATTGATCATCCTGAGCCATTTGGATGGATTGATTCTGATATGCTAGTCCTTAGACATATTAGATAGATTACTTAACAAATTTCAGAGCAGCTGACCGTGACCAGGTCAATATCTCACAGGAAGTTCTTGCTCACATATACCCATCACTTGCCAGGAGTATGTCTGTCCTCTGATCTACAGCTGTCTTCTTGTGATATACAAAACAGACTAAAACCAGAGGAAGTTAAAGCACCCTGATTTTGTCTTTTGAATTTAGACTATATTTGTGGCTTAATAATATGCTGCTTTGCATATATACTTTGAAAGATCTCCATTATTCTACTCTTATCTACCAAAAGGAAACGTGTCTGCAGAGATTAATCACTCTTATATGACAACTCTTTTTATTTTAAAAATACCAACTTCTGACAATATGGACAGCCTTCTGCAGCATGTTTTAGTTTGAACTGTAGAATAGAACAAAAGGAAGGATATTTAGTAACTTTTTTAAAAGCTACATGAGAGAATCTGGTGAGGGAATCTGTGGCTTACCATAGTAGATTCAAAGCCTGACACAACTGTCCTAACATGCTAGCCACATCCCATGCTTTTGAAGTATAGAAAACTATCCTCCCTGAAGATCTCATCCTACTCCCCGGTAAAAATGGGCTGCCCCTTTTTTACCATTAGTCAGGAGCCTCTATAACCTCCAGAGACCAAGGCTACGCACAGCCTTGGACTACGCATTTCTAAACCTGGAGTCTGATCCTCAACTCGCCTTCCACTCAATCTGTAGGAGCCACACAGCACAAACATCCTGAAATCTCAGGTCTCCTCCTGCCACAGCAGGCTGGGTTGACTCACCTCTATCACTTTTACTCACAGAAGGCCAAGCAAGCCGGAGCTGAGAGGCCACTGTACAGCAAATGGTAGCTACTAGCTCAAATGCTCCCAAGTCCAGGGATGGAAGAGATTGTATCAGCCCAGTGAAAAAGAGGCTGACTTCTCCTTTCTGTCCTTCAGCTCTGCCTTAAACTGACAAAAAAGGCAAGGAGGGAAGAAGACAATACAAAAGTCCTTGGCATGCTTATCAGACAACTGTCTCAAGTAAGGCAATAGGGAATACTAAGGACAAGACTTAATCCCACTTCTCATATGTAGGAGGGCACCTTTATTGATGAGATGATGCCTGTAGAGAGAGACCTCTCCTGAGGCTAGATTTCATCAGCATC
Organism: Actenoides hombroni; assembly: GCA_024336885.1. NCBI lineage: Eukaryota > Metazoa > Chordata > Aves > Coraciiformes > Alcedinidae > Actenoides > Actenoides hombroni. The sequence goes on from WUAM01000143.1 coordinate 33,918,854, forward strand.
TTCTTCCAGCTTACCTTTTCTGCTTTAAAAGTCATGACAACCATCGAATAGGAAAGGCAATGCTGTTGGCTAGTCTGTGACACAGGTCTTTTCCAATCTAGACATTCCTATGATTCTATGATTTCTTTTCTGTGCATGAAAGGGTCAATACACACAAGTCCCTTTTCAAGAAAATGCCCTAACTGCCAGGCTACAAGTGATTCTGGCTGCATCTTGGTACAGAGGACCTGATGTCCATGTTATGAACATTTCAACTCTATTTTGCTTCTGCAGTTTGAATGCCTGACTGGAAAGCATCTCCCAACTTAGCTTCATTTGAAATGAAACTGGTTCATGTGCTCCAAGAACCAATGTACAATAAATAGAGATCATTTTTTCTGCAAGTGTTTCATGTGAATCCATATGAACTGCTTCTGAAGTTAATAGACTATATATCTAACCTAGAACCAGTATAAACTAAGGAATTGAGATGGGTGGTTGAATTATGGAGCAGATGATACTAAAAGAGAAGGTTACAAATATACTCAGAAAAGTTTATTCACAGAAAACATTTTGCTCCAAAATTTTAGACTGATAACTCAAAAGTTATAAAAATAAACTAAGGAGTAACTGGCTAGTAAGTTAATCTAAATATTTTCCAGAGCAATTCAAGATAGCAGCCCAAATACAATTTTAGATAACTAGAGAGAAACAAAGATGGCAAGTACATTTTTTCTGTTGGCACTACACATAGAAAAAAAAATAAATAGAAGTGCTTTACAGTAAAAAAAAACAGTCCTTACACCACAAATCTTTCCTGGTACACAGGAGTTCTCTTATTTAAATTATGCAACTAACAAAAAAGGAAAGAAGATATGAAATCTTTGATAATATGTGGTCTTTTTCTTAGAAACAGATGGTCCCTAAACATGATCAAGAAGAAAAATAAAACTGCATTTACTTATTATGAGGTATTTAAAAGTTCTACAAAGTCTTCTAAGAAGTCGAAGTTTAACTAAGGAAGTTTCATTTCTCCTTATCCAGATCCATACATCTCTGAAGGACTAGAAATTTAAAATCTGGAAATTCACTGATTTCAGTAGTAAAGAAACAATTGACCTAACTCATGCATGCTGGGATTTTCAAGGAAGCCTGCAGTAATAAAATGTTCAAATTACTTTATAATGGGAGTCAAACTTGTAAGTCCTTAAGGCCTGTTGAAAATTATACGTGTATCTTCCCATATCCTGAAACCAAACAAATTAAAATTTTAAAAAAACCTTCTGTGAAGTAGCAACAATTGATTATTTAATAGTTGATTAAAATTTCTTACTAACTGCCTCCAGAATTTCACAGTAGGAACATTAGCACTCATATTTCTATTTTTCATAAATGTCAATTCCTTCTGACATTGTGTGTTATTCAACATGAAAGATATCTGGAAAGTAATTCTGCGTAGTAGTAGGCTATACCATAAAAGCTATCCACTGCATGCTAGCAACAATGAATCAACAAAAAAATTTAGCTAAGGTAAAAATATGAGCCCTTCATAAGAACATATCTTTTAAACATTTTCAGAACACAGAACAAAGTTGGAGATTCAGATTTGCTTTGTTTGAGCACAAGAGGCATTCAAGATTCCAGTCTACCAGCTATTCCAGGGTAGGTTCTCCTATTCCTATGTGCTACACCCTTTACTCATATGTTACACCAAAAGGCCTGAAAGGCCATGCTTCTGTTCCAATGAAATGAAAAAGAAAAACTATTTCATGAAACTAAATTCTTGTCTTTCAGCCAGCTCTAGGGGTTAGGATGTGACCTGCAATCACGTAAGTAGGTAAAGTATTGTGAAATGAGTCTCTACAAGTGTCCCGTAGAACAGGTCCAATGCCCAAGGCAGAAGTAGCCCATCCTTGACTCTTTATTACACAGACCGCAAAAGGCAATTTTATCAACATTTCTGAGAATCTTTTACCCAGCTGTAATCCTTTTTTTTTACAATTCATAAAATCTGAAGACTACACTTTCTGTTTAGGAAGGTTTTGTGCTCATATGGGATTATGCAGGAAGATATTTTGAGTGCAGAGACCTCACCGGGAAGTTGCATGTGGTTCTTCAGATGATACTTTCAAGAGTTGGGAACACCTATAATGTATGAGGCTTGGGGATTTCTCCATATAAGTATTAGAACTGGAAAACCAGAAACTTGTGTTTGGTCTAATAATGAAAAAATATGTAATACCAAAGGAATGCCAGTATTTCAATTCAGAAATAAAGAACAGCATCACTTGTTTGCATGCCAGGTCCATTTTATTCCTGTTTTAAATATGGGGAAATGAGGGCACTGGGAAACCGTGCAACTTTCCATCAGTGAAAGAGTAAGTGTTAACTAAGTCCAAGATGCCTAACTGACATGTATCCTGTCTACAACTGTTTTCTTTGCCTTTTATTTCTCTTCAGGGCACATTGGTTTTATTCTTCAAAAATTTCTCCTGAGTATGAGAACTGAAACTCTGGTCAAACAAGATAATAGCACAAAAATCAAAAAGGTCTTAAGAGGCCACACATAATATATCCAAGCATGAAATGCCCCAAGTTTATAGAGAAAAGTAAACATTTTACAATATTTGTAATCAACACAGGGAGTCTTTTATCACTTTGCAGAAATCTATGCCAAGGAAAAATTGCAGCTCTTTTATTTTTTAATGACGCAGCATGCTGTTAATTTGGGTATCATGCCAAAGAGCTCTGTGGTGATATTCAGGAAAGAGCAGTCTAAAAACCCCTCAATGTCTTAGGTAAAATTGAGTCTGAATGGCTAACCCAATTTGAAAACAAATCAATTTAAAACTAATTTTATCCACAACATGCAGTTTTTTAACAAATATCTTTCACTACAACAGAGATACTAGCAACATCATTGAACCCAATACATTTATTTTGTTCCTGGTGTTGCATACAAAACATAAACACCCTTCTGGTACTACTAAAACTACAGAGGAAATGAATTCCTGAATCTTTCCTCTTTTGTTGTCTCATTCTCATCATTAAAAACAAAGGCCACCTCACGGCCACGCAAACACCTAGGAATGTGTCCTGCCCTGGTTTCTTGGCTGTTCATCAAAACCATCCTCTCTCTCACCTGCAGTCTTAAGGTCACTCCAAAGCAAGGCATTAAACCATGACATGTACACAGAGTCTTTTCCCTTACAGCCTAAATAGGTCAAGACTGGTTTGAAATCTCACCAAAATGATGTGTATTCTCTTGCATTTTGTATCCAGATGCTGCAGATACAGGGTGGGAAGGAAGAGGGAGACAGAGTTGTTGAAAGTGGCTGAAGGAAGATCGCTGAGCCACAGCCCACGCGGCTGGGGCACAGGGAAGCCCAGGAAGGAGGCACAAGACAGATCTCACTTATTTTCTCCTTTCATGCAAAAAGACGTTTTTCACACTGTGCCTGAAAAAAGCGGCTTCCTAAACAGTTTTGCAGTTGTTCCTACTACCCCAACAAACAACTAACCACACCCTAACATGCCCAGCACTATAAAATTACACTACAGGGAATACTAGTCCCCTGTTGGAAGGTTGCATAGCTCAAAATAGAGCTTTGCCATAAAGAAAAGGCAGCTATGTTGCCTATCACTAAGCAAAATTGCTCAATGCAGCCTGATTCCTTAGGCATTAATTGTAATGGAAAACAGAATTATAGTCTGATTTTTAACAGCTTTTTAACCTAGCAGTCAGCACATTTATACATATGTATTATATACACACACACATACATGCTTTATTAATGTCTCACTTGTCATTATTTTTAAGTATTATCACACTCTATCATATACATGCTATCTACATATAGCTATTATTCTTGGTTTATCCTGTTAAGTTAATGATAAGCCTGATAAAAAATTCACTCTACTCCAGCAAGGCTCCAGAAGTCAGCACAGCACACTCAGTGCAGGCGTTGCATTAACCACTTCATGCATCGCACAAGGATGGAAACGGTCCCTCTTTTCAAGGCATAAGTAAAAGGTCAAAACCTCTCAGAGCCCATCATACAGTAACTTGATTAAGCTTCTGCCACCTTCCACTAGCATCGAGAAAACAAAGATGATGGTATAAAGCAAAACACAGTACATTTGTTGCACAATGGAGACCTCTCATGTATTTGTTTGCCTCTAATAACTAAATACAAAAATAAGAACATGCAATAGAGATGCAATGGACACAAGATTGAAAATTAGGGGGTTTTACCCTCCATAAAACTATGTGAGTAATTAGCCACCTCAGCTCCAGTCTCCATCTCTGAATTTGCACAGGAAACGATCTTGAAAAAAGCATCAGAAAAGAAAGCAAATAAAATGTATTGGTTGACAAAGAAAGGCACCTATTTTTATTTTTTTTAATTTTTTTTCTTAACCAATCCCTATTAACTCCAAAAACATAGTATGCTGTTTCTTCCCTGGTGCTTTCAAAAAACCTCATGTAAACACAGATAGCAAATTACTGCACACTCTCTTATCCTTCTAGTAGTTATGATCTGGCCCTGAACATGAATGTGAAACAATATGAAGTTTCCTGTTACACTTTTTATTGTTTTTGAATCCGGCCTGAAATTTCACCTTAACTTTCTAAGTACTGCACTAATCATATCCTCAGTTTTTGCATTGACATAAAGATACTGTAAACGTAAAGATAACAGTGATTTGATATTTTGGAAAATCTGAAACAATACAATCTTTCATCCTCTCTTCTCACACTTGTAACAATTACACCTGTATTATTTCTTATCAAAACAAACCACTATTCCATTACAATGCTTTCAAATTTATGAGAAGAAAAGGCATCTGAAAAACCACAAAAATATTTTTGCTTAAGTTTAAGATTCAAAAGGAAGCACAGAATCAGTCTGTTCTTCCATTTATTCTGAAGCATTCAGAAGCTGCATCAAAACGTGCTTTCTGTTTTCTCATTAACTTTTAAAGAATCTTAAAATTACCTTGGGGGGGAGGGGGAGGAAGAGAAAGAAAACAATAAAAAAACCCTACCACCACCAAGATAATAAGGTTATTTTCGTTTTTGAGAATTGAGGAGAATTTGTTCTACTGTGTAGTTCATTTCTTCTGCCTCTATTTCTTTGTCCTGTATGAACTTTCTGTCCTTAATGGTGAAGTGAGGGAATACTACCCTGCTCTAGAATTTCTGTAGCTAAACCAAAATCATATTTATATTACAAAATCTTATAAAATTGTTCAACAGCCACAAAGTGCTAAAAAGGGAAAAGTATTTCCTGTTCCATGACAAAGAATTTAATTTCCATTAATATTACACAGTACATTTTTGGATCCATTCCTACTTCATACTTGTAGAAAAGTCCTATGGGACTGAAGAAGTAATTCAGGATATTAATAATATTTAATTTTACAATTACAAAGACATTTCATTTGACCTGAAAGTTCAACATTAAGTTTCCAAACTTGATTGAAAAATATAGAGTTTCTCATTGAAGTGAAATTTAATTGTTTTTCATTAAATAAAAATGGAGCTATAAAAGGTACAT
>WUAM01000143.1:33929430-33947337 GCA_024336885.1 Actenoides hombroni
CCCCGAAGTATCAAAGCTTTTATTTAATGCATGAATTTCAAGACTTACTCATTGTGTGACACTAAAGACAACACCATAAACACACAAAAGAAATACTGGTTAATGTAAATAAATCAAAGTCATTCTATCCTTCTCTGACCATCTGTCTCCCCATAAATACACATGTGAAAAACAGAATTTGCTAAAAGCAGCTATTTTAGAAGTCTATCACATTATTGTTCCAAGTAAAAAAATGAGCAGAAATTGCTAACAGTATCATCTTACCTGCCTTTTAAGCAAAAATGTAAAAAACACAACACAAAAGAAAGCCTGCAAACTGACAAAGACTCTGTATTAGTGACAGCAATTGACCCAGTGAAAATGAATCAGGCTCACTTTTTCTTTAAACGAAACAGATTACTCCCCTACATATTGGCACATCAAAAAATATGATTACAGTTCTACTTGAAATTACAGCATGCACCATACACCTCTATGCTCTTAGGAGGTTTGCTCATCAAAGCACTCGTTCAACAAGAAGTATTTTTTATGATCCCATAAACGTTGTGCTAATAGTTTTTAACAGAGAGAGGTAAATGCACCTCATGTTAGGCTGCTTTGCATAGACTCATTTTGTGAGCTCTCTAGTAGCTGATGAGTAAGAGCCTTGTTTTTTTAACCTCCATTACTTGTGAAAAGTTTTGAATTAGACCCTTCACTAGAAGTCTTGGACTTCCTACAACTTGAGTGTAAAACTAAAGTTTTTTTTATTAACAGCACCACAAATTTGACAGGAATGTATCAAGGTGACCCTATATTAATATGTGTAATATAAACGCAAAATATAAAATGTATAAATATGTGTGAGATTATTATCTAAAAGACAGTATTTTTAGAGTAACTATGCAAAATCTTTGATATGTCTCTGTTTTGTATATCTGCGAGCAGTAGGGTGCAAAGAAGGACACATTTCCATTTTTATAGGGGAGGAAATTCTATAATAAATGATAATGACAGTACCACAAACAGAATACTGTCTTTTCATAGTTTGTGTGAATTTGATGACAAAGAAAGCTATAAACAAGACCAAAGTGTGTAATGAGATTAATCCAAGATTATCTTAATTGATCCTCTCCATAAGTACAGTGAAACCACACTTAAGAGCATTCAAGAGGATAATGAGGAAGCAGGAATTACCTAACTTCAATGTCAGCAGTGGGCTGACAATAGCAAGCAACCGTGCAGAATACTGGACACAAACTAAACTAAGATAAAGATAAAAAGCTTCTGTCACTTACAGAAGGACCACCAAGAGACCTACCTATGTCTCAACTTTTATTTACATAAGCAGGGCAGATAAAGATAGCTGTAAACTTGAGACTACTTCAGTACGCCAGGGATACACTTCTTAGCATTACACTTACACTCTAGAAAAGTGAGATAAAGCCTTTTCCAAAGGTGATCTGGGTTATATTTTTGCCTGCAAAGTCTGGGGCCAGAAGACAAGTGTTTTATTTATCAAACAAAATGTGGTAGGACTGTTTGTAAGTGGTTCAAATATATCTAACAAACAAGGAAGTGCACTTAGTACCTACTCCAATATCTTGCCATTGTTTACATAACACATGACTAAAAAACATTAACTGTTAATAATCAAGGAAAGGTAGAAACTTTACTTAAGGATCTATGATCCTAAGTTAATCTTATCTTTATCAACTTAGTAGGACAAAGAAGGAAACAAAGGCAAATATGTAACAAATAATGGACTTGATGATCTTTTGAGATCCCTTTCAACCCCTAACATTCTATGGTTCTATGCTGCCTATCACTGGCAGGTCAGTCATGCTCCACACAGAACAGAAAAAATATCTATATAAAGATTTTCCTAGGAAAAAACTTTTGTTTGTAGATCACAGTCATTACTGTTACGCTTGTTCTTTTGCATATTTATGTTATTGAGGGTTTTGTGGTGCTTCATTTCAACCTATGTCATCTGTTCACATTCTGCAGAGATGCTCTCTGATTGATGATGTACATAGAGAAACTGTCTGACTGTACAAGGACAGGGTTGGGAAAGACAAAATCTGCCTGGAATCCAATCTGGTGAGGACTGCGAAGCAGCAAAAGAATAACACGGGAAAATGTGGGCCTGCTGTGGACAGGGGACATGGAAAATGCCATGGTGCTCAATGCCTTCTTCACCTCGTGTCTTTACTGGTAAGATAGGAATCCCAGGCCCCTGAGACATGAAGGGAAATCTGGAGCAAGGAAGCCTTAGCCTTAGTGGAGGAGGATCAGATTAGGGAACATTTAAACAAACTGAAGCAGACATAAACAAGTCCATGGGATCTAGTGGGATCTACCCATGGGTGCTGATGTAAGGCTGCTGGCAAGGCCACTCTCAATATTCTCTGAAACATTGTGGTGATTTGGATAGGCTCCTGAGAAGCGGAAGAAATCAAATGTCACACTCGTCTTCCAAGAAGGGCCAGAAGGAGCATCCAGGGAACTACAGGCCTGTCAGCCTCACCTCAGTGTCTGTGAAGATGTTGGGACAAATACTCCAGAAAAACATTCCAAACGTATTAAAGACAATAAAATGATAGAAGTAGTCAGCATAGGGAGTACAAAGGGAAAATCATGCTGGACCAGCCCAAGAGCCTTCTGTGATGAAATGAGTAGTGAACATTTATCTTGATTTTAGACACTGTAAATGGCTTCTCATAACATACTTATAGACAAAGTAATGAAATACAGACTAAATTAGTAGAGAGGTGGACTGAAAACTGGCTAAACTGACAGGCTTAAAGGGTTGTGATAAACACAAAAGTTCAGCTGGAAGCCAGTCCCTAATGGTCTACTCCTAGAGCTGATACCAAGAATAATATTTTCTAATCATCCTCAGTAACACAGTTGATGGGACAGAATGCACACTCAGGTTTGCTGATGATGAAAAACTAGAAGGAGAGGTTGATATGCCAAAGACTTGTGCCATTCAAAGGAACTTCAATAGGGCACAGAAATGGGCCAACAGGAACCTCATGAAGGTCAACAATGAGAAATGCAAAGTTCTGAACCCCAGTCACCAAAGCATGTTGGGGACTGACCAGCTTCAAAGCACCTCTGCAGAAAAGGACCTTGAGTCAACAACGTGACCTCGCAACATGTTGACATTTTGGGTTGCATTAAGATAAGCATTGCGAGCAGGTTGACAGAGATGTTCCTTCCCCTCTGCAAAGCCCTGGTGAGACACATTTGGAGCTCTAGGTCCCAAGCTGAGCTCCCCAGTACAAGAGAGACATGGACATACTGGAGTGAATCCAGCAAAAGATGACAAAGATGATCAAGAGACTGGAGCATTTGTCATATGAGCAGATGCTGAGAGAGCTGAAACTGTTCAGACTGGAGAAGAAAAGGCTCAGGGGCATCTAATCTACATATATAAAAACCTGATAGGGAAAGTAAAGAAGATGGATGCAGAATCTTCTTGACAGGGTGAGAAGCAATGGACACAAGTTGCAATACAGGAAATTTCATTTAACTTTTAAAAAATGTTTTATTATACTGAGGGTTTTTGAACACTGGAACAGGCTGTCCACAATAGCTGTGGAGTCCCCACACTTGGAAACAATCCAAACCCAACTGGATATGGACCTGAACAATCTGCTCTGGCTGATCCTCCTTTGAGCAGGTGGTTGGACCAGGTATCTCCAGAGATGCCTTCCTGCCTCAGCCAGTCTCTGATTCTGTATGTTGGGCACTATGATAAACCTCATGGTGAAACAGAATACAGTTGCATGTTCACTGTTTTCAGATACCAGAACTCTTTCTATTAAATTGGCTGGAGGAAAAAAAGAAAACAAAACTAATGTGGAGTTAGACAAGTTGATACATAGCTACAAAAGAAAGCTGTAAAGTGAAGACAGGTGTGGCTCATCCATAAATAAATAAAATATATATAGAGAGAAATGAAAGTAGACTTCTGATCTGAACCACATACTGGAGCAAATCCAGCAGAGGCCACCAAGCTGCTGAAGGGCTGGAGCCCACGATGTAGGAAGAAAGGCTGAGGGAGCTGGGCCTCTTCAGCTCACAGAAGACTCTAGGGAGACCTCATTGCTGTCTACATCTGCCTGACCAGAAGCTACAGAGAAGACTCTTGGAGCTTCACAGTGGAACAACAGAAGGCAATGAACCTAAGTCAGAATATGGGAAATTCTGTTTAGAACTGAGGACTCTTATTTTTTTGTTTTACCCTAAGAGTCCTCAAACACTGGCACAGGTTGCCCAGACATGCTGTTGAATCTCCTCATGGAGGAATTCAATGGAGGAATTCAAGACACAGCTGGACACAACTTTAAGCAAACAGATCTAATTAGATCTGGTTTGAGTAGGGCATTGGACCAGAGACCTCTGGAAGTCCCTTCCAGACTCATTTAAACTGTGATGCTGTGAGATCACCATGATTGCAGAAAGACTAAGTACGTAACTCATAGGCAACTTTCCAAGTATAAGTACACGGAGTACACACAGGAGCTTGTAACTGCTTTGTTCTTCATGAAACTTGAAAGAATTTAAAAAATGCATATCATAAAAGGTGATGAGCCTCTCTTCTTTAAAACTGGTTACTGAGAATCGTCTTTGCAAAACTATTGTCAAGAAGTTACCTTTGTCATCAAAGACTGGTTTGGAAGGTTTATGTAACTGACATTTTACATTTATTTTATTAAGTACATGACGAATCACATAAATATGATGGCTAGCTTTTCAATTCTGGTCACTTGTCATTTATACCTTTGACTGTTACCCTGATAAGAGAACATCTTTTTTCCTCACAGATAATCGTACAGAACCAAGTGTTTTCTAACTCCCAGTGAAGGTTCTTCGATGTACTACAAGATACATCAGCAATATTAAGAGAACCTACATGAACAAAGCAAAGCAAGCCAAAACAAACCAAAAAAGTACTGATGTCAGAGAATATCCTGAAAATATTTAGCAGTCACATGTGTGTGTGGTGGTGGCATGAGGAGGGACAGAAGATGAAGCTGGTAATTGCACTATACTTCTAATATTTATTCTGAGTAAGGATGCCAACCCCAGCATGTTCAACCCCGTGCTGGCCACTATCACTAATGGCAGAACCTGAAGGGAAAGGGGATGTGCTGGGAAGACATTTGAAATCAGGTCAGCTGCTGCTGTGCTATGGTTCTATTCATACATATAATTCCAGCGCAAGAAAAGCCTTCTTCCCTTCAGCCATTGCACTAGGTGAACAGAGCTTCCCGTCTCACAGAAGCATGCTCAGAAATACACTGGCAGCAGCAACTCTTTTGCCCCTTAACCAATTTCACAGGACAGACATGCTCTGCACTCCCAGGATTTAGATCTCAAATTGACATCTACCTCTGGCTGAACGTGCTTGCACCTCCTCCCCTCAGACCAGGTCTGGGGTTACTGTCTCCATAAGTACCTCACCTGGTTCCAATTAAGTTCAGGTTTGCTCCCACTGGAACTGATAACAGAGCAGTCAGTGACCAGAACAAACATCTCTGAGTGCTCTGCTATTTGTTCACAAGGGAAGAAAAGTGGAACAAACAGGTCTGAAAATAAGATTCCCATGCTTCTCTACTTTTCCTTGAAGTTCGCTATCCCTTGAATCCTCTTACAGATCTCTTGTCTGTTCCAGGTCCTTTTCCTAGATAAATATTGGCAATGAACGCTTCCCCACACAAAAGGGATTTTTAACTGCTTTCTGATTCATTGTGCTCTAGATGCCAGCTAGACAAAAGTGCTGCATTTCTTTACATTGGACACTTGATGCTGTATGAACTGTTACTTTGGTGCTATCATCATGCACTTTCTGCAACAAATTAAAGGGACAAAACCACATTAAAAAAAAAAAAAAACCAAAAACCCAACCAATTATAGAATAAACCGCTTTTTTTGGTACATACAACCCTAAAAAGAAATTGAACTACAGACTTCTGAAGTAGTTTTCATACTACACTCCTACTGGCGTAAATGGAACCAGCACTTCTTGTCACTGTGCTTGATGACATACAAATGTATTAGAAAAGATTTCCCTGCCTTGAAGACTTCATATATTTTTTAGCTACCCAAGAAACCTCTAAATCAGTGGTTTAATTCACTGGCTAGTGTTTCAGAGAGTTCCTATGAGCTATAGGAGTTAAGTTAATTTTCTTCAGGGCATGAGTTTTAGGTTACATTTTTTGTTTGAGAGAAATACATTCCAAATGTCATCCATGTGCTTTCCTCTGCCTAGCAATCCCTTGTAAGCATCATCCTGCACATCTTTTACTAGGGAGTTAAGATGGGCATCTTGATTCTTTCCTACTGGGCTTTTCCTCCAAAAGATTAATTTCTAACCTCTCTTGTTTGCTTTCTACTGGGCATGTATTCCCAGGCTACTTCTCTAGGAAATTGCATGTTTCAGACTCTCTTTTATATCTCAGAACCTGCTTTAAAAGGGACAGCTTGTCCTCAAACAGGATTCAAAGATAAATTGGGTAGCCAGAGGCTTCATATACAAGCACTCAGAGGAGAAAGTAAGATTTTTATTCTTAAAAATCAATTGAAAGCATTTACTATCTATGGATGTTTAATAATATTTTTAAGATACTTTTGTGAAGTTTTCTCCTATGACTGATTTCACTCTAAACCTCTAACATGGTCCCTTACTCATACTGCTAATCTATGCAGTAACAGATGTGAATAACCAACTGTAATCACATGCAACTAATTTTGCCATTGCCTATCTCTGCTGTCCTTTCTATTCTACCTTTTGCTCATCCTTTCATGTAGGCATACGTTTGACATATAGTCGAAGGTTCTGAACTTCTGAACCTTGTTTCTTCAGTTTTCCTCTGCCTGGTATACTGAGTATACTGAAGAGACTGGAGAACTGATGTCAGAGTTCACCATTAGTATGCTCAGGCCAAAAAGTGGATATGAAAAATGGCAGTGTCTCTGAAGCCTTCAGAAACCCACTGAAACCTAAAAGACAGCAAATGAGCCCTTGCGAGACTTACTGAAATATGGAAGAAAAAAGCCTAGAGCACTTGTATGAAGCACTGGAGCAGGCTCCCTTGGAAATCCAGAGACTACTTTTCCTTCAGTGAATTCCAAATGGATCTGAAACACAGTGAGGAAGGAACTGTACTCCTCATGGATATTATTGCTTTCCAGTTGTTTAACCTTCACTGTTTTGAAGCTGTACTATTTTGCTCCAATGTTGTAGTTAATTATGACTACCCCAAATCAAAAATATACAGTGTGCTATAAATAATTGCAATTAATTGTGAGTTACAAATAATTACAATTTTGTACTACAAATAATTACAATTAATTTTGTAGAAACCAATCTGATTTTCATTAGAGTAACTGCAATAAATATAAATTTCTCTTTCTAAGGGAAACCTTAATTTGATGCACTCTTGTACTTGTCAAGTTCTAAAATCACCTCCAGTTCTGGGCCTGCTTTCCATGTATAAATATCTCTCAAAGGATACCAACATAATTTAACCACCTTCTGTGTCTAGTTTGCACTCGAGTCAAACCCAGAAGCACAGGCACTAAGAACCCCGGAAAGATCCAGTCAACTTGCTTTTGGTTTGGGTCTTCTATACCATAATCCAAATTTGACTGAAGAAACAAATAATATTCTGCTCAGTCCTAAATTGGCGTTTATTTAATGTGAAAAGAATAAAAACTCTTCAGATGTGAAGGTCTAGAGCTCACCACTGAGCATGTAAAAACGGAAGCATTAGGAAAGCTTGCAACCTGGCCAAACTTAATGCAATTTTTGTAGTACCATAAAAGGCACTTTCCCTTCTGCCTGCTACATTAACTGAAGATTAACAGACGATGCTTTCTGGAAGAAGTTGCCTGAATATTTATGTAAGGAAGGGCTTTTTCTAAATTTCTGAATACTTTTGGCAGAAAGGGAAAGGTAAGAGTGAAGAATATGGATAATTTTAACTTAGAAAATTACAGTTTGCCAGAAATTGATTGAAAGCAGGATCTTAGAGTAGAAAATGCTAGGCACCATTCACAGACACCACCTGCCAGCCTGAAGGCAAAATCAGTGTAAACCTGGACAATACAAAACAGGTCTTCACAGCAACCATATACCAAATACTTTAAAACAGTAAATATGTTGAAAAATAGCAATCTATACAATAGAAATCCTATGTACAAAGTCCAAGAAATAGCCGTGAGGTCAGTAAGATCTGAAGAGTTTGTATAGCTATTAGCAGCAAGAACATAGCAGTAAGTGTGGAAGTTTTTAAAAAGTGTGCTTTACTTCATGTGACTTAAAAAACAATAAAAAAAATACTCTTTCAGGTGTATATTGACTTAAAGCATGAAAGTTCCAGAATTCCTTCATCCAAGTCATCAGCTTCACAGTGAGTAGTAACAATGCAGTAATGCAGCTACCCCTTACCATTCAAGCTGTAGGTTTGGTGTTTAAGCAGTGACTTGTTTTTCCAGATATGCAGTGTAAAATCCCTAAAGACCTAGAAAAGGAAGGCAATAAAAGGCAGTTAGAAAAGCACATGTTTTACTACATTTGGTTGGAGGGCTGTTAATTTTGTATGATTTCTGTTTTGTGATCTAGTGCAACACATCAGTGGAAGGCTAATTGAAGTGATGCTGGAAATGAAGCCTTCTGAATTTTCAACACTATTGCACCCATAAAGGCTAACTTGGTAATATTAAATCATTAGGTCACATGCCAAATGTTGTGCTCATAGCTACCTTCAAGTCCTTGGCCTGAACTCAGCTGACCATGTTGTTTAGGATGAGGCATTTCCACATTGCTTCAATATCCCTCTTTTTGAGAAGACACTGCGATACTCCTTTGTACTTATTTACTTCCTAAAGCACAGATAGTTTTAAGACTACTAGGGCATAATTAATTTCAATATTGACACCCCATGCCTACTTGGTCAATTAACACACAAGCTCCTCATGCTTCTTTTTGTAAACTTACATGTCAAAGTAGGTGAGATGTGATACATCAAAATTAATAGCAGTTATGTTAGGTCAGAAAAAAACCAAAAACCCAACATTCTTCTCAGTGAAAAAGAAATAGTTTTAAAAGTTCATGTTGTTTAAGGTTTTGCCTAATTTAATATTGAAAAAAATCCCTAACTTTACTTCACACTAAGGAGAACAATACTTACACAATCACTTGAAATAATGACCAAGGTTTTCCCCTTTACAGATTAATTTCTGAAATCTCTTTAGTTATAAAATAAATAAATTGTCCTACAATCTTTTTAGAACATATCAGAGCATTTACTGCAACCACATCATAGTGTAAGCTACTGACTCTTGCAGAATGCAGAGAAATCAAACTCCAAAATAAGAAACTACAATATAAACATTTTTCCTCAACTACCTTCAAAACTAAACCTCTTTGTTTTGGGACACACTCAGCAGGAAAGCTGGCACTAGGGGCATCCAAAAGGCTAAAAAGGAAGGAAAAATCAAACCTGAGAAAAATATTTATGATACTGATGGAAAACATTGTATAAACCCAGTGTTCTGTTTGATTTTTTAAACTGAGGGTATATTTCAAGTAATCTTTAAAAGATTTTAACAACAATCTTGACTTATAATATTGCTTGAAATAGCATCACTTCCAATATAGCTACAGTATTTATAGTATTTATAAATACTATAGCTACAGTACTTCTTATGTAGCTATAGTATTTATAAATAGCATTCAGCTATAAGGAAAAGGAAGACACACATGCACACAAATGCCAGAGAGCTCAAGAAATCATCACAGCATGGTCTCCACTTACATATGTTCCCTTGAGGAGTCCTAACACTGTGTATAATGGAGACTGTGGAGTGGAGATATCAGCAAAGATCAACCACTGTAAAACTTTCTGCAAGCATTGGAACTGACACAGCTAATTAAACTGGTTCATGTAAGAAATGGGCAAGTCCATAAACACAGTGGAAAGACAAGTAATTCAAGTAGTTAATTCGCATAACAAAACCCAAGTCCATAAAGTTGTTTCCAATTCAACGCTGCCCTTATGAAGTGCAGTCTCCTTAAAAGGGAGCATGTGGAGGCAGTAAGGGTCATCAGCTCAGCAGTAGACAGTACATGACATGGGCATGAATCAACTATCTGCTTCCAAAGAGAAGCAGGCTAAAAGTTTGTGGAAGGGACAGGAGAGGTCCTCTTGTCTCTGCTCAGGTCTCTCCCTCCGAATTCCTGCCTCTTACTATTCCTGAGTGTATCAATGAGAAATCAAGAGCTACTGCAAGAAACCCACAGCAAAGGTTGCAATGCAATCTAATAATTTCTCAGCTTTATATTATTGCTTTTGAGAATTCATAATATACATGTTTAGTAAGAGACACATGAATAAAAATCCACTGTCTTGAATTTCAAAGTGTCAGTTGTTGAAAGAGCCACTTGAGAAGAGGGTGGAGATCTTTGGTTTAATTCTTCAACTGAATGAAATGGTGTTATTTCCTACACATTTTACTTAAGTATTCACACTGCAAAGACTTATTCTCCCACCCTGTCCCAAAGTAAAGAGAAAAGTAATTTCATTTTCACATTGGTTTCAGTACTGGAACTAGCAAGACTCCTGCCATTGCTCGTTACTGCAGGTTTTGCCTTTCTTCAAAGACAACTTTTTTAATATTATTGAAATAAGAACACTGGAGTGATTTTCTGAGCAATCAGACTCTCTGGAGAGTCTGAGGGTACTTACTAGGAAAAGAGTAGGAAAGAATACAGATCAAGGAAACAAAAGGCCTATCTAGATGACCTGCAGAGTATTTTACCGAAGGCACAAACATCAACTAGACTCAAACAGAATACAAAAATGTAAGGTTTGAGTAGAACTGGATTTTGTCAGGATGTTCTCGTGTTGAATTTGGAGAATAGGAATGGGAATATGGGTGGAGATGTAGACAGTTCTGTCATACACAGAAATTTCAGTTTCATTCTGGTTTATATACCATACTTACAACAAAATATAAACTCTTTGCATTCTACCCCATTTTCTCCAAAATAAATGGCTTCCAAAAAACTAGCTGGTTTAGTTTTCCACAGCTCTTCTCTGTCAACAGCTAAGCCAGCTGTGAATGCTATTCAATATTTTCAGAAGGCAGAGGAAGGAGGAGAAAGGAAAAATGACTGTCCTGGTTTGAGCTAGAACAGAACTAATTCTGTTCAGTGATTTTACTTTTCAGCTCAGTCTCTTCTGAGTAACTGCACTTTCTGAAGTTAACAGCATGTTTTTGCAGACAGTATCTGCTTCTAGCAGTGATAACACCTGATGTTTACAGTTACTACCCAGGATTTGTGTGTGCAGAAAGGCTCTTGCTTATACTCGCTACTATAGAGACCAAAGTCACTGCTAAGTCTTGTGTACCATGTTGAGGGGTGCAGAAAGTAAAAGGCTGCACCTGTGGGGAGGAGTGGACAGGACAGGTGACCCTAAACTGACAAACAAGGGATTCCATCCCATATGCACAATATTCGGTATAAAGCTGAGGGATCATGAGGGTCAAGCTCTCATCTTCAATGGCCAGTGTCAGAGGAGGACTCTGTCCATTCTGCCTTCATTCTTGATCCATGCGTTCCTGAATGCAGTTCCAGAATTCAACACCTGAATCTGGTTCCTGTCTGCTGTAGGGTCCAGTCTGCGACTTCCCTAGTGCCTGCTCCACAGCATCAGTGGTGTTGGTGATGTAATTGCCATCAGGGGCGTTGGGTTTTATATATATTTGTATATATACCATCTTATTCCTACTATTTTCACTAAAGCTGTTTTAGTTTTCTTTTCTAATTGGCAAGTTTCTCTCCCTTATTCCCTTTCTCTTCCCCTTTGGGAGGGAAAAGGGGTTAACAGAGAGCATCTGTTATAGGTCTAGTGGCCAGCCCTGACCCTAAACCTTGACAACGACACCCTGTGCTCCAATTGGAAAGTTTCACTACTATCTTGGACATCGTGTTTTGTGAGCGCCAACTTGGGTTGCATAAGGCAATCCTTACAGCCAGTCGTCCTGCTCTTCCCTATCAGCCTGGGAGGAACAGATGGAGCAAAACCAGGTCTTCTGCAGGGGTCTGAGTGACAAGTTACTGCATTTCCAGTTTTACTGATTTGGGGGTTTTTTGGTGTGTTTTTGGGTTTTTAAAACAAAACAAAACAAAAAACAAATGTCAAAGACAAATCTAATGAAATGTGCTTGTTCATAACAGGAGAAAAAAATGCTGCCAGTGGCAAAAGAAGGTATACAAATAACATTTAAATACAGAGTGTATCAGTGTACTGTTAAATATTGTGTATAATTAAAAAAAAAAGAAAAAAAAAGATAGAAAAACATTAACACTGCAGCTGCTAACAAGCTTATCTCAGTGGAGATAAGTTTTTTGTTGTTTGTTTCCCCCCCCCAAGTATTAAAATATTATTTTCAAATGCCCTAGCTCCAACTTCAGAAAGCATAATCAAAGAGATTCAAGATACCTACTGATGCAGAAGGACTACAAAAAGCTACACAGAATCTAGCCAAGCATAGAGTGCAAATCTTTATTTTACTAATAGCTACAAATAAGAAACCATTTTGGGAGGTAAAGGATGGATATTGCATTTCCATAGCTGATTTGGACCAAATAGCTCAAATAACTTGCTGAGGGACAAATCTATCGACAAAATGAAAAAAAACCAAAAAACAAAAAACCAGAAAATTGTTTTATCCTTAACAAAATACAAGTATTTTAATCAGAGAAGGCAGCTTCCAAATTGATTCAAGTGATCTCCAGAAATTAGAAATCAATTTCAGTAAACTTACAACTTGTTGATCATCTCTGCAGAGCATGCTCTAAGCCATTTGAAGATATTGTGGTGAAGTTGGTAAGTTGTCTGTACCTAAAGCTCAGACATAGAGAGGTCCTTTTTATTGCCAATGTCTTGATATGTATGAAGAAAACCATATTTGTTTTCAGAATAAAATATTTTCAAAATATTTTGCTTAAGGTAATATAACAAACAGAGAATATGATATGGGCCTCCAAACATTTCCCCGGGGCTATTTTATTCCACAGCCATCTAATGTAGGGACTTCTAAACTCCAAAGCACCTGGAACTGGCTGCCATTATAGACAACATGTTGAACAGATGGCCTGCAACCTGTTTCGGCTTGCAATCTCCATGGCCCTAAAACATTAATTTCAGTAAAATATGTAGTGAAACCTCATCAAAATGTGTGGTATTTGTAAAGTACAATCTCATTTTAAAACCCTCTTGAATCAACATAAGTATAATTTGCATTTCATTGTGTTACTTACTATATGCCAGGCACATAACCCAAACCTATATCAGAATATCAGATGCATTTCCTGTCGGATTAAAAACCCCACATATATTAAATAAAAAAAAGAGTAAAAAGAGAATGGGGTTGCTTGTTTATGAACAATATACTCTCTGATCATAAATGAACACTCAGTCCACAGAATCAGACTGGACTTAATCTGAAGTAAATACTCCAGAAGTGTCCCCCAGTGTGGACATCAGGTCCTCAGCATCAAATGTTTTGCTTTTCAGATTTGCTTCTATTGCACTCTTAATATTCAGTAATGTAAACAAGCAAACTGATGCATTAAATTCTAACTATGATTAACTCTGAAGAGCTACATTTAAAGTTTTAAGATCTAGAAAAGCTTTCAACATAGTGCAGCTGTTCTCATAAAGATGTAATGAAACTGTAGTGCCAAATCTTTAGTTTGGTTTTAGACATAAAAAGCAAACTTAAGAGGCTTCAACAAATGAACCTTTACTACTGTTTACTCAAGGGTAAATTGACCTGAATCAAGGGTGATTTGACCTAAACTGTCAGCAGGATCCAGTGGTGCTTCTTGGTGCGGGCAGCCATCACATTTCTGGCCTAGTCCACTGCAACACCAGCTGCATGAATACAAACAAAAAACCTGGGACAATCAGCTGTGTAAGTCAAACCATACAGATGTGAGATTTGTGAAACTAATATTCAGTGGTTTTCTATCTTTTTACTAATACATTTTAAAAAGAGTTCCTTTTCTGCTAGCTAGCTTTGCAGTTTGAACTTTGTATAAGGCATCTGTAAAGTTATCTGTATACCAAACATCTGTACCAAACGTAGGATTTCAGCAAGGCTAAGCACATTGACAGGTACCCTGGACTCCCCACTGGGCATCTGACTGACCTGCAAACAGTTCTGGCTGCCAAACTGTGTCCATTAAACAAATTACACAGTAAAGTGGACTTATTCCACTTCTGCACTCCCTAAATATTTATTCATTCTCCTAAATCCTCTTTCTGCCTCCAATTGCTCTTTGGCAAGCTCCAAGGCCAAAGATGTCAGGCCTGAGCTGCCCCTGGGAGGCCTGCACAAGATGCAGCTGTTTTATTTTATTTTTGTCCTGATAAACTCCCTTCTGACTTATGCGCTGTGTTGTCCCAAGCCATCTCCTTTGTAAGCGCTTCCACATCATGCATTTAAGCTTTCCCCTGCAGCAACAGGTGAAGATGCAAGCTGCATAAATTCCCTCTGCAATGGTACCTCTCCAGAAGATGTTGCTCTGAAGAAGGAGCACCAATGACCAAAGCAGCACCTCTGAAGAAATGCCACTAGGCACCTCTGTTTCCCACAAAACAGGGTGGACAGGAACAACAGAGAGACTTTGTAGAAGACCAGGGAGCAAGTTGTGCTAGAAGAAAAGAAATACATGGCAAAGGAACAAGGTTTCTGATCCTACAGTGAGGTTAACCAATTGTATTCATTTTTATCTCAGTCTCAATGACTTTAGGTCTCCTCATATTTCTGAATTTTGGCAATACATGTATATTTTCTATTACATTAGACTTGTCATACAGTTCTCCAAAGATATCAAAGTTTTATGGTAAAACAGCAAAGTAAAATCTTCTTTCATATCATGAGGTCTATGGGTGGACCTAGCTCCTCTACTTCATTGCCATTATGACACAAGTCAAACATACACAGGCTCAGAAAACAGACTTCAGAATATTTGTTCTGTAAAACTATTTTCCTTACCTTTAATACAGTAACTTTGTGCTATCCTTGGATGTAAGGACAGATTACTACACCGATTACTTTAAGCAGTGTAAATTATTCTGTATCAGCAAATCTCAGTTAAAAAATGTGGTCAGTGCATAGCCAAGTGGTGAAGAAACTTTAGGTTGTAGGAATAGATGTATTTGACTCTTCTATTAAATGTTGGCTTCATAAATCTAGTCACTACATAGGCTGTGCTGCAGAGTTAGGACCTTGCTGATAGGAAGCGTAATACGACCACTTACTATTCTATGATAAACTGTAAGGAGGAGACCAATGTTGAGTTTTAAAAAGTAAAACCCTTACCTGAGCCCTGGTATGCTTTACATTATCTTCTGATGCCTCCTTCCAGTTATCTTTCTAATTCTTAGTGATATGTCAAATTCTGATTTTCCAGCTTGCAGCTAAATTAGTCTATGAGCATGCTCAGCAGACTTCTTAGCTGAGGAGCTTGAATGCCTATTATTAAACTGTACTGTCCATGCTTAATAGTTTACAACACACTAAAATCAAATCCAGCCTCTTTGTGAGCTGTTAGATAACACCTTGACAAAATTGGTTCATCTCTGCTCAACCTGTTTTAGCTGCAGAATGTTACAAAAAGTGATTCAATACAAAAGCTGTTAAATGATTGTATTTTTCTCCTGTGTCGGAATCGGAGCTGCTATCATTATCATCTACTTTCCTTACTAAAATCAAATGAAAACAAAATAAAGCCCTCCACTTTCTAAAGCAAAAAGCATTTCAGTTTCTGAGCTTCAGAGAGGTTACAACCCCCAAAAAAATGTATCTGAAAAGAAAACTGGAAAACTTGTTAAACTTCATCACGTGTAGCACCTCTACTCCATTCACAGTAACTGTCTCATTTAGGAAGTGTGTTGGAGGTGTGTTATCTTAAGTTCCACACTGTAAGTGTGTGCTGAAAATTTTAAAGCTACCCCTAACAAAGACGGGAAAAGGAGGAGCTTTGCTTACTTTTCACTTGTATTGACCTATTTAAAAGGAGCTTTCACAGTAATTTAAAAGGCATCAATCACTTAAGGACAAGCCAATCTCTCTATTTACCCATGCCAGAAAGGATTGCTTTTCTGATTTCATAAGGATTCAATACGTGGCAGGTGAAAAACAAAACAAAAAGCTAAAGTACGAAAATAATTGAAGTTGTCTTTTGTTTAGCTGAACATATAAACTGAAAAGCAGATTTGCAATTTTGAAAACTTATCAGTTTTGAGCAGGGTAAAATACATTTTTTCATACCTCCAAAAAGCCAAATACTTTATATTGACTAAAGACACCTTTTTCGGTCATTCATCTCCCTGTCCTGCTTTGCTCCAATGAGTTATCATTTTAATCCTTCAAGTGCTTCTGATGCACTTACAGTGTAGCACATAGATACCATCCGCTTTTTAACACAAGAAAGCATTTCACATCAGCCAGCCAGAGCTAGTCTTGCTCTTCCTAAAATAACTTGTGCTTGTCACTGTGTTCCCCCTCTGAGAGAGGTCCAGGTCAGAGAAGGGAAAAGGACATGGGGGCTTGAGCCCTTGCACTGCAGGGGAGAGGGGAGACCCTGTCCCATTCCTGCCCCCTGTGTTGTGGCCAGGCAAAGCTGGCACATGCTGTGACCACCTCTGGTCATCAGTGAGGTTGCTGAAGCTGCTGCTGGCCTGGTCCACAGAGATGCAGGGTGCCTTGTCACCTCCTAAAGCCTGGCACCCTCAGAGGAGACATAGCACAAGGGTGCAGCATCTTTTGCTGAGCCTGGCCCCAGAAGTCTCCTCCAGACCCAGCACGGAATATGCCTTAGCCCCAAGACAGAACTGTCACCTCTCCACTGGCCCTGTCAGTCACCACCTGAAGGAAACAGCGTGAATGATCTGAACACCAGATGATGTACATCCATGCCACACCGCATGATGTCCCAGAAGCCTCATATCCCTGAATCACAGAATGGTAGGGGGTGGATGGGACCTCTGAAGATCATCTAGTCCAATCCCCTTGATAAAGCAGGTTCACCTAGAGCAGGCTGCACAGGAACACGTCCAGGTGGGTTTTAAAAGTCTCCAGAGAAGGAGATTCCACAAAGTCTCTGGGCAGCCTGTTTCAGTGATTGTCACCCTCAAACTAAAGAATGTTTTCCTTCTGTTCAGATTGAACTTCCTGTGTTCCAGTGTGTGCCCATTGCCCCTTGTCCTATCACTGGGCACCAGTGAAAAGCATCTGGCCCCATCCTCTTGACACCTGTCCTTTAGATATTGATAAGCATTGATAAGATCCCCTCTCAGTATTCTCTTCTCTGGGCCGAACAGAACACAAGTCTGTCTGCTTCCCCTCAGCAAAGCAGCTCTCCCTGTTCATGCTGCTGTTCTCCTTCACAGTGCAAGCTAGTCACCCTGGTAATATTTCAACCCTCCTGGTATCAGATAGTGCCTAACCACATGTAACAATTTGCCCTCTCCAGCAGCAAGAGATGGATGCCAGGTGACCAGAAACGGAGCTGCTGCCATCTCCATCTACATCAACCACTCTGCTCCCTGCCATAAAGTGCCGCCATTGGCATCTTGCTGCACTGCCCAGGCCTTTGGTAGGACCCAGCATGGCTGCACTTGACTGCAGACCTACAATCTCTATACCTTACACCAGACAACTGCTGTAGCAAAGGATTTAAAGAGAAAATCATAAGTAAAAATAAAAGAAGATGTCGGAGACGGTGGGAGAAAAGCGGCACTCAATGTGAGCTATCAGGCAAATCTCAACTTTATTAAAGAAGCAGCACACATTTATACTGTCCCTAATGAAGCTCATACATAGTGCAAA
>WUAM01000143.1:33947437-33960811 GCA_024336885.1 Actenoides hombroni
TTATACCAGCTGTACCCTGTCCTTTGCCAACTCCTCGCCAGCAAGTTTCTGCATGGGAATGTGACCCTTAGAGCAAACCCACTCTTCTACAAGAAGAAGCCTCCTTCACTGCAAGAAAGATGAACAACTCAAGAAATTGTTAAGAATACCTACCAACTTCAGTCGGATCAGCTTTTCATGGGATTAAATTTTATTTTCACATAGTTTCTTATCCTAAGGATTAAGTTTTGTTTTGTTTTCCAATAATGCAGTTGCTTCATTCAAATAGAAGCATTTAAAGACATAGTATTACTAATAAACTTATCTTACTCTTCTACTTACACCTCCTCTGTATTCAGCCCGTGAAGTAGATTTCAGTTTGAAGCTCCTTTTTCTTGAAATAATTAATTTCTAAATGCACTTTTTAAAAGCAGAAGCATTTAAAACAGGCATAACCAGAGGTTATCCCTGGGAAAAGGGTTGGGCTGCTAATGTATATTACAAACCAGCATGATATCAGCTCTCCAGAGGAAACAAGGGAAGAGTACCACCCTGAACAGAGCCTAGAAGCAATAAAAGATAGTTAATCCCAAGATAAATGGGATAGGAGGCATTTCATAATATACTTGAGATGACTATTTTATTCATCACACAACTACAGGAAATAATTAACCCTATAGATAAGATTTTGAAGTAATAATAATAAACATTATTAGAAATAGCATTATCACCTTGTAATTCATAAAGTATACTCTGTTCATCAGATGAAACTAGACCATATCTAGAGGAAAGGGCATGTACAGCCTCAGCCCATGCATGGAAACTAGGAAGATATTCAGTCATACAGAGCAGAAAGTACAGGGGAAGAAACATGTAAATTAATAGTCTATTGGCAAGGATATTATATATTTAGAAGTTTGATTGTTTCTTCCAGGCTCTGCCATCGTGAGCCTCTGGGCAAGTCACTTCACTTAGAGAAGCAATTTATATATCTATAAATTAAAAAAGAGAGTAGGGACCTCTTTGCAGAGCAAGAGAGTTTATGCTGGGGGCAACGATTCTTAAAAAGGCTTGGCATTAAGCGTGGACATGACTCCACCAAACATGAGCCTCCGATGTGCTGTCAGGGCCAAAGGGAAAAATTCACCCCTGGAGGCCTCTGTGGAAGAAGCCTGAATAGGGCTGGAGAACTTGGATTAACTGTATACTTGGCACTCAAGCATCTAGTGTTGGAAAGATGTATCGATGGCTGGCGTGTACACTTCAAGAAACTCACTAAAGAGCATCGCAAATAAAGGACTGGAAGAAACTCTTTAATGCAGCTTTTATTCTATGAAAATTATGTCTGACTTGATCATTGTCTAAAAGAGTTTTGACAGGAGGCACTTACAGGTAAAAGGCAACACTACAAATAAGACGCAGCAGACAAGTTCAGATCAGATATATGATGCAAATACACAGGGAACAGTACTTCACCACTGGAACACCTTCCCAAGGGTGAGGATAGCTTCTCTGTCCTTGATCCTTTGAAATGAAGATTAGATCTTGCATTCTGAAAATCATACTTTAAAAAGGAATTCATTTAGACTACATAAAGAAGGTTAGCCTGAATGATGACATTTTTTTGTTGTTCTGCTTTTTTCTTTTTAATCTACGAGCACGCTCTACAGGTAACAATGATGTAGGCTTATGTACTTCAATAGACTTTGTAAAAGAGTTTTAAAAGCTCTGATGAGAGGTCACAGTTGCAAAGTATTTTTCATGGAAATACTGATTCCTTAATATGAAATATAACTCCCATATAGGTGAGTAAGTTACTTACTAAAGATAGATTTTTTTCTTCTTATATATTAAATCAATAAAATAGCAAAGAATAACATATACACTTAAATTACAGCATACAAAACATAACATACACTGCACAGTTTACTGGTATATACAGATGGGGAAAAGAGGTGGATAAGAATATTTAGAAATGACCAAAGAAAACCTTTTGGAGAAAAGCTCTGTATAGCAGCAGCTATCACAAAGGTAAATCTTCACAAACCTGTTCCAGCTGCAGCTTTTCTCCTCATCTAAAGTTTCACTGCCAGGTCCCTAATGCTTCTACCCTCCAGGTGCTGCCTGCCTACCTTCCTTGCCAGCCCTCAGCCCACAGCTTTCCCCAGCTTATCTTATGGGCCAAACAGCCTATAACCAATTAGGTCATTGAAATAACTTATTTTGTGGTTAATTTACAGGAAGGGAGAGAAGCATCCAGCCTGTGGGACGTGATGTTTCTAGACATAAGGCACTCGGCTTACTTTATGTTGTTCAGGGTTGTTTTTTTTAAAAAAAAGGCAAAACAACAGGCTAGTGTTGTTGATATGTGTTGATCTGTTGCATCTCTTCAGTGATGCAAAACAGTCATAAACACTTTTTAATTGGTGTTTTAAAGCAGTTTATGGCTACAAGCATTGCTAAAGCATTACAAAGCAGAAGAAGCACTGAACCCTTTGCCTGTTACCCCAGACACTACAACCATCAACAGATATTTACACTGCAGTCTACTTATTGATTACATTGCCAATTACCATTTTCTGCTCTCTGATTTCTGCCCCATTTATCATGTTAAACTTTACCTTCTACTGATGACTTGAATTCATGTTAGTCACATTTTATAGTTCTCTCTATAACAATTTAGACTACAAACTTTTTTACGTTTTTTTTTTTTTTAATGAAAATCAAGATTTTTACCAAATTTCATGATCTCAGGACTTTAAAGTATAAATGCACCTTCCACATTGACAATGCTACCCTTGTAAGTTCCTAGCATTAGAGAGATCTGCATTAAAGAATCCAGTGTTTCATAGTGCTGGTCTTTCAGGATGTTTATCCTACATGCTGTACACCTGCAGTAGTGTTGATGGAGGAGACTATTTAGCCATTTCCTGCAATAAGTAAATCGCTTGCAAAAAATTATATTGCTTAATAACTAAAATATTTTAGATTTTGAAAATTATTACTATTTGGATTAAAAGTTAAAGAAAATAGAAAGTAAGCAAAATTTCTTTGTCTCAAGTTATATTTTTTCTTCCAACTTCAGAAGATTAGAAAATATTTACATACTTAAAATATACAAGATGAGTAATAGTAAATACTTGCTTTCTCGGTATAAATATATTCCCTTTATAGAATAATAGATGCTCTATGGATTCTATCAAAGACACCATACACTGGGCTAGAATTCACTTTTCTTATGAACACACAATAAGATATGTTCATAAGTACAAGATAGAGAAAGAAAAGAAAGAAAAGAAGGGAGGAAGGGAGGAAGGGAGGCAGGAAGGAAGGCCTCTAAATCAATCTTTCTATCAACTACAACTGATAGAACCCACTAAAAGAGGTTTCTCTGAACACAAACTAAACAAGTAAACAACATCAGTGATGGATTCAGACTTGTAGTTTATGTTTGTCTTTGCTATTTTACCACAATCCACCTTTAAAAACCATGAAGTCTCATACAGCAATGGTTCCTTCCTTATGAAAAATACTGTGATGAAAGATTGCATTGCCTTGGCATTCACTTTAAATGCACACGTAAGCAAATCAACTTTACTTCCCTCTGTAGAATTTGAAAAACAGATACAGAAGGAACAATTCAATGGATCAAAACCATCCCAATCTTAGCTACATGAATAATTTCATAACAAAGAGCAGTGAATAAAAAAAATAAAAAGTTGTAGTTTTTCTTTTTTAAAGGTGGATATTGTGAAACAATGACTCCAAGACGTACTTCTTACAAGAAACAGCAAAAAAGGTTTAAAAAAGATTAAAAAATCACCCATTGTAAAAATTTCAGATTTCTACCCCATGGTTTCCAGCCTATAGACATCCAAGATGTCCATTCTCAGCAATTATGTGTAGGTCTTCATACAAGCGTGTGCACTGTGGCAGGGTTGCATCTATAATCTGATCATTTCGGGTGTGACATAGAAGGCACTGCTTATTCTCTATACTGTTAAGAACTATAAATATATCTGTTTGACCAGATTTGGGCAAAAGGAGTCATAAGATAACATCTGCATTTGAGTTAGATAAGCTGAGTTTCTCAATTAGTTCCAATTTTGGGTTAAATATATAAACATATAAATAATATATAAATCTATAAATGCACATATACATTTGAAGATATCTCTCTGTACTTAAATTTAGCTTTATTGTCATCAACAGCATGCCAGCAGGATACTGTTCAAAGGAGCTGCATTATAGATGCAGTCAGGGATTTCAAATGAAAGCTGTTTTCATCAAAAATGCTCCCTTCATCAAAACCAACTTTTCTATTTGTGGAAACATACTGGTTTTAATTCAAATGCCACTGGTGCACAAAGGCTAATGTGACACTCTGAATGTGAAAAGACTTTAAGTGTTTCAATCTTATTGCAATAAATATTTTCCCTCCAATTTTTTTTAATTCAGCGTGTTTAATTACCAGGCTGCTGTTATATCTCCTCTTTATAGTGCAATTCTAGCAACACACTTCTAAGAGGGCTGAAATTACTCTATAATAATCTACCCGCAGGGCTGTGATCTGAATAGAAACTGTGTTATTTGATTCATTGCACAGTACGTTTCTGTTGTACATGTTTTTCTTTGTCACCATATGACAGAAATACTGGCACAGTCCTTTCCAGTTTATCAACATCTGGGATGTCCCAAGAGAACCAAATGAAATCTGCTTTTTGTAAAACTCCAGCAGCATGCAGCCCCTAAAACAAGACTGAGTTCAACATACTACATTTGAATCAATTCAGATAAATGATGAATGTTTCTGTGCATCTCTCACATATCTATATTTGCAGATTTTCCTCAAGCTATCAACAAATGCCCCTGAATGGCATGACCTGAATAGATTTCAACATCAATCTCTTTCTGATTGCCCCAGTTTATTGTTGACTATGAATAAATATATAAAGTTTCTTTTTCTCAGCTTTCACTCACTGACCCTTTATAAAATACTCCAATACTTCCAAGTTCTTGATTTCTCTACCTATGAGCTGAGAACTTCTATCTCTCCCAGTCTCTAGTTCTTCCAGAAAATCTACTCCATGGTCATTAGGTACCTATCCGATAGCTTTTTTCTTGTTTAGGACACTAGATTCCCAAGGGACACACACACACACACACACACACACACACACACATACATACACAAACCAGAAGACTTATGGGAAAGTAGCAAGGGCCCTTGGTGAAGGGTTGCCATGAACAGACATGAATCTCCCAATCAGAGAAGGGGAAAAAGGAAAATTAATAAAGTAATTTTATCTTCTATATTAGCACTTAGAGTGCATTTGCATGTGGGTTTCCTAAGTCCAGAAAATATTAGTCTGGTTGTGCACACATTAGTATTTCCTGCACATATACATATAGGCATTCCAACTACACACCCAGCCTCTCTGTTTGACTGGGTGCTTCTCCTGTCTTTGGCAAGGGCCAACTGAAGCATAAGTAGATGTCTGATTCATTGAGGAGGAAGGAAAAGCATTGCTTCTTGCAATAGGACACATTACTAAGCTACTATAATTGTAACTACTGAAGTACTTGTTAATGGACACCTTCGAGAAAACTGGCAAGCTCAATCCACTGACTATACCAGCAAGTCCACCAGCCCAAACCAGAGCTTTTGGAAGTCAATAGAAAGCCACATATTGAATTAAAGGCTGCTGGATACAGGCCTTACCAGTTTATCAGTGCATAAGCATGTGCAGTAAACTGTAACCCAATATATGCTTACATATGGAAGCACTTGAAAAAATGTGATTAAGATATAAAAACCATATGAAACATATGATTCTGCAGGAAGTTCTAACATCACAACACGCTGCAAAAGAGAAAAGCATACTACTGGTCTGGTCCCTGGTTACTGAATGGACATGAAATGGAAGAGCCCTGAAGGGGAAAAAAAACACTTGCTTGGAAGCAATAATTCGCTATTGCACATACCGAAGAATCTTTTCCTTCAGAGAATCCCTATGGCTTGACTAACAAAAAGAGCATTCAGAAATACACAAAAAGAAGCAACAAAAATACATTTATAAGCCACTTTGACACTAGACTTCATGCTCTGTTTTACCAGCTGTAAGAATGGAGGATTGCTCTAAGGAAGTTCCTCAAACTCTACATGCCCTCAAGAGGGAAAAGACTGGAATCCTGAGCACTGGACTTGTATGCTCAGCAGGTACCAGAGAATTGCCACTGTGTCTAAATGCCAGAGAAGCCTCTTGCTGACAGTTAGGTTCAGACGCACAAGAGTTTGCAGATGTATTGCCAAATGTCAATCTCCAACACCGATGCAAGTCCATTTTTGGAAGCACCGTGCCCTCAACACCTCCCATGAAGACATGCTAAGAGGTATTTTAAAACTTATTTTCTATATTATTTGTCTGTATATTAAAGTGAACCAAGTGCTTTTTAAAATCTGACTTCTTGCCTTAGTGTCTACCATCACATTGAGCTGTGAAGAAAATCTATTCTCATATGCATATGCTTCCACATTGTGAAATCTAACTAAACACACAGTTAAATCTTATTTCAAATGTATTATATCAAACTGGCCATCTTCTAAACAGAATTCTATATTTTGGTTCTCACATTATTTTTCTGTCAGTTCATCACTAATTTAAAATATCTTTAGCATGATCAGATGGAGTGGTTTTGTTTGCTTTAATTTCTGGGGGCTTTTTTTGTTGGTTAGTTTGTGGTTTTGTTTTTTTGTTGTTGTTTCTCTGGGGGTTTTTTCCCTTCATGATGATGCACATAGCATATATACTCTGTGATGGACAATGAGATTTCTCCAAAACTTGGTCATAGACAGAACCAAAACTATCACTTTCATGTCTATTACTCCTACCACAAAGAACTTGCACCAAATTAGAAGTACAGCTCCTTAAAAAAATATTTAGACAGCCTTCAGGATCATATCTGCATTCAAGATCACTTAAAATCAGTGAGAAGGAGAGGGCTACTGGGGCAAAAAGGGGTCTAGGATAAACTTTACTATATTAAACACACACAAACCCGCACTTCTGCTGAAATGCAGGACATTTTTTGCTTTAAAAACCACGTATATAGTGTTCCCTCTGTTACTCAGCATTTCAAAGTACAGAGTGCATCCTAATTGCTAATAACTTCTTAAATTTAGCTAGAAATTCCACCCAAAACTTGTTGCTGAATGGACTTCTGTCTGCAGTGACCTGAATCATTAAGATTTCCTGTTGCTATTGGTTACATTCCTGTCTTGAAAAATACCCAGGAGAATATTTGGAAGTAATACCTTTCTAAAATAGTCCATAAAAGACAACTGATACTCTAATGTCACAAGTTTCTATTTTCCTCTATTAAATCAAGTAGTGATTACTGATGATGATCATCTGGCACTCATTCAGCCTACAAAAAAACATACAAATGAAAATCAGTTGGTGTTTTTCCTTATCCCAAATGACTTTAGAAGAAGGAAAATTATCTTAGATCCTAGCTCCAGCATTTTATAAAACCATATCCATGTAATCAATGAAATCATAAAGGGCAATGTTGATTCATTCACATTGATGCAGCTTGTTTGGCTGAGAATTAAAAATGCTATTTGTAAATATGATTTAAATAAAAAGAATAGGCAAGCATTAATATTTTCAGTAATATAATTCACATCTTTAGAAAGGTAATCCCAAGTCTAGAGCAGCAGGCAATTTGTCCAAGATAAGACGGGATACATAGGCTTTTCAAATGTAAACAAACAGAAAATACTGAACTGTTTTAGAATCAAGTTTTTATCCTGATCTAAACATATTTATGCTGACTTAACAGAGTCAAGAAAAGAACCATGTTCTAGCTAATTTCCCAGTTGGAAAAAGTAGGTTTCCTCTGGTTTAACTTATACGATCATATTTAGTATCTCAGCATCCCTATGTTACTATTCATAGAGAACTGAACTGCAGTTGGGCACCTCATATGGCAGACGAGTATAAGTCTCACGTGTTCAATGCAGCTTGTGGTGACTGAAATAGGATGTGATTTCTCCCATACAGGATAAAATTTTCAGTAAACAGGAAAAAAAAACAAAACAGCAAACGAGATGTTGTTTGCCTGTAGCAAGCAATTTACATCCTTTTAAGATCTTCTGGCACTTGGTCCTTTATCCTTTTGCAATAGCAAACCCAAGGTGTCCTGTAAGCACCAGATTGAATGATACCTGCTTTCCTACAGATTTATGCTCTTTGTTCTGTAACTTCACTTTCTTCCTCCTCACTGAAAATGGCCAGATCTCTCTCCACACTGTCTATTACACTATCACCTGGCAGGAGAAACTGTGCTGTGACTAGTCTGGGACTGCGCAGACTTTGTTTGGCCACTGATCCACTGCCAAACAGAATGTATAACAGCTATGTTCTGCCTGCCTTTTCCACAAAATTGGCATTGAACTGGGTATCTTTCCTCCATACAGTCACAGATTTTCATAAAACATTATATTAATTGAGAATTTCACCTTTTAAATTCAACTGAGAGAAACAAAAGGCTTCAAAACCTATGGAGGAGGGATAGAAAAATGGGGAACAGACATACCTTAGTAGAAGTCTCACTTTCTTGGAAAGTGAGAGTAATAACAAATATTTAAGAATAATACTGTTGATAATGCAACAGTCCACCAGCTCTGTGAAATGCCAGGCCCCATTTTGAGTTGGTTTTGTTGTTTGGGTTTCTTTAATAAATTCTAGGATTAGGATCTTAAATCCATTTTAGGAACTGTGATGAGTGTCCCTACTTTTAACCTGGCAGGGATCTAGCATTTTACTTTAAGTGTGATGTGTACCATACTTAGCACTTTAAAATACAGAACTCTCACTTCCTGACTTTAGGTATAATAATGGACAGCTACAAAGACATCCAACCAGATGTAAATAATTACACACAGAACACAGAAAACTAGACCTGCAAAGTTAAAACTAAAAAAAGTTAAACCCCGAAAAATTACATGTTTAAAGTGATTTCACCAAAGGGACAAAGTTAGATGACATCTTGAGACTTCTAAATCCAGATGCAGACTGAAACTTTTAGAACTTCTTAATGCTGTAGTAAACTCAGAGTAAACCCAGAATGACAGATTATTGTCAATACCACTGTTTACTACATTTCTGTTCTAACCCCCCTCTAAAATGGTTACATTTTCAAATATTTAAACTGAAATCAAGGTGTTCAGCTAAGCCAACGTCTGAAGTTCAAAGTTCTTTCCAATAGTTCATAACAGGACTGTCTTAGGAACAAATTCCACCACCTAAAAATCTATACCACCTGAAAAACTATAGATATCATATGTAGCTCAATTCAGGTGAAAGAGTCAAATCTCTATTTGCAGTTTTTGATGTATTAGTTTTGGCCAGGTCAAAAAAACTGCTGTCAGATTTTCCTGTTTGGACTCCAGTCGCAATTACAGAAGAGTACTTTACAGTCAGAATATCAAACCATGTATAAAACATTTTACTAATTTAAATTTATCACTGAGAAGACTGAGGCACAAAGAAGTTATGTTTACAGTAGTAGCATCATTTGGTTTAATAGACAATTACTAAATATAACATATGGTAAGTGTAGTTAAATTCCCCTTCCCCTAAAAACAAATGTATTACAAACTGAAATCTTATAATAATATAAAATAAATCTAATAGATGGAATAAAGTCAAGTGTGTCACAATCCCACAGTTCCTTGATACTTAAATATTAAGCAGAAAAATTAGATATTGGTTCAATGGTTTTCTGTGGAATTTTCTGTATTTGTATTTAAAAAACAAATCAAAAGCTATATTTGCCATGATATGCCAAAAATAGAATGTGTAATACGCTCCATAATGTAGCAGCATATGGCATGGTGCTATTTAAAAAAATAACAGGCTTTCAAATATAAGTAGCTGAATAAAAGAAACTTAAAATAGTGCTAGCTTTGAGGTAGGATGGGGGAGGTGGCCACTGCCTGTCATGTCAGAGAGCAGCCAGACAGCCAATTAGCCAAGTTGTGTCTATCAACTAGTCACAGCACTGCTGTCAATTGCCTGGTGGTAATGTCAGGAGAGATGCAGAAGTTGTATTATTGCAGTGATGTATAGGGGGCATGAGATAAAGAGGGGGGAAAATCCCCAACACATCAGTAGATTAGAATTAACACAGTCTGCTTCTGCTCAAATTATAGTCTAGGAAGGCTCCATGTAAAACAAAGCATCTCTTTGAATTATGAATCATATGAATATATGTAGCAACATCCATGAAACTTGAACAAGCCCTATTCACTCAGAATGCCTTATAGTGGCATTCCTTCTTTTTGTGAAAAAACTCTAGCAAACATTCATGGCAACTCTTAACTTCTGGTTCAGTAACAAAATGAAACCAGTTCTGAGAAACAGAGCCAAAAGCAGCATTCAAATGAATAATCTACATCAAAACTGAGTATTAATAATACTTGAAGAACCTGGAAGATGGAGAGGGGGTTCATACCTTCTCCATGTGAGATGTCCCAAGATGACAATCTTGATTCATTTCATTTTACTTCCTAGCACCCAGTTAAATTAACCTTACATACGTGCTCACGTCAAGCTCTTTCAGCATCATGGCCTCCAAGGACTGGACACTCAGTGCTATACATATGCAATACCCCATCTGTCATATGATCCTCATAGCAAATAAAAAAGATATCAGTGTCTATGCTAACACCTACTGCCAAAGGATATGTAATAAATAGCTATAACATCCCCAGTGTATAACAATTCAGATTTTTTTTGCCTCAAACCCTTTAAAAATAGGTCACTAACCATCTGTTGATCACATTGTTTTAAAAATTGTTGTTAAAAGACTTTTGTTGAGTTTGGTTTTTTTACTTTGCTTTTTAGAGGAATGGTATAATTCATACCCACTTTTGCTGTTTAAGATAATTTAAACATATTTCCTTTAACAAATAATAATAATAATAATAATAATAATAATAATAATAATAAAAAATCACCTGTGATTTGGGACTACACAATGGAAGATTTCAGGCCAAAAGATACAGTTAGAAAATCAGCAAAGTGACAGAAAGTAAACAGTTTTATATAACTCAAAACATTATTAAGTTACCAGATCCTGCCAAATTTCTTGGGGGTTTTTTTGTTTGGTTGGTTTGGTTGGTTGATTTTTGGTTTGATTTTTTTGTTGTTGTTTTTTGTTTGTTTGTGGGGTTTTTGTTGTTTGGTTTTTTATTTTGTTTTGTGTTTGGTTTTGTTTTGTTTTTCCAGATACTGGCAGTAGATTGTAAATGAAGAGGAAAAAATTATAAAGGAAAGAATGTGAAGAGTCCTACTTTTTCTTGAGCACAAGCTATCAATTTTTTGATTTTTTGCTTTATACTTCCATAATTCTCATTGATTTCAGTGAAGGAGAGCTGGGTGCTTCTGTAAAAACTTTTCTTGTGAATTTCCAGCCAGAGCTTGAAAGAAGTTTTATTGGACCAGTACAGTGTGCAGTCTGATTTCCACATGATAAATACTGTGGTGGGTATTTTCAACACAGACTGTTTGTGTCACTCTGCCATGTCACATTTTGTTTTATGAATAAAGTTCCTTGCTGATCATTTTCTCCTGCGTTTTCCTCTACTCTTTATAACTTATGTTCCCCTATTAGGGGCACAGATTTTTATTTCAGAAATTTATTATAGACAGGCTTAAGTAAGAGATGCTCAGTTACAACCAGGTCATCATCATGAGTAACATAAAATACACACCGAACACAGAGTCAATATTTTCAGGGGACTCTGGTCCTCACTCTGTAGGCAGAGCAAAGTCAAGTTGCCTTAGGAAATACAGCTTTTTGAAGGCACTTCCGCTAGCCTGACCATAATAACATAGATATTTTTGGGTAACAGTGAAGGAAATTAACGTGTCTCCCTCCCTGCAGCTTTACTCTTTTGCTTGCATGGCCCAGGATCTAGTGAAAATGCCAGTGGGGTATATAGTGAACCAGAACAATCCAGGTTAAAAGCAATCTTCTTTTCAAGCATTATTTTTAACCAGGGTCAATTCTGATCCATTTCTCTGAGCAGCCTTCCAAGGATATATACAATTACAGGGGCAGCAGAGAAGTGGGAGAAGAGAGAGTGAAAGAACACTGGGGTACCTTCAACCAGCTCTGCCACAAATGACTGTTCTTGGAAGGATGTCTTTAGCTGGTGCTGCTTTTCAAAAATAGAAAATCACTGACAGTGATGGGACATGTATTCCGGTGTAGAGCCTTCTCTTTAATTTATATTTTGTCATTTAACACTGTTAAGCATGCACTATTAAAGACAGGACCAATTAAAGGGCCTGCATGTCTGCCACAGGACATTCATGGTCCACGGGACATTTTTTGGGTTAAGAGGCAATTTGGAGAGTTGGTGATATAAATGGAATACTTGCACTCAAAATGGTTTATAAAAGGGAGAAGAATGTGGGTTTTATAGTACTTGAAGCTGTATTTCTTACCTGCTTCTATCATATTGCTAAATAAACTAGGATTACATAACTAACACTAAAATATTATCTTGCATCTTTCCCAGATCCAAGAATCAGTATTGCCAGAAGATCTTCCAAATTGTTTTAAAAGAATTTTTTAAAAGTTAATAGAATCCTGCTGGGAATTGAAAAAAGAAACTAGCCTATGCTCAGAAAAACTGTCACAACAGATAGAACCATCCATCCTCACCTCTGCATTCACTGCTTGACAGAGTAAATAGAAGAGGATGCTAGGTGGAAAATAAGAGTTTCTCTCCCACACATGCCCTCTCCAAAATGCTATGACCATAATTCTGGAAGGAACAGCCTTTTTATCTTGGGTGAACTTACTACTTCAGGTATGAAACAATGTCAGCAGTGGAAACGCTTCTGAACAAACCAGGAGAAAGACAGCACTTTTGTCTTTGTTTTTCCTACTTTTTTCCTCAGTATTTTGCCTCTTACTTTACTGAGCATCAGTTGACAATTCCCAAGGCACAGGCTCATATCAGCAATTGACACAATTTTAGGTAGAATCATAAAATCATAGAATGATTTGAATTGGAAGGGACCTTAAAGATCATCTAGTTCCAACCCTCCTGCCATAGGCAGGGACACCTCACACTAGATCAGTTTGCTAAAAGCCCCATTCATCCTGGTCTTAAACACCTCCAGAGAGAGGGCATCCACAACCTTTCTGGGCAGCCTGTTCGAGTGCCTCACCACCCTCCGGGTAAAGAAATTCTTCCTAATATCTGATCTAAAGCTACCCTCTTTCAATTTAAAGCGGAACAGTCCCGTACATGTGACAGAGCTCTCTGGAAATGTTGATATCAAGAGTTTTGAACTAAAACATTCACAATTA
>WUAM01000143.1:33972825-34000214 GCA_024336885.1 Actenoides hombroni
GGGTGGGGGGGGGGGGGGGGGGGGGGGGGGGGGGGGGGGTGTCATGAAAAGCATGACCTTGCTGAAGCTTTTCACTTTTCAGTTAAAAATGAATTCTCAGTAGAAAAATATCCCTAAAGTAGATTCTCCATCTTACCAGGGAATGCTCCAGCAGTCAACTTCAATTTGCCTTAAAGACAAAAAGGCATCTCTCTAGGGATAAAAATCAATCCCCAAACTGTCAGCAGC
This sequence comes from Actenoides hombroni, assembly GCA_024336885.1. NCBI lineage: Eukaryota > Metazoa > Chordata > Aves > Coraciiformes > Alcedinidae > Actenoides > Actenoides hombroni. Next base: position 33,973,054 of record WUAM01000143.1, read on the forward strand.
AACACACAAAGTTTAGAAATGTGCTTAATTCAGCACAAACAAATGCTTGTAAATTGTCAAGCCAATATGTGAGAAGTGACTCTTCCATTAAATAAAATCATGACCTAACCAGAACAACTAGAAAGGGGACGAAGACACCACAAGCAGATTTATTTTATCCACCTGATACTTATCAATCACACTACTATAGAAAAAATAATAAGAACCCATTATTTACTAATAGATTACAGATTATGCTTAATATTATTTTAATTACTATTAATTCTTTAAAATATTTTCATTACCATTGTGTTCAAGTGCACACAAAAGCATACCTTGTACATGAGGCTTGTCAATGAGCAGCAGTTTGGGACTCCATCAATTCAGACTGCATCTGACCCACACTCAGCAACAAGGAAATTAGTTTTCCAGCTTTGAGATGCCATCACAAACATCAACAACTGCACAGACAACTCAAGCCATTTCTGGCTATAGACATGCAGCAGGCATGTCCTTTTCTCCCCTCAAGGCACGAGCAAGGTTAGATACCACAGCTAGAAGTTCTTGCCTTCTCTCATTCTGTGCCTTGTGGTACCCGTGGAAACCGGTAACAACTCTCCGCCCTCCTAAGGCATCCCCAACTCCACTCGGCAGCAGTCAGGCATACTAGAAACTGCTTCAACACCAACTACAGCACAAGGATAAGGTACAGGATCTGTCTGGATGACATGTGGGCAGGCAAGGCGACCTTCCCATCTGGCCATTCTGTCTGCAATCCCTTCTCCGTCTCTGGAGAAAGGGATGGGACTGTTTGGTAGGTTTAGTTCAGGCATCTGCCACACTCCTCATACCACTGATCAAAACAGACAGGACAGAGACAGAACATACCAAAAAAATGAATAATATAGCAGTGACAGTTGTTACAGTGATTTCTCCCCATCTCCCGGAGTACTATTCACACACTATCCTAGTACATGAGGCTACAATGACCTACATTTGTAAGAAAGACAAAAAGTCTTGAAACATGCTCAGGATTTGAGCAGAGCTCACCCCGGATCCCCTTGATCTTCAATGAAACAATTTAATCTTTCTGTACCCCAGTTTCTGACCTATTAAATCTCTGTCTCGATTATAAGCTGTTTCAAGCATGAACTCCATTATCACATAGGTTTTACACAGTAACTAGTAAAAACCTTTCAGTTTTGTTCTTATGCGTGCCTGTAAACCTCAGAAAGTTCTGAAATAAGAAAGTGCTATTAAGTGTAAAGTAGGTGTTTTGCAAAAGTAGGCTGTACTTTACCAAAAAAAAAAAAAAAAAAAAAAAAAGCACCTTGCAACAACCAAAAACTCAAAACCAACCCATCCTCAGAAAGGATCTAACACAGGCTCAAAGATAAGTTTCAGCGATTTCTGCAGTTACACCAAAACATCCCTCTGTATTAGAAATGGAAGGGCATGTTCCACAGTATTGAAAAATCCATGATAAATCAGTTAAAATATGAAACTATAAAAACATTTGAAAATATGAAGTGAATGGACATTGGAAGAAAATGAATGTTCCATACAACAAAAAGGCAAGTGGAAGAACCATCAAAGCAAGATCAGTAATAACCAGAGAACAAAACAGTGCCATTGAGGGTTCTTTCGTGTAGAATGTAGAAAAAGTAGACCAAGTTCCATGCTGGAGATCCACTGCAAGAAAGACACGAACATGTGTCATTACTATGCTTTTATGTTATTTCCTGTGAGCATACAAACACCATGAATTGTAGACTGTTATGTAGATCAAGGAAAGAATGAAAAAAAACATAGCCAAGAAGAAAAACTGTAAGAAAAAAGTTGCCATTTCTTTCTGCCATTACTTTCAGAGGCAACAATACAGTTGGATTTCCACACACTGACACAACATGTCATGCAATTTCGCATACAAGGTTCTAAGTGCCAGAAAAAAGAATGGCTATTGCTACTCTCTGAATTGCTTTACTATAAAGCTTTCTATGGAGATTACCAAGGATTGGAGAGGGAGGAAAAAAAAAATAAAAATCCTGATTTATCTTGAAAATCAAAAAGTCTAGGCTATTTGCAGCTGATACTTCAGAATGGTCAGAAATCTTTTCATCACTACTTTACCAAATAAATTTTCTGATAAACAAGATCAAAGGCAAAGATTAGCTCAGGAATCCAGCCATCATTTATTTTGGCAGTGTGCATATATTAGTAGATTCTTTTGGTCCTCCCTAGGATTAACATGAGTTTCCAGACAAGGCATGGGGTTCATACAAAACTCTGGAAGTGCAAAGCTATATTGCTGAGTTTAGTCACCCAGGAAAGTGAATAGGAACAGCTGAACTATTCTTGCATTATTCAAAAATAAGACTGTAAAGTGTTGCAGAAGAGAGTAACAACTCATAGAGATCTCCCTCATTAGGTGGTTTCTTCTTCTAGACAGTACACTGTCACCAGAGTTCTCACTGTAACAGTTCTTAACATCAAAAATCTTTCTTAAAAATGAACATATAATTTCTTTTCATAACTTGTTACTGGTTATAATTGTAACTATCTTACATCGAATGTAAAAACATTATTGTTGTTTTTTATAAAACTGTTTTTATAAAACCATTTATTTATTTTTTAAAGGGCAGCTACCTCTCTGTCCCTTTCACAGAAGACACTCGTCGTTCCTCAGGTCCATAATATATCTTGCTATTTTCATTGGGTCCAAAGCTGATGACAGTGAAAGTTCAGGCTAAAAGGCCAAACATAAATAGGTTCAAGTCAGGATCACATAAATGGGGGTCTTGGGCATAAACCCCATACTACATCCTGCCCTTGGAAGGCAGTGATACACTTTGGTTAAGTCAAGCATGACAGCCCACCCTGTCTAATATGCTTGTTGCTGTCTGCATACACCTTCAAGCACTGCAGCACATTTTCAGTATTTTCTTTGCATCCGAGCTAGAACCTCTGATTTTATAATCACAGAGGCTGTCACCTCTTACAGTATCAGGAGCTGCAGTCCTAAGCACAGGGTTTTAGCAGGTTTAAGCCAGCAGTTCTCAAGGAATTATCAGTGTTTTAACAGTTTTCTTTTAATACCTGTGGAGGAGAATTCCTGATTCTGCAAGCCAGGCTGAACCCATGCCCCATGCGTCGAGGAACTGAAAGGACAGGGAACTCCATGGGCAGCTTGTGAGCAGGGTATGATCACAACTTGCAGGAATGCTGGTGCAGAGTGAAATGAGGCAAGTGTACAGCTGGGACCTGCAGCCGCTCTGATGGCAGCCTCAGAGGAACCTACTGGATTTTTTGTTTCAGCAGCCAAGGATCTGAGTTACCCTTAATAACTGAAACCTGCCCGTGGTGTCAAGAGCAAGATTTAAACTGCTGGCAAACCATTTACAGCTTCAGAATTGTAGTCTGGCCACTCTTAGGTTAAGTTACATTACTAAGATACTGCCAGCAAAAGGAAAAATTAAATGTTTGTCCTCTTTGCAGTGCCCTTACATCACACCCTTTCACAATGTGCAGTCTTGGTCATCAAGTATGCTAGACACTACTGCAGTGGGGAAGGCAATGAGCTTACCCTAAAGGCCTATGAGGAAAACAAGCCAAAGACTTCCTGAGGGAAATCCTTGCCTGGGCTTAGTAAGAGGTAACTTAGAAGGCTGTTGTGCTTTCTCCGTCCACTGCATGAGAGCCAGACAGTGTCTGAACAATTACTGTTTGATTTGGGTTAAGAGTTAGACACCACCTGGGGCAACGTCCAGACTGCAGGGAGGGATACTGTTTCCGGAAACACAAATGACAGGTGGGAATTTGCAAATGGTAACACTTTATACATTTAGGGCACCACCGGGTTTTGCTGCAAACCATTAAAACACGAGCACATAGCGTTACTCACAGTGAATTTTTGCACTGGGCCGTAGCAAAGGTGAGAGCGGAGTCTATCTCCAAATTCCCTGATTTTTTTCAGCAGCTGATGATCCCATGCTCAGGCACGCAAATACTGCCTTACTTTCTGTGCTGTTCCAATTTTAGTCTGTCAGATAAATGTGCACCACATCATCCGGTGAGAGAGCACAGAGGCTGTGAAAGGGGGCTGTTGTATGACTGGGAAAGGGTGTTATTTTCAGAACTCCATCATACCAGTTATAGCTGTGATCCTGGTTTCTTTCGTTGGTTTTTGTTTGTTTGTTTGTTTCAGGACCTTCATCTCATCTTCATCAGTAAGGGTAACACATAGGTGCAGAAAAACTCCTCTGTGAAACAGACTAACCTTCATCAAATGAACCTATTTTTTTTCCTGCGTAGCAGAAAACCACGGGCAACCAAACATTTGTCACTGCTGCTCATTATTCATTCATACGTTCAATGGTAAATGGAGGCAAAGAAAATCTGCTCAACTTCTAATTTGGACAACATATTTTATCATCTTGACTGCCTGGATTAAAATACTAGGTAGGTACATTATTCATTTCTTAATTTAGTGCTACTTCACTAGCCCTATTCATGCGGATGGGTTCAAATTCTTGATATTATTTCCACCCTGTCTGAATGACTGAAACTTTGCAAACAGAACAACAAAACAAAAAATGTTGCAGCTCAACATGAGCAAAAACTTCTTCACTATGAGAGTGACAGAGCCCTGAAACAGGCTGCCCCAGGAGGTTGTGGAGTCTCCTTCTCTAGAGACTTTCAAGATCCGCCTGGACCTGTGCCTGTGTGGCCTGCCCTGGGTGTTCCTGCGCTGGCAGGAGGGGTTGGTTTCTATGATCTCCAGAGATCCCTTCCAACCCCTAACATTCTATGATTCTATGAAATAAACTTCTTAAATGACAGTCTTTTGGGAAGATAATAACCCATAATAAAATTTCTGAAATTATTATGGTCTGGGAACACTTCCAAGTGTAGGAAGACCATGTGTTACTATGATTTTATAATGAACAGACCTCCACAAACTTACTCACAAAATAATATATTTTTAACATTTAAGCAGCAATAATTTATACCCTTTCTGAGCCCAATAGGTGGAAAAACTGGGAGAGAAAAGGTACTTGTGCATGCTGGGCGTGGACACGAGAAAGTTTTGTCATTAAGAATACATGCTCCCTCATTTTCCCTTTTCCAAGTCAATCCTTCTACTGGAGTGGTTATTTGTCATGACACCTCAGAATATCAGGTTATTGCTTAGTGACTGTTTTCTTCATGTTTATGTCTGAAGGAAAGCGGAAGTGACTTCAGAGTTTAAAATGCCCTGTGGCATTCAAAATGCCCTACGAAAGCCCTGAGGAGTGCAGTTCCCCAACCACAGCTCCAGCCTAGCACTGCAAGACATACAGCAAAATTCCACATACGATGTTACGAACATGTCCTGAACTCCAACCCAGAGGGACCATCTTTAAGGTTGAGAGAGCACTTCAGTCTCTGTTCCTGTACAGACCTCTGGCTCTCTACTGAGGCTGCTAGCCAGGGTGCCAATTAGTGCCAGCTGATTGCTCTTTTGATGTGCACACCTCTCTGGGAACTGGACTGATGCTACCAACTCATTCCATATAGGTCACTGGATGTTGACAACTTTGTAAGAAATTGACTAAGGCCCAATTTGGATTTGCAATTTAGCGGGGAGTTCCTGTATCCCACTGCCCTACAACCTCTCTCACATCGGTGATTTTAATATATCAACTTCCAGGCTGCAAATTGACTACAATTTCAGAAAAAGGGGCATTAGAAAACTTCAGAAGCAAGTACATTTGCAAAGACTCCCGTAAATTGTTATTGGGAAATTAAACTCTGACTTGCCCCCTCAACCTTTTGCTATGTAGACTGCATTTAAATTATTTCATTAGGGCCAGAGGCTGTAGCTTACGTTTCTGTTGCTAAGTAAAAAGGATCGTGGAAGAAATTGGCTTAATTGCATGTTCCAATAAAATACTGGTTTTAGAACCAGGGAGTCAACAAAGATTTAGCCACTTCAAAATTTTTGTGACTGGAATGGGAAGTTTGTCTTTTGTTTCAGAATAAGAAAAAATACATAAGTATAACGCTGTCTACACTCCATTGTAACAAACCCACTTCTACAAAACTGTAAGAAAAAAGAGTGGGTGAGTCTTATTTGAAAAGTACATATTCATTTAGTCCATAGGATACCTGCAGGAGTTAAGCATTCACTGGTGTTAGTTCCATACAGTATATTCTATAGTACAACAATATATACCTTCTTTAAGCTGCAATCATCAATTTTACTAGCTAAACTTCTGCCAAATACTTATTATAGATCCTAAGTAGTTTATTCCAGTGTCAGTTACTACCACTGGGATAACCAGTCTGTGATGATTTCTTCTCCCTACATTCTCATTCTTAATGATGTTGTGGAATAGAAATGGGATGCAGAGAACATGTGCAGTATGGAGACTTTAGGAAGGTGAAAAACATCACAAACAAAGCTCTTCCATCTCAGACTGATTTCTTTCAAGAACTTCACTGCCTTAGCCAATTTGCAAGTGGTGCAATATCTTTTTTTAACTGCATTAAATGAGTACAACTGCAGTGTGCATGCAACTGTGTCTGGAATAAGGCAGTATCATGACTGTATCCATGGCAAAGGAACTCTATTTACAGGTCACAGTAGTTGCTAAAACTGTTTAACTTTCATATGCAATCAGGGCTGCTCTTACTATAAGATGAAGGTGTTACAAATGTTCCGTGTATCTAATACAGCTCAGACGTATCTGTACTGTGGAGGTATGTAAACACTCAGCAAAAATAGAAGGATATCTGCTCAGCAGTGTCAGCCACTTGAGGTGCTCCATTTCTTTGACTCCTGTTCATCTTTGACAGATGATTGTAATGCAGTAGCTCAAAGGAGATAGGAAAGAGGAGACTGAGACATCCCCGCAGGGCTCCACTGAGTTTCAAATATGCTAGCAGCAAGAAACACAGTAAAGTAAAAAACTAGCGTGACAAGAAGTGCAATCTTCAGGGCTAAATACATATGGTATATTGTATGAAGAGTCATAATATAGTGGATCTCCTACTGAAGAACAGCTGTACATTAAAGCTTTATATTGAAGAGTTAAGTTGGTTAAGCTAGTAAAAAAACCCAACAGTTTTCTGTAGTGCAGACCACATGCACTTTGTGCCACCTAAGTTAACCACTTTGCTGATGACTCATGCTGCTATCCCAGCATTTTACATCTACTTTGCCCAGGTTCAAATGCCTACAGGAATGTATCAGACAACAAAGAATGAAAATCAAAAGGATTCTCTCTATTATTCATGTTTCTTGAAGACTGAGCTGAGGAGACCTGTTGCAATGACTTTTTTTACAGAAAGACGACACAGTAATTGTCAGGCTGAAATGCAGACTGCATGGCCACTCTTGCATGGACCAGAGAAGCCCACCTATGTTCTCGGGTATTTGTACTTTACAAGAAGGACTTCACAATACCATAAACAAAGAGAGGCTTTTTGCTACTAGATCACATTCTATGTATAAACCAGAGAGCTGCATCTATTAGAAACAAATTAAGTCAACAAGTACCTTCTGGTATGTAGGTGGAAAGTGACTACGTAGAGAAAAGAATTTGTTAGAAGAGGAAGCTGGACAAATTCCTATTAGTGGAACAACATTTTTAACACAAAGAATAAATGTTAATTAAAGCTGCCTGGTTTTAGATGTGGCAGAAAAATTCTGAAAGTCTTTAAGCCAAGCCTGATCATCTTTTTAAAATCTGTGTTAAAGCCCAACAGAACTGATGAGCTTGAGACAGCTTTATTTAGTGTGGCACTATGGCCTTTGGTAGGTCATAGGGTCAGAGAATATCAGTCACTAGGGCTGCCTTTTCTGATGGCTTTAATCTTTGAAACCTTCCAGTGAAACTGTGTGACCTATCGTTAGCAAAGCACATGAAAAATAGCTGAAATGCATATTTGGTTGCACATCACATCATAAATTGCCAACAGGACTATTCTGACCAACTAGTTTTCACTGAAATTAACCAAGAAAAAAATAAATAAATGGGGAAACAGCGTTCCCACTGTCACTGCTGCCTATCAGAAGGCATCGCCACGATGAGCTGCTGCTCCTAGTCCCCCAGACAGGCCTCTGCTCCCAGGAGCAGTCACTTTCCTCTGCCAGACCAGCCACTACTTCTGTGTGACCAGCAGCAAACACTGCTGTTTTGTCAGTTTGTCAGGTTTGTCAGTCTGTCTTGTTTTCATCTGCTGGCCAAAGGGGCAGGTTGCCCATTCACCAACAGAATGGAGCCATCCTCCCAGTTTTTTTTAAATCCCTTTGACCGAGCTCCCCAAACAACTCATTTGTACACCACGAGCATTAACACCTGACTGTATTATGGACTGGGAGGCGCAAGACGGTGGTGACTGTGTTTGACCCCACAGAAAAACTGAATTTCAGAAAAAGACCAAGGACACTTTGGATCAGGAAAACCGTCAGGGCAGGGCATGCAGAGTCTGATGTGGCTACAGGAATTTGGTGCCCCCCAGCAGTGTGGGCTTCCCTGCCAGCAGCACCAGTGGAGGACACAGCCTGGAAATGTACCTCTGCTCCCTGAGGATGCAAGCAGGGCTCTGTAGATCCCTTCTGCCTTACCACCTCCCAGACAATAAACAGGAATAAATTCCAGTTTCCTATATTCTTTCACAAAAAGTTTCACTTGATGTGAGTTAAGATTCTTCAAATACCTTTACTCATAGAAACAGACACATTAAAAAAGACATTATTAAAGAGATACTAATCCTCAAGCTAAGACACTGAAATAAAACCAAACATAACAGACTGGGAAAACACATGGTAACTTGCTCAATAGCATCACGAAATGCTATCACTGCAGAAAAACACAGAAGTAATAAAAGTAACTTTGACCTTAGTAGCTTTCAAAGTGTTAGGTACTGATGGAAATTTTCTAAACTGATTTAAGAAATCTGTTCTTCTTTGTAACCTCCTTTTTTTTTTTCTCTGTGATATGACATTTCAAAAGCCTCCAGCATTTTTTCTAATTTCAAGATGAAGTTTGAGAAATTAATCTATCATGCACTGAAAAATTATCTTAAATACTGACAATACTTTAATAACCTCCACAGCTGCCACCATTCTTTTACCCCTCTTGGGAAGGCTTCCCAACACATGGGAGTGAATTAGGAGGTAAACATCTTTAAAAACACAGTTTGAGCAATGTATTAGAATATGGTTCCTAAATCACTTAAGAATATAAATTAAGCTTCTTGGTCATTTGGTCTCCTAACATTTTTATTTATCTCCCTACGTTCATTTAGATTGAAGGTATATGCCGGTTTATTTTCACAGCAAAAAACAGGAGCTGTAACACAGACTCCAGAACACATTTTAAAATTAGCATCTCTGAGGTTCCCTTTCTTTCACACTCCCATTACAAATATACTGGGAGAAAACAAAACACACTTGAATAATTAAACAAAGGGCATGCTGCAGATAAAAATCAAAGCTTGTATTCTGTATCCTGCAAGTATATTCCAGGACAAATTACAAACTCAAAAATAGGCACCTTTTGCTTTCTAGCACATACAAATGGGGTGAAATATTCTGTTTTATGAATTACATATTCAATATTATTTTCCTGTGTTACTTTGCTCGATTTGGGTGTTTGAACATCTTAAAAGCAGGAAAACAAGTTGCAGAGGCAAGAAGGCAACTAAGTTTGCTGGCTGATGTAAAGGAGGTTTCTTAAGCTTATCGCAACCACAAGACACCATCTGCAAACTTTCCAGTGTCTCTTTTCAATAGTTTTAGAGAATAATTTGCCTAACTGCAAGCTCACAAAATTCTGGACACAAGTTGCATAGAAAGGTGAAAGGGCAAAGGTGGAGTAGTTATCTACATAGCGTCACTGTATACTTGCTGATGCTTTTTTTTTTTTTTTTTTTTGAAGATACAGCTCGTCACCCCATCTGGCTTTGCAGAATATGTGTGATAAGTCTGACACTTCCTGAGCATCAGGAAGCAAACTCACTCAGCAATGCCATGAAATTGTTCAGTTTACATGTAGCTAAATGCAGAAACGAGAGACAGAAATACAGGAACTCCATTCTTCTTTATAAGAAAGGGGAGAGCATGTTAAGAATAGTGACTGTAGAAGGAAGGCACATGAACCTCCAGCCAGAGAAAACAGACCCATTCCTACACAAGTGTTTGCTCTTAAACAGCTACATTCCTTGCTCCTTATGGCAAGAAGTGGTTTTCACTTTTATACAAATTACTCAAAGAACAAAATAGAAAAGTAAAAAAAAAATCAGAATTAAACCACACTTTAGAACCTTCTCTGGATCTGTACAACCTTCCTTACCAAAAAGTACTATCCTCCTATTACTGAGAGTAGGATTGTTTCCTTTTTATATACTCCTCACACAAACACACATGTTACACATTTTCAGTCAGGTTACAGAATCCAGTGCATATGTGCTAGGAAATTGAAGAATTGATGTCCAATCTAAACTCATCCTAAATGCTCACCTAGGCTTGATTAATAAATAGTTTATGATACAGTCTTTTAATACATTAGCACTAAGGTTGCTTTATTTAATGCGTATGATAGATACTGCGCATTTTAAGAGCAGCTTGCTTTGCAGTACTTGCTTTTGTTCCATTGCTCATACTGTAATCCTTTGTAGTGGACTTTACTTCCTACACATGGTTCAAAACCTGCTCTGAAGACAAATTTATTTACCTTCTCCAGGCATGTTTGATGCTAATCATTAGAGGATACAAGTCATTCAGACGTATTATTTTTACTGCAGCCTTGAAAATGCCGGCATCTGTCTTCTACAGATGACAAAAGATTACAGTCAGAGAGATACAGGTACACAAAATCTGAGACATCTGGCACATGAGCTGGAACAGTAGATAGCACCATTCATTATTCTGTAGAGTCAAAACAACTCTCTAGTGACTTCAGGAGTAGATGTGGGTGTTCAACACCTCTGATTAATCAGAGTGTAGGATCTCACAGTCAGCACACAGAAGCTGGGGAATACATGCACGATATGAAAAATTTACTGACTCTACTGAACATCGGTGGCAGAGACAAGACTACAATCCTATTTTTCAGAGATTTATCTAACTTCTCACCTATATATTTCCTTTACTGTAGCCATTGATTTATCTAGTACATGCCATCCAACTGCAAGAAATGAACAGTCTCTTCTACTGCACAGGTCTATGTATCTCTGGGCAGGTCTAACTTGTAGTCTGGATAAGGCAGAAATCCCACAGGAGATGAGGACATGGGGAGTAAGAAAGAGGCACTATGTGATTACAGAATGAAAGACTGTGTTCTAATGCACAGGAACAAATAAGCTATCTTAAATGACCTCAAATGACCTCTAACTTTTGAGCACTGCCCTTTGCTACCTTAAAAATACTCTTTCTATATTATTTTTTCACACTACTGCTATACGAAATCCTGTGCTCTATATGGCAGAGAACTTGCTCATGCTACAATGGAATTTTGGACAGGCCATAGGGGACCAGAAGAAGGATATTTCCCTATATAACTTTTGTTAACTTTATGCTTTTCTTTTTACTTAAGGCACTGTTGGTTTGGGTTGTTTTGTTTGTTTTTTTCTTGGGGAGTGGTGGTGTTTGTTGCTTTATATTTAAAATCTGGAACTAATTTCATGTGCATGTCTTCTGTGAAAAACTATACATGCTAAATAGTCCCTCACTTAATTAAGAACGTCTTTTCCATTATATTTATTGAAGAATAAAACAGAAGTCTCATTTAAGCACTGAGATTTGGACCACTTTAAAAAAGTCAGATGAAAAATGAAAGCTAGCTGAACATCTGAATAACCAAGGTGTGACTATCCACAGCAGGGCTCTAGTACTGTGGGGTACATTGCAAACACGCCATTAAAAGTATGACCTAAAAAAGCCCGAGGACTTCACCAGAAGCAGCACATTCAAATTCCTACAGCGTGTTTCTTTTATTGTCCTTACCATCTTACATTTTTTGCCTGAGAACCGGACAGAATTACATTTCCATTTAGACAGTGGAAAACATCCCTGCTATCCCCAGGACAAAAAGTTGCATTTTACATACCCCAGGCTATGCGGGTAATGTCTGACAGGTGATCTCCTCTTCAGGGAGCTGGGCTGGGGTCTGCGTTGGGGAGGAGGATGCCCGGCCCCAGCACGCTGCTCTCCAACGCCGGACCAGGAGCATCCTCTAGCGGCCAGTGCCTCGGGAAGGCCCCGCGGCCCCCAGAAACAAGAATCTTCTGGAAGATGGAGAGAAATCAGCAACTGAGGGAAACGGGCAGAAGCCAAAAGGAGGCTCAGAGGATGAAGGATATTTTTGCTAGTCTTATTTATGCCTTCATGGCAGACTAAATGGATGACAGTTCTCTTCTGGGCCCTGAGTAGCACAGAGACCTCTTTCCCTCTCTGCTCGAGAAAACCAGCATCATCACGGAACCAGCTCAGCAATGCTTTAGAATGGAAGAAAACAACAAAAGAAAACAAACAAACAAAAAAACCCCAAACAAACAAACCAACAACAAAAACTCCACAAAAACAAACAAAACAACAAACCAACTAACCAACAAAACCACACACACACAAAACCCACAAAAACAAACAACACAACAAAAACAAACAAAATAAATCAAACAAATCAAGCCAGTTCTATAAAAATGAAGATGCAATATGTGCTGAGAGATATAGGTGGAAACCATGTACAAAAACTGTGGGAAGTGCATTACATTTGCATTCATTTTGTAGTCACTTCACTCAAACAACAGCCTCATTAGATTCTAATCAGCATATGGTGCAAAATAAGGGCCAAATGTGAAAGAAAGAAAAAAGAGCAATCACATGTGCTTGTCATTTCTGCAGCCCATAAAACAATCTCATTGTGGTTAAAAAAAAAATTAAAAAATTGCCCAGTAAGACTTCACCAGTTTAACTGCTTGGGAACTTTACAGATTTTGGCACAGATACGAACTGAAGTTTGGCTCTCCATACTATTATTATGATCTGGGATTAAGGCAAGTAAAAAGCCTACGATGGGTACACACTGGCTAAAAACATAAATTAGTTTGTTAGAGCATAAATCACACAGCAAGGCCAAGCAACTCAAAGGCAAAACACAAGTGCCTATATCTTACAGGCCATAAGGATTGCGTCTGGGATCAGAAATGGCCACCTTGAGAGTTTCAGGATGGGGAGCACAACCAAGAGCACACTGGGGTTTGGTAGTGATGCCAGCTCTTGTGTGGCTCCCAGTCTCACAACTGCTCTCTTTCCTCTCTTCCTTTGATCAGCTGCTTTCTCTCAGGCAGCATTTGCCCTCCAAACCCATCAAAACTCGGCAGTCACCTGGACTACTATTAATATTCTAACACATTCCAGCCATGTCTGGATTAGGAAAATGGGTAACATACTTTGACAGGTATGACGGCAATGTGGACAAGTGCAGACAGTATATTGATATAAATGACTATGTTTGACTTCCAGGCAAAGCTTAAAATTAGTCATGTCCTAATGGGTAATATACTGAAATAAAATTTGCTTATTCACCTTAGGTTTCTATTGAGGATCATTTCAGTGAAATTTACTGTGTTTTAAATCAGACTGTATTTGCCTGTCTTCTCATGAAAGGGAAGTATGACTCAGTTTTCTTCCATTTCTGACTGGATGCAGGTAGAGACAAGGGAGAGCACCATGCCAGGAGCAATGACTAAGCCACCATGTGTTTTTGTGGATTAGCCGTGTCCTGGTCACCAAGAGTGGTGCGTATGTAACCTGTACTCCAGCAATCTCAACCAGACTCTGTTGCCCAAGGGTGCTGACCTTAATATACCCAAAGAAAAGTAGATAAAGAAATTTAAGTTGTCCTAATGTTCGCTAGAACCAACAAGACACACCAAGCACAGCATGTTGACAGCACTATGCCCACCGCACTGCTGTAGATCGAGCAAACAACAAAATCCACAGAAAAAGAAACAAAACGGTTTCTGGCAGTGACAACTATCCTTCAAGTCCTTAACCTGCACTTCTATCAAGGAATCCTGGTGACTAATTTTTAAGCATCTGGCACAGATCATATGCATCGCTGATGTAGTTTTACAGACCACTTTTTATATTTCAGTACCATGGAAACAAAGAAACATTTCTGGTAAAGATGCAACGTAGAGGGGGACCAAATATACATTCTTAAATTTCAATCAGAATTCAAATTGTGTCATGGCACAGCACAGATATTTACAACTGGCAGATTTGCCACTCCTTTCTGTTTTTCATGCCTTTGTAAAACTATTAGAGGAGGCTGACTGATGCAGCTTTGCTCTGCTTCCTCTCTTCCTTTCCTGACCTGGAACCTGGCTGGGTCAATGTAAATTAAGGTCTGATTAAAAATAAAATACAGGCAGGAGATAAGGTCATTCAAAACTCCTCTGTTGCTGTCTATGACATTTAATTATAAGCTAATTCTGAAGACTTCTGAAAATCACACATTCAGTGACAGAAGTATGATGTTTGATCTAGAAAAAACAGGGACCAAAGTGACATACAGATGTCCTTACAGAAGTCAGTGTACAAATAGGAAAATTAATTTTTTTTTTGACCTGTTTTTGTCCACCTAAAGAAACCTGGAATCTCTCACTAAAGGGGCAGTTCCTAGAAATGTACTGACATAATCACTCAGCAACACTTGAGAAGTTATAATTTGTTTAATCTGCAATACAAAGTGAATGATGAAGTTTTAATAGCCTATGACTTTGTAGCTCTTCTTAATGAGAAAACTGTGCCAAAACCTTTTGTTTTCCCTTGCTTTTATTTAAAAAAAAAATCATTTTAATTGTGCAAGTGTCATTCAAATTATACATTTAAGTAGCAAGAGCTACACATTGACTACATAGAAAAATAACGTTATATTAGTTTGCACTATGCTCTCCTATGTTTCAAAGTTACACAAAACTGTTCTGAAGCTTTCAAGTTGCTTTAAAAGTTTGTGAGAAAAGTAAAATTAATAAAATGAGAAAAGTAAAATTAGGAAAAATTCAAGCTTTTTTTAGACAAAGAAGACCTGAGGACAGATCAGCACCCTTTGCCCTCTTGTGTTTGTTACTCTGGCTTCCAGCATGGCTCTTGGGATAAAACAGAACAATTATGAACTGATTAAAAGCAAGGAAACAAAAAGTAGGAAATAATCAGCTTGTAAAACAGTAAGTGAAATTCATTATTGATAGATGTAAACTAGTGCACTTCAGAAAAATTGACTCAAATATCTATACTTATATATGCATATATACCTGTACGTAAGTGTACACACACTCTGTGTACCTAATTATACATACACACACATAATGATGCAATCCTAATTGGCTATTACAATATAAGACACTTATTGTCTTTTATCCTAATGAATACCAATTTTTTCTATTCAATGGCAGACAAAATGACAAACAGAATATTAGAAACAAAAAAAAAAAAAAAAAAGGAGAAAAAAAGATATAGAGACATTATGATAAAGTCAAAGCAGAATTGCAGCAAACTCACCAAAAGAAAATGTACCAGAACTCTACAAGAGAAAAGCAAAGAGGATGACCTATGATGTAACAGGATAGAGAATGTGAGGGGTAATGATTATTCACTCTTTCCCATTAGGAAGCCCCAAATACAGTTATCAGGCAGCAGGTTTAAAACATACAGAATCACAGAATCATTTAGGTTGGAAAAGACCCTTGGAATCATCATGTCCAACCATTAACCCTACTCTACAAGTCCACCCCTAGACCATATCCCCCAACACCACATCTAAGCGATGCTTAAACACATCCAGGGACGGTGATTCAACCACCTCCCCAGGCAGTCTATTCCAATATCTTACCACTCTTTCTGTGAAAATTTTTTTCCTTGTGTCTAGTCTAAACCTACCTTGTTTCAGCTTTAGGCCATTCCCTCTGGTTCTGTCACTAATTACCTGAGAGAACAGACCAGCACCAGCCCCTCTACAATGTCCTTTCAGATAGTTGTAGAGAGTATTAAGGTCTCCCCTCAGCCTCCTCTTCCTCAGACTAAACAGATCCAGCTCCTTCAAACTGTCCTCACATGATCTACTCTCCAGTCCCTTAACAGGAGAAGATAAGTTTCCACACTGCTCATATCTAGATCCTGGAACTCACTGCCACAGAGAATAGAAGACTTCGTTGAGTGGAACTGGTAAATAAATAAATAATTTTACATGATATAGATAAAACCTCTGGTTTAGGACAGTCAATTGCTTGATCCACTAAAGAATGAGAGGATATAATGAGAAAACCTCATCATTTACTTAACCTGTTATTCATGTTTTCCCACATTTTCCATTCTTATGCTCCATAAGGTTTTGTTTTCCTTGCCTTCTCCATGTGAGATTGTATCTGTAGCCTACCAACTACTTTACTACTTTAAATGCATCATACTTTACTATGGATACTTGCTATAATCATCAAATGTTCTTTTAACCTGTCAATCACTAATAAAATTCATTGATATGCTTTCAGCATCCCAGAATAATCCGAGAAGAGAAGTTCTTGTATTTATTCCTTTCTAAGTTACTTATTAACTTTCAACTGGTAGATTTTACGTTTTCTCATTATCTTTAAATTTCACCTTGCAGTTCTGAACTTTTAAGACTTTTAGAAGTGGAGACATGAAAAAAGTACAACATACACATACATAGTTGTGCTGGTTTTGGTTGGCATATAATTAATTTTTTATATAGTAGCTAGTGTGTTTTGTATTTGTGCTGGAAACAATGGTGATAATACAAGAATGTTTTTGTCATTGCTGACCAGTGGTTATACACAATCAAAGGCCTCTGCTTCTCACACCATGTCACCAGCAAGTAAGCTGGGGGTACACAAGAGCTTGTGAGGGGACATAGAAGGGACTCCAACCGATTCCATACCATATGACATCATGCTCAGCATATAAAACCAGAGGAAGAAGGAAGGAAGGGAGGGACATTCGGAGAGATGATATATGTCCTCCCAAGTAAACGTTACAAGCTCTCCTTGTTTTGCTGAACACCCGTCTGTTGATGGGAAGTAGTGAATGAATTCCTTTTTTTGCTTTGATTGTGTGTGCGGCTTTTGCTTCACCTGCTACACTATCTCAACCCACGAGTTTTCTGCACTTTTACTCTTCCAATTCTCTTCCTCATCCCACCAGAGGGGAGTAAGCAAGCGGCTGTGTGGGGCTTAGTTGCTATCTGGAGTTAAACCATGACAATAGTCCTATGGTTATCCTACACACATAGCAGTGAAATGAAGAATGGAACAGACCTTCGAAACCATTGCTTTATCTTCTTTACATTTGTGTGCTGTGCATTTAGAGATTGATTTTTAACAAATTATTAAAACTTGATTAATGCTACAGATACCATAATCTTTTATTCCTTCAGTATAAATAGACCAAAGAGAATAAGTTGAAAGGAAGAGAAAAATACAAAATAAACTACATTTTTGCATGTAGCTGGCTTTCAATTCTGGTTCACAATGTTTTTTGAAATGTTGAAGAATGTGTTTCTTATTCTCAAAACACAAATATCCGCTGTTAGCTTTGCTATTGTCAGTTGAAAACTCTGCATTAGTCTACAGTCCCCAACACATTCTTTGAAACCAGATGAGAAAAGAGAGGGGACAGAAAAGGAAACAGAACAGAGGAAAGAAAGAGTTTGGAAACTTTCAGACTTCAGTTCTAAGCTGTTACACTTCAAATTCAGGCCACTCTACAATTGAACAAATAGAAGAGAAAAGAAAAAGACTGAAAACTGTGTTCTTTAAAATGCCTGGAGGGGCGTGTGTGCAATTATATTACACCACATATAAAGAAAGTTTATATGAGTATGTGGAAGAAAGGTAGAGTTGGTTGACCCTAAATTAATTTAAACTACATAGACCAATTTCAATAGCAACTGTTGACTCCCTTTCCTTTTAAGGATGAGTGCTCAGAACATTGGTCTTTCTTGAGCCTGCTGGACAGACATGACAGCCAGGCAGGCTGTCTGTGCCTTGCAAGGAGAGGCTCCAGGGTAAAGGTAAATTCTGAGCTGTCTGCACTCACAGCATCATAGAATCGTAGAATCATTTCAGGTGGAAAAGACCTTTAAGATCGAGTCCAACCATTAACCTAACACTGCCAATCCCACCTCTAAACCATGTCCCTAAGCACCTCACCTATTTAAATACCTCCAGGGATGATGACTCCACCACCTCCCTGGGCAGCCTGTTGCACTGCTTAACAACCCATTCAGTGATTATTTTTTTCATAAGGTCCAATTTAAACTTCCCCTGGTGCAACTTGAGGCTTGTCCTAACACTTGTTACCTGAGAGAAGAGACTGACCCCCACCTCGTTACGAGCTCCTTTCAGGTAGTTGTAGAGAATGATAAAGTCTCCCCTGCACCTCTTTTTCTCCAGGTTAAACAACCCCCATATCACCATGCTAGGCATGATACGACACTCCCAAAATAAACAAACCCAGAAAAAGTTCACAGATGGTGCAAGATGGGTTTGGATTATCTTTGAAAAAGTTAAAAATGCTTTAAATTCAAGTCCATGTTTCTGCAAGTTTGCCAGCTGACCAGAGCAGAGGTAAGCACTATCCATTAGAATTCTTGCAAGCTCCACACAGATTAAGAAATCATATAAACTTAAAAAGGATTCCTAACTGAAATTTGTGTACAGCCATTATAGAGTGGAGTTCAAACCTCCATGGTTGTGGTTTGTAACTGCTGCCAGAACATTACAGAACAGCAGGAGCATCACTACCATAACCAACAGATCAAGAGGTAGTAGATCCCTGGAGGTACGTAAGAGACACATAGATGTGGTGCTTAGGGATATGGTTTAGTGGTGACCTGACAGTGGTGGGTTAGTGGTTGGACTTGATGATCTTAAAAGGTCTCTTCCAGCCAAAATGATTCTATGATTCTAAGAAAAAAATAGAAAAGCACAAAGCAATAACTCATTCCTACACAGAGGAAGACTAACTCATTACTCCATTAGCTACAGTAGTATTAAACCAAACATGGCCATGATCATTTAAATAATATTATTTCTTTTTGTTCACATAATCATGTTGTGAACATAACAGTCCCCTGAAAATAAACTGACACCTTTTCACAGGAATGGAACAAATACCTTCAAAATGTTATTTACCAAGTGTAAAAATACAAAAACCTTAAATTAACATCTGGGTTTTTTTAATATCTCTTTTCTTTTTTTCTTTCCCAAAGAAGTGATACAATTCTTTTATTCAAAGTTTGACAAAGACTGAACAAACTTACCCTTTTAATAAAAGCATGTTTAATAAAATTGTGCTTTGTAACAGATTTGCCAATGATTTTATGGTGGTCTGGTGAAGTCGGGAAAATGTTAAGTAAAAAATTTACAGCATAAAATGGAATTATCATGGAGGAGAACAGGAGCTTGAGTTCCTACAGACAATAAACAGCATACAGGCTGGCATGCTTTATTGCTGCCTAGCAAATATTAGACACAGTGCATATTATACCTTCTTTGACACAGGAAATTTTACACAATATTCTGCAACAACAACTAAAATAGAATCTGTGTAGTAAATCACTCATTAAGTCAGTACGATGAATACTAACAGCAAACTAATTCAGCATTTTCATGAATAGACATTATACTGAAGCTTTTATGGTCCCCATCTCATGTCCCATCTGCTTCAGTTCTTCACACCAGAAGAAACTTTCCCAAATGTCTAAGTATTTCACTGACTTAGTAAAGCAGTTTACAGATTATTCAAGACTGCAGAGGTGTGCTGTGGTCTAGGTACTGTGACTGGAAATTTTGTTAAAAAGCAAATTAGTGTCCTGTGTCTTCACTGAAAGCAATGAAATCTGTACAGCTTGGCCTTTGTTAATGAAAACCTCTCCCCATGTCCTAATTATCTCAGCTTTCACTGATATACTATGACCCTGCCTTTGCAAGGCTATTATCTTAAATCATCCATTTAGAAGGACAAGATCATCTATCTATAGGTTCTTCTATCTTCACCACAGGGGAATGTTCAATCACAAGCCTTTCACAGTAGGCATTACATATTAGTCTTTGCATATTCACCTACATCAGGAATAAGACATGGCTTACAAGCTTTTGTTTTGGTTTTTCTTGGTGGCTGTTTTTTCTTACTTATGACATGCAGTTTGACTTTGGCCCAAATGAAAAACATGTTCCAACTATTCTGTTTAAAAAAAACAAGTATTAAAATACTTTCATTAAAGATATGCTAAAATATTTGAGAAGTGTAAACATTCTTCAACAGCCTACAGAACCAATGTATGTTTTCAGAATATAATGTCTTAAAATATCCATAATTTTTACAGTGCAATTTTACTAACGTGGAAAATCTACACAAACTTGCTACCATATCATTTTCTATTCAGAAGAATAATCTTACTAATTGGCTAGATATTGTACTACATATATCTGATATGTTTATGTAAGTGTAACAAAATCTACATCAAGATTATATTTGAAGGAAAAGTTTGAGCAGAAAGAAGTCCAAGCTCTACAGTTGTAGTTCAGGCTGAACTATGCCTGCCATATCTCACATCCTTGATGACAGGAGAGCAATATGCCCCTAAACCTGATTAAAATAGAACTAGATACTCTATGTTAAGTTTATTTGTATTGCAAGAGAGCAGAAAGTGAAGATAGAGTAGCTTTTACCACGAAACAACTGAGAGAATAAGAAACTGCCTTTCCTCTTTGAGAAACATATTTTTGTCATAAAATGGAGGAAATACAAACTGTAATGAATTAAAATAATATTAAAACCCCCTTCATACAAGTGTTTAATTTCAGAGGAAGTGCTTTATATAGAAATTTTATTTTAACATGCTACCAAAGAATTATATTAATTCTAAATGTGTCTGCATTTCATTATGCTAATTCAAATTTATGAACTGTAAAGCACTGGACAAAGACATTACCTGTATCAGAACTAATGTTGTTGTATTTGCGAGGTACACTGAAGTCTGATAAAGACAAACAGGACACATTTCTCAAACTCACATGTAGTCAAAAGATCTAGCCAGGGACATCTGTGGCTTCAAAGTATATCTGCAGAAAGCATATATAAACAAGGCAGAATAATGCCCTTTAGACATTCTCATCAGGGATATTATCCTTGTGGCTGCATACAATCCTTAAGATGCAGAGATGTCACAAGGAGCACAGAAAGGCATATTTATGAGTTTGAAGGGAATGTGTCCAAGAGCTTTTCAAAGCATCAATAACATCTCAAATTCAGATTCTAGACTTTTTCACTAAGTGTCATTGAGACTATATCTCCAAAACTACCTTTTTAATATGAGATTTAGAATCACTGTGTGCTTTTTTTAATTGTTCACTTAGTCTACTGGATCTTTTGGAAACTACTTAGCAGGCAGGTGTTATGAGAGACAAATAGGATACATCAGAAGATCTTGTCTGGACTCTCAAAAAGTGGTGCACCCACTCAGATTTCAGTTTGTGATATTCAGAGCGGAGAAAGAAAAAAACTATTATCTTTTTCCACTGCCAGCTTTGCCCATACTATCTGAGGGAATAGGTACTACAATTTTAAGATAACATGCACCCTACAGTTCCAGCTAGGCAGGTTTCATTCACAGCTAGTTTCTGCAGCTTGCTGAAAACTGTTCAGTAATAAAAGATTTTAAAACTACAGATTCTCTCATTAGGCAGTCTGAGGCCTGATGCTTGGCCCTTCCACACAGATACTCTGACTGCACTGCGTAAACTGATTAGTGATCATCTTCCCAGTCACTGACATCGGCAACTGGGTTCAATTATTGCTTATTTGACTTTTGCCATGGGCAATACAGATTCTTGGGTGATCTAACTGATAATCAATATGAATTTTAGTACATACATTACTTACCTCATCAAAAGGAGATTTTATGAAAGGGCAACCTGTTTAACCGACCTTTTATCATTCAATAAGAGAATAAAAGCCATCTTTAATACAGGGACATAAGTTGCACTGTTGGTGAATTAACTTATCAGGCTTTGCTCAGGTTGTCTCCTGTCCCATCATTTCGGCTACAGGACAGAGCTTAATAGCAGGATACAGCTGAATTCACTGCTCCACAAACTGGCAGCAGTCTGGAGAAGAACCAGTTTATAAATTATTGTTTACAACAACCAAATTATCCAGAAGTTTAGAGTTAAGTATTTGCTCATTTGATCATTTAAAAGATAAGATGGGGATCATTTAATGGAATCTGAAGCATGACATGGCTGAGGAGAGTACAGTTTACAATATACACTTTTATTACTAGACCAGCATTTTAACGGAGTATTCCACAGAAATAGTGGCATAGAACATACTGCAAAATTACATACCTGCTTTTACTCAGTATTGGCATTATATAACCTAAAACAAATGTACATTATTGCCTTCCAAAACAAGACAGAGATTAAAACCTGTAAAGCATATACATACTGAGACATTCAATAATTGAAAAAGAAGGAGGACAGTTCACATGAATCCAACTTTTACAAAGGCAGTTAAAAATAAAAAACAGGCAGGGGCAATGGAAACAGTGCCTGTTTTCAAGCAAATGCTATGCAAAGTATTTCCCTTGCAAGAGTAAAGTTAACCCAATTGTGAAACTATCTCAGTAGCATTTCCATCCTTTAGGCAACATTTTACAGCTATTGCTCATGCCGTGCTTCTGGAAGGCAAATGTCATTTTTAAATAACACGGTAGGAATGCAGAGTTGGAGTCAGAGTTCACCCAGGAAGACGAGCACAGCGCTCAGGGTTTAGTATACAAGTCAGTTAGAACCAGCAGTCATAAGTTTTCTTGGTAATCTCTACTGATTAAAGAGATCACCATGGTTCACAACAAAGACAGAATGACTGTCTGTCTAGTACAACAGGTATATAACAGCTCTCAAAACTAGGCACACTCAAAAAAATACACTAATTTATCCTAATGCAGCATAGCAGATAGTCAGACAGAAAGAATCAGTTTTAAATGCTGCTCTTTCTGCTGACAATTGCCATCTTGCAGAAAATATAGCATCAGGTCATCCTGTGCCATTAAGCTGTAGGCAAAAAAGTGAATGGCAGAATAATGGTTCACCATTTGCAAAAAACAGTAATGAGAGAACCCAGTTTTCTAGGTTAAAGTCCAATAACTATCCCAGTTCTAAAATATTTTGAAAAGTAGAAGGCATCCATTAAGCTTAGTCTTTAAAACTAGTATGCAAAGCTTTTCCCTGAAGGAAGTTCCTATTGAAAAAGGATCTTTGAATATTTTCTCGCAAGGCTTCAGGATAATATTTAGCTATTTACGAAGTATTAACTTTTTTATTTTTGCTTAGTTATTCAAGTTATTCAGTTATTCAAGCTTCATTCCTGAAGCAGCCATATAGAATGAAAAGATAAGCACCCTAAAAATCACATTTTTTTCAGGAGAAATCTTCATCAATTTCTTCAGTGGAACAAAATTACTAGAACAGGCATACTTTTCCTTTTTTTCCTCCTCTTCTTTTAGCTAAAAGCAAGAGGATTGAGAGTCTGAAAGACAAGCTCCTAATTTAAAGGCTGTTACCTGATTATGGCAAAATTTAAAGGATTAGACTGCAAAATTTCAGCTTCAGTTGCTTTTCATCATTCTCCACTGAATTCAGTAACTCCTGCTTTACTCCTTCCTCTCCACCAAGACCACTCATCTATCTGTGTTAAAGAAATTGAAATGAAACACTAGGCATCATTTAAAGTCAATGAGAAATGCCTTATATTGTACAATAAGAATCCAATTACTATTTTAAATGCTAGAGGTGAGTTTTGCAGTTTTTTAAAAGAAACTTAAGAAAAACATCTAAATCTATTAAACTATTTGTGGCAGGATGTTGGTGGTCTGGTGCTGGAGACATTCTGCAGCAGTAGGATGACTGAGCACAGACCAATTTCAGTTACCACCCAAATTTTCCCAGGCTGATTCACGGCTGTCCTCAAAGTAAGCAAACCTTCTCTGCATTTTTAAGTAAAACATCAGCTTGTTTGTGTGCAAGGCCAGGAATGTGACAATTTCAACTAGTCTTTTGTCTTCAGAATAGAAAGCTTACTTAGTGTCAAAAATCAGACCACTGTGCAAGGTCCTGTCAAAGTAAAGCTCATCCATTCAGGTGACGTTATCTGAAAATAGTGTTAGGCTTCTAATAGTTCTGGCATCTGAAAAATGGGCCATATCTCTTTTCTTAGAAAAGAGAAGAAAGGTTCTTCAAGAACTCTCTTCTATCAAACCAATATCTGCCTTGTTGCCCCTGAAGAAATATGGCCCCTGAAATCTGAGAACATATCTGACTCTTAAATTATTAATACTAAAAATCAGATGTGAATAAAAATTTACACACTTGTTTTCTTTTTTTGTTTGTTTGTTGTATGTCACATTAAAGGTGACATAATTCCACTGTGGGTTTCCAGGGCAGAACTTACTCCATTTTTAAAGTATGAAGTAGTTTTATACTTTTTCTTGATCAGACACACTGAGGTAGCCTAAACATAGAAGCTTCTAGATTTGCAAGCTATTTCTCAGAAGTGATGCCTCAATTGACTGAGGCAGTTGCCATGGGTAAACTCCTGGCCTCACTGAAGGTTTCACAGAGCTTTCCATAATGGTTTGCTGGTCTAAGTGTATTCTATGAGTACTGCTAAAATTAAAAGTACAAACTCATGGCTGTTTTTCACAATCACTATTGAATATTAATAGCATGCTCTCTTCCTTCCTACTCTACAATTTAACTTAAAATACTTTTTCAAAAATAACAAAATAAAATTAATAAAAAACAAAACAACACAAAACCAAAAGAAAAACAAACAAAAACCCACATGTGTCATATGAAATACTCAACTGGAGAGATTTTGCTAAGGTTTTTGTTTATCACATATTTCTTTATCTCAGCATCACCATTCTTACTTCAATGCGACTAAGTGGGTATTAAAGTGAGTGACACTACCCATGACCCAAACCATTGAAAGCAAGTAATGATGGGCAGCTGAGCCCCATGTTGAAAAGCTGTTGCCACCCCCCCCCCCCTTCTCCTCCCTCATTTTTCCCAACATTTTGGCCAGATCCAATTTGAATGTGAATACCTTAAGTAATTGCCAATATTTGTAAAGTCAGTATATGCAACTGCATTAAAGACAACAGATTTTTGTGTACTGTTTTGCAGAGGGTTTTTTTTGTTTTGGTTTGGGTTTTTTTTAATGCCCCATGGTTGCTGGGAAGGTGATTGGTAAAACTTGCCTCAGTGTACAATTGTTTTATACACTTTCCCCTTACTTCATTCTTTAGTGAACATCTCTGGAATAAGTAATTACTGTGGGAACACTTCTTTACAGCAATTCTCAAACAGCAAAACTGGCAGAGGTTGGTTTTGTAAAGTTCACAAACTGAATGGTGCCTTATTGCCATAAACAAAGGGATTTTAACTACTAGCATTAAAATACACTAAGAATAACAGATAAGTGAATCTGTGAATAAAGATAAGTCCTTAATTGACAAGAAAATGAAGGATTAAGCTAATGTAGCATTATAGCAATATGCCAGGGATTCAAACTTCGGCCTACATCACCATTTTGGACTAAGTGATTATAAAAGCTTTTTAAATGACAGAAAGCAGGACTCCCCTGAGAAATTTTCTGCCTAAAATTTGTCAAAAAGAGTGCAACTGGTACTAAGCCTCAAAATAGGCTCTCTAAATGAATACATAATGTATTTAGTTACTTAAGATAACTGAAGTCTTGCCAATTTAATTAAAAATAAGCCACCTATTGAAAGGAAAAGATATTTCAAAATCACACAACTACTGGTAACACTGGATGAAGTCGAATTTATTATCTTCTGCCTACTGGCAGCACCTGAGAAACCAAAGATCTTTTGCCTAAAAAAACCCCAAACCATCATGTGAAAGTTCAGGAATCAAATCCAGAAGTCTTAATGGGTTTAACTGAATAAGAACTGCTAGCCTAGAAGAGGAATTGTACATAAGTGTGTGTGTTGCTCTAAATTGATTCTAGGGAGTATCTGAAAAATCTCATTGCTTTTCCATTTTTTCCTGTGATACTATACCCCAAACTTTGTAAAATAAATGAATCAAATTAAAAAAAAAAACAAACAAAAGGAACTTAATGGAACCCAAAGAGTTAAAGTTTTAAGAGGTATTGCAGACTGATACTCCTTTTGAATGAACTAGTGGATGAGTACCTAAAAGAAGATAATAAGCTTTTTGTGGATTACGCTGAAACCAAGAACATGAGAGAAGTAGTTCAGGTTACTACCAGTGGGAAAGGATTTATTGAGAGACCCTTGTATAACTTTTGTAATTATAGCAAGAGATGATGAGACAGCCTCTATCTACTAACAAGTGCATAATGTTATAACTTACTCCACATACTGGTAAAAAATATGAGTCATTCCTCATTCAGACTGTTGGGTACAGACACACTTCTCCACTTTCCAGTCTTGTGAAACCAATTCTAAACCCTACAAGAAAGTCCAATTGTGGAGTGGTTCTGAGATCTAGTTTGCTTGAACCAGTTAGAAACTGTTTATAATGTATTTTCTCCTGAAAGAGACAACAAGCACTTATGCAAATGAAAACTTAAGTGCTTTGTTGGACTGAAATCAAATCATAAAATAGTTTAGGTTGGAAGGGAACTTTAAAGGTCATCTAGTCCAACCTCCCTGCAGTAAGCAGAGATCTCTAACTAGATCAGGTTGCTCAGTCAGTTGCTGTCCAACCTGACTGAATGTTTCCAGGGATGGGATATCTACCATCTCTTTGGGCAATCTCTTCCAGTGTTTCACCAAATGCTCTTATTCTAAATGTTTAAAGAAATCTGTAAAGACATTTTGCCACGCAGGAAGGCCTAGATGTCAGTGTAAAAGCTTTAGCTTACCCATAGTGACTCCTGAGTCAGTATGAGCTTATTTAGAAGAAAAGCACCAGTGTGGATAAAGACAGTACTCAACTTCAACACTGGTTGTTCTGCATTTTGATATATCTGCAGTATCATTCCCCCTGTAGTGGGTCTGGCTGAGCTGCTTTTCCCCATCCAGCCCTCATGCTGCAGTACTGGGAGCTGGAGGGTGTTG